>JAWNLY010000203.1:1940000-2500668 GCA_035042045.1 Drosophila melanosoma | reverse complement strand
ATTGATGCTTTTGAAGAAAATTGCCCGGTGGGGAGAAAGAAAATGGAAAAGACGCCATCTCTTTAACACAGCTAAGAGAGACGGAGATTGGCACGATACCGTAAGGCTAAACGGAGTAATTACAGGAATTTCTGTGAAAGCATCACTAGCACCAGCGAAGGGGCTAGGCTTCACAGAGCGCTTGCCAAGCGGGCGCCAGAAGCTAACACATCATTGAAACGTAAAGATGACTCATTTAGGAGCAATGATATGCAAAGGCTAGAGCTCCTGTTCGAAACGCATTTTCCAGGCAGTATACCCCTTCAAAATGACGTGGTCGACAATGGAAGCTGGTATAGACCATCGATTGACGACTGGGCACGTGCCAAGTCGATAATCACCGTGGAGAGACTGAAATGGGCAATAGGCACATTTCAGCCCTATAAATCTCCCGGAATAGATGGCATACTGCCAATTTTCCTTCAAACGGGTCAGGAATTGCTCCGCTCTCGTGTTAGGAAAACGCTACTAAGTAGCCTTGCGCTCGGACATATACCAATCGCTTGGAGTAGAGCTAGGGTGGTCTTCATCCCCAAGGCAGGGAAGAAAGATATCACCAATCCAAAGTCCTTCCCACCCATCAGCTTAACATCGTTTTTACTGAAAACATTGGAAAAGCTGATGGACTATAACATCAGAAGCACTCTGCTGAAGCAAAGCCCGCTGCATCCAACGCAGCATGCATATAGAGTAGGCAGGTCAACTGATACAGCACTTTATCAACTGCGACGTGCCTTAGGTGTGGCAGTTGACAAAAAGCGTTCGATAATACATCGCACGATGCGATTAAGGCCACTCTCATGAGTAGGGGCCTGGACCCAACTACCAGCAGGTAGATACTTGCATTGTTGCGGTCCAGACAGGCCACCGCATCGACGCATAACAGCACGGTAACAGTCTTAACAACTAAAGGCTGCCCCCAGGGGGGAGTAGTGTCTCCGCTACTCTGGAGTCTATTAGTAGACGAACTACTGAACAGACTTTCTGCCAGAGGCATTCAATGTCAAGGCTACGCCGACGACATTGTAATAATTCCAAGAGGCAAATATGAAGAAGCACTCTGTGACATAGTCCAGTTAGGGTTGAAGATAACGAGTGACTGGTGTAGGGAGGTTGGACTCAACCTGAACCCTACTAAAACAGTCATTGTCCCCTTTACCTTTACAGCAGGTTAAACTTTGGCACCCATGTGCGAAACACGGTGATGAAGTGCTCTAGAGCGCTTTACACATGTCGTAGTATAGCTGGAAAATCATGGTGTACGTCACCGAAGATAATCAGATGGTTATACCTAATGGTGGTAAGGCCCATGCTGACGTACGGAGTAATAGCATGGGGCAACAGGGCACGGTTAGCCACCGTAAGGAAGCAATTGCAAAAATTGCAAAGAATGGCCTGCGTATGCATGACAGGGGCAATGCGCACCTGCCCTCCAATGGCCCTGGAAGCACTGGCTCCAACAGAAAGCTACACTCTTAAGGATATCAGCAGAAGGAGGTTGGAGCAAACACATACTGAGTCATAAAGAAGCCCAAATTCTGTCAGACGAACTTCCCCTTCTATTACAACCGGGAGGAATTTCAAAGTTGAAATGAGTTGCAAAAAGGAATGGACATCATTAGATGAAATCCAACCTATGAAACCGCACACCATTAAATGGTATACCGATGGATCACTCACCAATCAGGGAACAGGCCTGGGAGTGGTGGGTCCTCGGATATTATACCATGAATCTCTGGGGATGAACACCAGCATATTCCAAGCTGAGGTGTGTGCCATAGGGAGATGTGCGGAATTTAATCTAAAACGCAAATATCGGAATGCGGATATATCTATCCTATCCGATAGTATAGCAGCAATAAATGCTATAAATGGGACGAAGGTAACTTCAAAATTGGTCCAAGAGGTACGATCCAAGCTTGACCAACTCGGGGCTCACAACAGACTCACTCTAAGATGGGTCCCCGGGCACAGGGAAATAGCAGGGAACGAAGCAGCGGATGAGCAAGCGAGAATGGGTGCAGAGAGGCCCCTTGTAGGACCCGAACCGTTTTGTGGCATAGGTAAACACACAATAGGGCTGCAACTCAGAAACGAAGAAAGACAAAGGAGACTGCGGGAGCTGGGAGGAAGCACCGGGACTCCGACAGGCCAAATGTCTTTTGGGCGGCTATAATCTTAAACGATTTAAGCACGTAATATCCATGGGCAGGAATAGGCTAAGGATACTTGTCGGTCTATTGACAGGACATTGTTGACTAAAAAGCCACCTGTCCAAAATGGGTATCTGTAACAACAGTCTATGTAGGTTTTGTGAAGTCGAGGAGAAGACCTCAACTCACATCCTAACAGAATGTATCGCTCTAGCCAGGAAAAGATGCAGCATCCTAGGGATGCATGTTATGAATGTCAGTGACATAGAAGCCCTCGACACGTCAAAGATTCTGGCATGCGTTCAGGAACTGGGGTTTATGGAGGAGCTATAAGCTCAGAAGGGGGCACTATAGATCTAATAGGTCGCAGTGCAGAAGACCCCAATTTAATAATTAAATAATAACAATACCCGAGCGACCACCCAGATGCGCATAGAACTAGTTCTTGTTCTTATCTATGCCACGTGCTGCTACACAGTAAAAAATATTGGAGACCCTCTAAAGCATTATTTAACTAAAATCATTATTTGTTTATAAATTTGTCATGAGAAAATCGGATATAAAAATATTTAAAGTAATAATTACTTATTTCTTGGATTTATTCAGTTTTAAAGTCAGTTAAATCTTTACAAAAATTTTTACCGTGTACAGCTGCTCTGCGACTCTGTTGCATCTAATATGCATGGTATGAGAGAAGGGTTAGGGGCTTAGTCCGAGAATGAAACTAAAGTCAAGTGACGATTGCCTTAAGGAGTCGACTTTTCGCCTCACGATTTCTATGTCTCTCGAGTTGCCTCGAGTTCGCTTTACTCCGGCAAGGAAAGGAGGATGTGCCTTGTTTTGGGGCTAAGTGCATTGTCGAACGGATTGCCAACAGTGGGTGTTAACTTTATTTGCAAATTGTGTGTGTAACTTGCATTTTGTTTGTAGTTTGCTTTTTACTCGCCTTTCAGAGTGCAGCTCATTGAAAACAATTCACTTTGCAGTTGAATAAACAAGAGCGCAAACAAAAATTACTATTTTTTACTTTTACAATTTTTAGTTTGAAATCTGAGTCACATTGTAAGGCGCAAAACTTACATTTATAGTTGGATATTGATCAAGATTTGACCTCTTGTATACAATTATGTCCAAAGTTGAAATTAATATAATTTCTTAAATGTTCTTTTCATAGACATAACTTTATGAAAAGCAATTAAAATCTAGATACAAATTATATTATTAGTTAAAAAAAAAACTGCCATTGAAGACAAATCAACTCGATAGTCTTTAAAGAAACAAACAATTCAAAATGGTTTATATTGCTACCACAGAAAAAATAACAACAATAACTGTGTGAAATTCATTCTCTTCAACCATCGTGGTCCAAATTAAAACTATTGTCATGTCTAGAGAATGCAACCATTTTAATGCAACTATTTTAACTTCATCATTATGTTTGACATGAATGCAATTACTTGTCAATTTTCAGACACAAAAGCACAGAAAATGAAGGCAAGTTAACATCTAAAGAAAGTTTAACTGCATCAGAATTTTTCCTTGACAAGAGTATTGAATAAATGTCAAAATTAAATCAGAATCGCCCTCAGCTTCAGCTATAATTACGAGTGTGCTGCTTTTCATCTCGACCAATTGTGGCAGCCACAATTGCAGCCTTGGCTTTGCCTAAGGATTGCTCTGCAAATCGACAGGCTGACACAGTCAGCGAGTGGCAGCTATTGTCCTGTTGGTCCTTGTTCTGCGCACGGGGCACTGCCACACGAAGCACTGCCTGACTGTACAACTGCTATAATATATGAATCCATTAAGAGACAGTTGCAAATTATTTAGTTTCATGTTGGGCATTCATTTGCATGAATTAAAGTTAAAATTTGTTTGGCACGATTTTAAAATTACACAGTCGCAACTTTTTGCACCAGCTTGTTGCTTGTCCACCTTCCATATCAACGAACAACCCCCCAAACCACCCCCAACCCCACCCCCTTTATGTTAGCTGTTGCTTTTCATGAATGAATATTGGCGCCTTTTTTCAGCGCTTGCGCATTGCTTTCCACTGAGAGCAAAAAGGAAGCCGGTTGAAATTGAAGCATCCACAGTGGAAACGCAGCCTCCGTCAATCTGAGCAAGACTGAATTCAATCTGAGTTTTATCAGAAAAGCAGCGCGCATTCAACTGCAGACAACAGTTGCGGTTTGGAGCTCAACGCGTGCACCTCGTGTCTCATGAACGAATCCCTTGTGAGAAGCAGGAATCCGGTTTTGTGACGTTTTGGTCGCAAGCCCTCTCCGCGCCGCCCCCGCCTAGGCACTCTTAACGAGAACAAAGAAAACAACTAACGCGCTCAACCAATTAGCCAATTTTTAAGTAATTAATTATATTTGTTGGCGAATTCAGTGAATTAAAAATATATATATGAGAAAATGTGGCGTATACGTAATATTGTGCTCCTGCTAATTAAATACATAAAGAGAGCAAAGCAAATAAAAATATAATAAAGAAAAAGGTATTATTATAATGAAATAGAATAATTACTTAAACAGTGCTAATAATAATTACGCATAACTTAAAGTTTAAGAAAGTAAAATCTAATAAATACTAACTAAAAATTAGCAAAGTTAAATCTTTAAACCCTCATAATAAAAGAAATAAATAACTAAAAAAACAGAATCATATATAATATAAATAAAAAATATAAATTTATCACTTAATAAAAATATAAATATAAAAAACAAAATGAAAATACATCTACCAAAACATAATAAATACAATTAATTATTTTAGAGTTCAAACTATATTTAAAACTGTTAACTCTAAATTTATCACAATTAGAATAAAAGTGCAATAATAAATCAATAAATTTTACCTAAATAAGCTAAGAAGAAAATCGTTGATTTTGGTAAATTAAAGCATTTCTAATCTTAATTTCCGAGCTGAATATTCTTAAGCTGAGCACAAAGGCTCTGTACAGATTGAATTAAAAGCTTTCAGCTCTGTTTTATTTAAATTTTTAATTGTTTAACGAACTTTGGAAATGAATTTGAAATGTGTGTCTATGGTTTCGGTAATTGGTAATTGTCACCTTTATCCATTAAAATTATGAACTCGAGAAAGACAATGAATATACGAATTATTTTATGGAATGTGATGCAAATATATGCAATTTATTTTGTAAATGTGCAAGTAAATATGCAGATTAACCTGCAATTGAATAAAGTGTCGTTTATATTAACATATAATTTAAAGGACTATTCAACTGTCTCTCAGTACGAATAAAATCGAAACTTAATTATCTTAAAGCTCTCACATCTGTTTGTGGTTTAATGGCTTTCAAAGGTTATTAAATATGAAGCCTATTAAAATATTATAAATATTTGAAAACAAAGTGTTTTCCAAGAATAAATGCTCACTTGACAAGCGCAAAAACAAAATGTATAAAATGCATACAATAAATGTATAACAATGTGAATATTTTGAAAAGAAGTTAATCTTTATTTATTGCATTATTTTAACTTGTGGTTATCGCAGTGTAAATCCGGCTTGGAATACAAAGTGTGTGTGTGCCTGGAAGAGAGATTGTGTGTAATTGTGTGTTTGACCAGGTTAAAAATGCATAACAAAATAATATATCACATAAGTTATGCAGCAGCAGATAAGATTGCACTAGGGCATCTCCAATATCGAAGCAACACCTTTGAGCTTGAAATGCCGACAATTCACAGGACAAAAACTCTCTCAAACACAGACACACACACACACAGGCACACTCACATACATGAGTGGAGCTGTGTGGAGAAAAAAAATGAAATCACAATTGCAAATGCAGGCAGCATTTTGCATAATTTATGTCAAGCATAACAACAATAACACCAACAAAAGCTAAAGTCAGCGGGGGATGTGGGGGTGAAGGGTTGACTCACACGCTTGCCTGACCATAAATAAGTGCAGGTTTAAATACCACGGCAACACAATTGTGAAATATGGCAGAATAATAGAAAGAGTGGAAAGCATAAAATATAAATGCAAAATGTATGAAATGTAACAACTACAAGTAGTATGCTGACATGCAACATGCATCATGCACCACCAAGCGGGCGGTGGTGCCACTGCTGGTGTGGGGTGTTTGGGGTGTGTTGAGTGGCTCGTCGCATGCACAGTGGGGCAAATGTCAAGTTGGTAAGCTTTAGTCAGCGTTATGGCTTTAAGTCGATGCCGAAGGCTTCAAATGTTGCCGACTCATGTGGTGGCAGCAACCACGCCCCTCTTCTTCATTTCGTCCCCTCTACCCACAGCGAGACCACTGAGCATCTGGCAAATGGAGAGCTCAACATGCAATGCAAAACGTAACGAAACAGAAACAAAAGCCAAGAACAAAATGGGCCAAAAAGTTATTTTAAGGACACGGCAAAAAAAAAAAAAAAACAGTCGTTCGCCTTTCTCATTTGAAGAAGCAAAAACTAAACAAAATGAAAAGCAAGAAAGCGACGAGTTCCATAAACGTAAGTGTGTGAGGAAGAGTGTGTGTTTGTGTGTGTGTGTTTTAGTAATCTCGAAACAATTATGCATACGTGCATACACAGAAATCTGTGGCGCGTGATGCTCAAAAGTAGCCCAAAAGCCTCGAAATGAAAGCGCAAAATGTTTTTGCCATTAGCATAAAAAATAATGGCAACGGGCAAAAGGCAATACGATAAATGAGCAAAAGCTACCACATCGACACAGCATCAGCCAGACCCCAAAAACTGGCATCTTAATAGACGAAAATTGTAATACACTAAAACTTTCATTCTTCCCTGAAACTCGAAATACGCCACTTCAGTTTTAAGTTCTCCCCAAATCAGGTAAAAAAAAAAGCAGTCAGCTGTAAGCGAAGCACCACAAGCACCTTTTGTTCACTTCTGATCAAAGGGTTTGCATAGCTAATTGAACCACAGCTGCCACAACAGACAGGTTGAAGTCCAGGAACTGAAATCGAGAAACCAACCGCGCTTCACTCTGCTCCAGTTGCGATTGAAAGAAAGTGCTTTCCATGGCAAGGATTATGCACGGGTGGCTCACTTGAATGTCTAAAGCGCAATTAACAGTGGCTGCCACAAAGGAAGCGCAACTCAAAGGATAACACGCCACAAGCCGCATGCCACCCCGAGATAGTCAACCTGCGGATTTGCAAACGATTTTGAAATAAAATTCTTTTCAATTAGCTCTGAAAACGAACACAAATGGAAATTGTTAAAGTTTTCAAGGGATCAGAAACAATTAAGTATTGTGCAATTTCTGAAATCAATTTCTTTCACTAATTAATTTGCACAACTTCAAAGTTTTTTTTATTTTTTTTATATATATATATATATATATATAACAGTATATAATTGTTTAATGCGTTAAAATATTGCCAACTTGTTGACATTTAAAAAAATGATTAATTTCATTTATTAGATATAGTTTTTATAGGATCTATGAAAATGTTGAAGTTTCCATTAACAAAGCGATTTCATAAGAGTAATTAACAAAAGATTTAGCGACAGTTAATCATGAATGTATCTATGCAAACATATATCTCAAAATTGTCTTATTATCTCCTTCTCAACTTGTTACATATTGCGTGAAAAATTAGGTATACTCTTACAAAGTTCTAACAAAACGACCCAAAACAATCTCAACAAAAGTGGCATTGGTATTTCATGACAGCCTTGATAGCAGCTTTTGTATGTGTGTGTGTGTGGGTGTGGTTTTATGGCTATATCTATGTGTGTGTGTGTAAATGTGATGTGAGTTTGGTGTAGCCATTTTCATTTCATCGAAGACTTAATCCTTTCTCAACTGCCAACGGACGGCAGTGAATCGGTCAACTGACGATTGGCAATTGGCTGCTGGCGCTTATTGTTTCGTTGGTTTTTTCAACATTTGCAAGTTTCTGTTGGATGGCTGCACTGACAGAAAAACCGCTGTCGAAAAGCAAACAAATCTATAAATTGTCCTTCATCAGGGGTATGAATATTTCCTGAAGATAATTACAAAAAAAGTGAATGGAATAAATGAAATTAATTAAAGTTAGGCTCTAGTAAATATAGGACTTAAGTGGATTCTCACTTCAAAATAATCGTAATTAAATGGTTAGAAAAATATTTTAAAAATTGTAAGCGCTAGTTGCTTGAATGGATTTTATTAATACATTCAAATAATTCAACCTCTTTAAATATTCAAGGATGTCTGTGCATGAATCAAGCTCAAAATCCTACTGATTTTTTTTCCCAGTGTGTATGCATATTTTTATGAGGCATTGCTTCACAGCTTGTGCCCCGTGCGAGCACAGATAATGGCAGCCCGGCAAAATGGCCAGGCAAATGAAATGAGACCAAAAGTGAGGCCAATAAAAGGGCGATAAAATTGACGCCAGCACAAGAAGCAAAACAAAAAAAAAAAAAAAACAAGCAAAAAGAACATACACAGGAGTAAAAGGGCAATAGAACAGCAATACAAATACAAATACAAAATATACAAACACGTTAACACAAGCACGTTTACTGAGCGTTGTTTATTGCCTCGCACATCCGCGTGGCAGATAGCAAATTCAAATGCGGTGCTGATTAATGGCCTGAAAGAGGAAAGTGGCCATTGCCCATTTTGCCCCATTTTTGCCGACGGAATGCGCATAATTCACGTTAGCGTAACGAGTTATCGCCAGCGGCGACTGCTGATGCTGACCACGCTCCTCTCGCTCAGCCTGGCTGCCTGTAGTTCAACAGCCGTCGCTGCGATGGAGTTCTCGGTCGAGCAGCAGCAGCGGCAGCAGCAGCAGCTGGATCCAAGGACAACGGTAACAACAGCTGAGGCAATTTGGCATGTTGGCGTCACCACAATCGACACTCAACCAACAACTACGGCTACAACAAACACAACAACAACATATCGCAACCGTCCAGCGCCCAGTGACAATTGGAAGGGGACCAGGACGAAAGTGAAGCGACGACAGCGACTCAATTCATCGAGTAATTTACCCACCATCAACGCCGCCAGCGGTACAAATTTGAGCAGCTGGCAACAGCAGCGCTACCTCAAGGTAAACCAGGTCTTTGAGAGCGAACGTCGCATGTCCCATGCTGAAATACAGCATAATCATGGTAAAATCGTTCTGCTCGGCCTCTTTGAGCTGTCCACGAAACGCGGCCCGCGCCCAGACGGACTCAGCGAACTGGGCGCCGCAACAATGGCCGTCGATCACATTAACCGCAAACGCCTGCTGCCCGGCTACACGCTCGAGCTGGTCACTAACGATACGCAGGTAAGCACCACCACCTCCTCCCCCCTGCAGTCATACTCATTAGGAAATTGAAATTTTGTTTAGTGGAGAGAAGAGAGAACATTAAAACTTAATAAGGCAACAAATTTGCAAGCGCAGCAGCAAAGTGAATTTTTGGTTGGGTGGCAGCAGTTACACATTACAAATTTTTTTAATTTTAATTTATGGAAATATATTTCTACAATTGTAATTCTAATTTAAAATTTTATATTCCCTGTATGCTGAACTGAGTAAGAAATTTTTTTTTTGATATAAAATACAAATCATCATTAATTTTACATTTATTAGATTAGCAGTATTTGAATCCACTTTTAATTTACTAAAAAAAAACAGCAAAATTTTTAGTATTTAGAAGATTAGTTTAGCGCTCTCAACAATAATTGTAACATACGTCAACATTTGTTTAGTTTTTTTCAGTTGTTAAATAATTAATTAAAAAAAAACTCATTTGCAGTTTTGCTTTGATAGCCATTTGGTGCCCATCAATTAACTTATATTTTTCCAATTTCGGTTTTTATACATTTTTTCGTTTTTCGTTGAATTGATGTATATAAAAATGCAGAGGTATTAAATTAAAGCCAATGTTTTTTTTACTGTGCAAAAATAAATTTGTCATCAAGGATTTTTTTATTGCGAGCCGCAGCAGTTGGAACGATAAGGTTGTGGTGATTGCAGTGGGGTTTTGGGTTGAGTTTTCTGGTTTGATTTGATGGCTCTTGGAGAGACAGCTGAGGAGACTCGCAGTCGCTGGAATCTCTTCATATCACCCGATGGCATCTGCTGCTATCAAAACTCAAAAGTCGACATTTCAAAAATGTTTATTGCGCCATTTTGAAGCGCGCAGTTTTTTTTTTATGACGTAACCTTTGCTGCCAAACTCAACTCTGTCTCCATCTCTGTATGTTGCTACAGTGTGATCCTGGCGTGGGTGTGGATCGCTTTTTTCATGCCATCTACACACAGCCCTCGACACGCATGATGATGCTGCTGGGCTCCGCCTGTTCGGAGGTAACCGAAAGTCTGGCCAAGGTGGTCCCCTACTGGAACATTGTGCAGGTGAGTCCGACTCAGCCAGAATGTGGTGCTCTTTGTTTCGGCTTTTTTGTGTGGGATTCCTGATTAAAATATGCAAATATGGACTATTACTCAAAAAATTTAATCAACTCACGTGCCAAAAGGAAACTCACTCGATTAGCATAAATACCACGCAGCTAACTCAAAAGGCAGCCAATAAACATTTCCGCGCTCAAATAAACAGCCTCTCACAAATTACACTGGGCAACAACGATTTACATACAGAGGAGCAAATTGCCTTTCATTTCGTAGAATGATTATTAAGATTGTTAGGGTCGTAAGTAAAAATGCTTACTATCTTCAATATATTCCTATTACTTAAGAATGCAAACAAGCTGATCATTTTTTATGATAATTATATCAACGAAATTCTAAAGTTGGTCTTGATGAAAATTCGTCATGACAACCACAATTGTCGATTGTAGAATTACTTTTGTAGACCGGTGTTATTAAAAAAGAAATGCGTAAATATGCTTGCTATTGGCTTGGGCTTTGGGTGGAGGTAGGAAAGGAGGAGACACAACATAAATTCACTTAGAGGCGAGAGCTGCATGCAAATGCCAAATTGCGCGGCCTTTGAAGTTCAGCTTATGTGTGTTTTACGAGTCGCGTATGTGTGGCAACTAAATGGGCCGAAACTTTGAAAGCGCACACACGCGTGGCATTCAACTTTGACTGTCTGCCTGTCAGATATGTTGGGAAATTGCTACCTGCTAACTGCTGGTTGCTGATTGTTGCTGATTGCAGGTCTCCTTTGGCTCAACTTCACCAGCGCTGAGCGACAGACGCGAATTTCCCTATTTCTATCGCACCGTTGCTCCCGACTCCTCCCATAATCCGGCTCGCATTGCGTTCATTCGCCGCTTTGGCTGGGGCACTGTCACCACATTCTCACAGAACGAGGAGGTGCATTCGCTGGCGGTGAACAATCTGGTCACCGAGCTGGAGGCGGCAAACATATCCTGCGCAGCGACAATCACATTTGCAGCAACGGATTTCAAAGAGCAGCTGCTACTTCTCCGAGTAAGTAGAGTCGACAGTTTTACCTTTGAACTTGATACATGTGCAACATGTTTTCCCTAGGAGACGGACACACGCATCATTATCGGCAGCTTCTCCCAGGAGCTGGCTCCGCAGATACTTTGCGAAGCCTACAGGCTGCGCATGTTTGGCGCCGACTACGCCTGGATATTGCACGAGAGCATGGGCGCTCCCTGGTGGACCGACCAGCAGACGCCCTGCACCAAGCACGAACTCCAGCTGGCCGTCGAGAACCTCATCGTTGTCTCCACGCACAACAGCATTGTGGGCAACAATGTTAGCTACAGCGGACTGGTATGCCAAAATATATAAATAAATACAATTATTACCAGTAAATAGATTTGGTCACGTGTCGTGTATATTGCTGCTCGTTCGTATATGCTAAAAAAAAAAGGTTATTTAAACCATAAAAGGACTTAACACAAATAAATAAAATACTGCAATGAGAATATCTGCATATCAATGATATTAATAGCAACACATAAAATCAAATGTTACACAAAAAAAAATGTTACATGATTTTCCAACAATCAGTTGCAGCCTAAAAAAAGCGTGTTTATTAAGCAGTTTAGTAAAAAGTTAAAATCATTTTCATTTAACTATTTACCAACAACTATTTATCAACAATAAACAACAAATAAATTAAATAAATAAAATCAAATCAAATAAAATCAAAATTTCAAATAAGAAACTATTTCTTAATTCAGTTGTTATCAAAAATAATAAAAACTAATTGATTATATATAAATTAATAATACCAGTGGACCAACTCGCAGAAAACAAAAACTTAGACACGACTTAATCTTTAATCCTAGACACCCTTGGTTAATATTAACCAACCCCCATTGCCTCAAATAAAATGGTCCATTTGATTCGAAGCAGATCCGGGAAACGATTGCGGGGTCTATTTGGGTAGGCGTAGCAGCCGGATAAAAATGTTTATTATCGTTTTAGTGCCGGTCATGAAATCGGTGGCCCATAATGAGCTGAGGCAATCTCATTACGAGGAGTTGCCGTCGTTGGGGGCAGTAAGGGGGGAATTGGTTGTATAAGTGATGAGCGGTCTATTAAATCGCTGCCATTTTTTTAATTTTCCCCATTTCTTGCAGAACAATCACATGTTTAATTCGCAGCTGCGCAAACAATTTGAACAGTTTCACTATCAGAATGGAGCCCTGGAGCCTGACAAAGGCAGCAGCAAGAGCAGAAGCAGTAGCAGCAGCAGCAGCAGTGGGAACCACAAGCGAACACCACAATCGGATTTGCGGGGCCGCAAGAGACGTGGCATCAACAGCAGCCACCATCTGCCGGATGCCATATCCCGTTATGCACCGCAGACCTACGATGCCGTTTGGGCTATTGCATTAGCATTGCGCGCTGCAGAGGAGCACTGGCGCCAGAATGCAGCACATTCCAAGCTGGACGGATTCGATTATACGCGCAGCGACATGGCCTGGGAGTTCCTCCAGCAGCTGGGCAAACTACACTTCCTCGGCGTATCTGTAAGTAGAACTTAACCAGATATTTGCTAGGGAAATGCTAAAGCAGCACAAATATTTCACATTTCGCGTAATTATAAAAATAGTATTAAGATAACCAAAGTTAAAATTTAATTCATTCTGAAATGCATCTCAGAGCAATTTATTCACATATTTATTGGGCATTAAAAATATGCATTTTTGCGAACTGAAGTGCTAATTCAATATTTATATACCCAACTTTTCAGTACATTTTTTTTATTGCAAGTGGTTTATGAATAGTCGTGAAAAAATGAAATGAGATATTTTATGGCAACAAAAAAGGATATTCAATTTGATAGGCAGTGGATAAAAGTTGTTTGTTAAATTATGCAGAAGGTTTGCAAAATTAGTATTTAATGCAAAAACATATTGAGAAAAAACAAATTCATGTTGTTTATTTTAAGGGATATTTTTTGAGCTTAATACAATAGAATAAATCAGACAAACGGAAATGAGAGACTGAGAAAGCTGATGGAAAGCAAATAAAATCTACCGGGGGAAAGAGAGATAATAAAAAGAAACAAAATGAATGAACATATTTAATGTTGTTTATGTTCAAATAACAATGAAAATTGTACGAACGCATATTAATAGAATTCCATTCCATTAAAGAGGGGGAGTGAAGTAAGCTTGTCAATGATCTGACCTCATTTATTTATTTATTTTTTCAAGCATAGAAGACTAAATTAAAAAATATAAAAAAATATATTCAACATCTTTATTTGCTTTTATCAATATAATAATTTCTATCCAATTTGTTTTCAAATTAAATTAAAGACACAAAAAAAATATTATTTATACAATTACTATTTGCCCGGCACAGGGTCCCGTCTCCTTTAGCGGTCCGGATCGAGTGGGCACCACTGCATTCTATCAGATACAGCGTGGCCTGCTGGAGCCAATTGCTCTCTATTATCCCGCCACGGATGCACTGGACTTTAGATGTCCTCGCTGTCGTCCGGTCAAGTGGCACAGTGGACAGGTGCCCATCGCAAAGCGGGTCTTCAAGTTGCGAGTGGCGACAATTGCACCACTGGCATTCTACACCATTGCAACACTGTCGAGCGTGGGCATTGCACTGGCCATTGCCTTTCTCGCCTTCAATCTGCACTTTCGCAAGCTGAAGTAAGTACAATTCCGAGTGGGCAGTGTTTGTCCCAATTCTTTGCTTACTGTGCACTTTTCTCTTCGTCCACAGAGCAATTAAACTTTCCAGCCCGAAGCTGAGCAACATTACCGCTGTGGGTTGCATCTTCGTTTATGCCACCGTCATCCTACTGGGCCTGGACCACTCGACGCTGCCTTCGGCGGCCGATTCCTTTGCCACGGTCTGCACGGTAAGTCATCCTCAAGTGCCTGCCCCTCATCACCCAACCAGCCACACAGCCGCACAGCTCCTCTCTGTGTTCTGAGCCATTGTTTGAGTTTCGGTTATGCAAGCACTGCCTGCCTGCCGCCGGGTGGAACTTAGTTTAGATAGTGGGCTGGGTTCTCCCCATCAAATATGACTTACAGTTTCAGTCGGCACAACTTTCGAGTTGTCCTCATGTGTGTTTGTTATACCCAGCAAGCCCATTAAAACCCACTTGAATTGAGGGTATATTAAAGCTGAGAAAAGGTCAAAAATCTCGTTAAATGCTCATCATAACTTATTTTGTATATTTTATATAATATCTACAAGCTAAGTAGTATTACTTAGGTGATTTAAATTTTTTCTAATTTTTTTCGAAGCAGTTTTTGGCTTGACTCCAGGGTATTTTACAGTCGCAAGTTTTGGGCAACTGCTAACTTGCTGGTTTTATTTATGAAAGTTTGTTGGATTGACGTGTTGTTATATGTTGAATTATACAAGTTGCTAGCTAAAAATAGCTGTAACATTAAAGGCAAATCTTTTGCCAAGCTTAATAAATCTTGAAACTTCAGAGAAAAGAGCTTGCTTTTGAGCTAGATAAACTGAGACCAGGGCAAATTTGCTGCCCTTGTCATCGAAATTGTTTTTTTTTTTTTTTTTGTTTGCATATTTCTTTGTTTTTATTCTTGTTTTTTTTTTGTACGAAAGCCTACCGCCAAAAATGCGACTCGAGGGAAATTCAGAGCCATGTTCGTTTTGCTGTTGTTTTCGCAGCATGTAATGGTTGGCTTGGGTCTGTATTATAGGGTATAGGGATTGAGTGGGCTCGGAAGGGAGTATGGCTAACAAGAGCAAACACATGACATGAAACATGTAAATTCACAACTTTTTGTGATATTCTTTATTTTGCATAAATTTGAGGGGCAAAGCAAAAACCACAACAACAACAAGAACAAGAACAATAACAAAAAACCTCTCCTTGGAGTCCTGTGGCTGTTGTTGAGTTAGCTTGTTACGTTGGCCATTGATGACTTGTTTAGGTATACATAATCCAAACACACAACATGACACTGTCTAATGGCAATCACTTTAATTCCCACACCCACACCCACATCTCTTGTCCTTTAGGCACGGGTGTATTTGCTGTCGGCTGGCTTCTCGTTGGCCTTTGGCTCCATGTTCGCCAAGACGTATCGGGTGCACCGCATCTTTACACGCACCGGCAGCGTATTCAAAGACAAAATGCTGCAGGACATTCAGCTTATTCTGCTCGTCTGCGGCCTGTTGCTTGTCGACGCCCTCCTCGTCACCTTGTGGGTCGTCGCCGACCCAATGGAACGCCATTTGCATAATTTGACACTTGAAATTAGCTCCATTGATCGGAGCGTTGTCTACCAGCCCCAGGTGAGTTTATAGTTCCCCTCCGCACTTACACTAAAAAAAAAGGAAGGAAAATATAAACTTAACGATAATCATAATATTATCTGTATTTTTATGTTTATAATATTTTACATTTAAATTCTAGAAAAACAAACAATTTATATAAGTGTTAAAATTTATTCATGTTCAATTTGTATGTTCTGAAAATTTCACGTGCATTTAATTTTCTAATATTTGTTTATTTATTTGAATAAATAAAATATGCAGTAAATAAATGTTTTTCCAAAATTTTTTATTGAATTTAATAAATGCTTTCCCAGTAAATATGGCAATCTCTTAATGCTAATGGATACCCTTTGCCGAGTTTATTTAACCTGCTATCAATTGTCTAGTTGTGGTCTGCAGATCCACTTTGACATCAGTGTCTTTTTACATTGCCCTAACGCCCCCCCCACCTCATCTCCTTTGTCATTTTGTGTTTATCGACAGGTCGAAGTTTGTCGCTCGCAGCACACGCAAACCTGGCTAAGCGTTCTGTATGCCTACAAGGGTCTCCTCCTCGTCGTTGGGGTTTACATGGCCTGGGAGACACGTCACGTGAAGATAGCCGCCTTGAACGACTCCCAGTACATTGGGGTCTCTGTGTATAGTGTGGTCATCACTAGTGCCATTGTTGTGGTATTAGCTAATCTAATCTCGGAACGGGTCACGCTGGCATTCATCACCATAACAGCGCTAATACTGACCTCCACGACAGCCACGTTGTGTCTGCTCTTTATACCCAAGTTGCACGACATTTGGGCACGCAGTAAGTAAGACGCACGAATCCGACACGGATCTGTAGATATAATTGATTTGTTGGTATGTCTGCGAGGATTAGCCCATGTTTCTTGATTTTTGTTAGACATCTCAACAAAATTAAGTTGATAAGCAGTTATACTCCTAAAAGATTATATAAGTATTGGATTACCATCATCACATTAAGATATTAGCACCAATTATTATATTATATAAATATTATTCGCACTTTTACTAATTTAGTTCAAGGTTAATTGGGCTTTGCCACCTCACAGATAACATTTCATTCTTGTTATCCCCCATTTTAAACAGACGACATTATCGATCCTGTGATACACAGCATGGGTCTCAAAATGGAGTGCAACACGCGACGTTTTGTCATCGATGATCGCCGGGAGCTGCAGTATCGCGTTGAGGTGCAGAACCGCGTTTACAAGAAGGAGATTCAGGCTCTCGATGCTGAGATACGCAAGCTGGAGCGGATGCTGGAGTCTGGGCTAGGCACTGGCTCGACTACAACCTCCTCGTCCACTTCACTGCTGGGTGGACATAATCATCTGAAGCCAGAGCTAACGGTTACAAGCGGAATCTCACAGTCGGCGAATAAGTCTCGGACTCCAAGCATCTCGGGAATATTGCCCAATCTGCTGTTGTCCGTGCTGCCGCCAGTGATTCCCCGCGCCAGTTGGCCCTCAGCGGAGTATATGCAGATTCCGATGCGACGCTCGGTGACATTTGCCTCGCAGCCGCAGCTGGAGGAGGCTTGTCTGCCGGCACAGGATTTGTTCAATCTTCGTTTAGCCCATCAGCAGGCAACTGAGGCGAAGACAGGATTAATTAATCGCCTGCGTGGCATCTTCTCACGTACGGCGAGCAGCAACAAGGGCTCCACAGCCAGCTTGGCAGATCAAAAGGGTCTCAAGGCAGCGTTCAAATCACACATGGGTCTTTTCACACGGCTGATTCCCTCCTCGCAGACAGCCTCCTGCAATGCCATCTATAGTAATCCGAATCCCCAGCCCGACGGCAGTAGTCTGGCCATTGAGAATGGCGCCCATCTCAAGCCCATTCATCGAGGATCGCTGACGAAAAGCGGCACGCATCTCGATCGTTTGACCAAGGATCCCAATTTTCTGCCCATACCCACCATATGTAGCGAGAAATTCGATCAGGAGGCGCCAACGGGCAAGTATGTTAAGCTGCCCGAGACCAAGGTCAACTTTCAGCTGCCCAGCAGCAGACGACCCTCGGCGGTGCAGCCGGCGCCACCTAGCCTGAGAGAGCGTGTGCGTGGCTCCCCACGATTTCCCCATCGCATCCTGCCGCCCACCTGCAGTCTCAGTGCCCTCGCCGAATCGGAGGATCGAGTGTGCTCCGAGGTGTCCAACTTAGCGGGCAGTTGCAAATCCATACCGCGCATATCATTGCAGCAGGCGACAAGTGGCGGCACCTGGAAGTCCATGGAGACGGCGGCCAAGTCGCGACTCTCACTCGACTCCCAAGAGGAGCAGCTGAACGGCGATATAGCAAAAGCGGCGCCAACAAATGGTCTCGATTAATTTTTGCTGACGTGCTGAACACTTTCGAAACCATCACCAACACACACACACTCAAATACTACGCTTATGCTTTAGCATTAATTAAGGAAAATTAAAAAAAAAAAAAAAATAATTTTCTAAAAAAAAATATGCAATTTAAAATAATACATTTTTTTATAATTTAGATTCTTATTTGTAAACAACTGTTTAAGTAGAAATTGAAAAAAGTGCCAAAAATATTTATAAATTTATATAATTAAATTTGACAACTTTTTAATCAGTTTTTGTGCATTGGAAAAACATAAAAATTGTTGATAACTTTTGCTTATAATTCCTTGTAAGTTAAATTGAGATTGCATAAGCGTAGTATTTCAATCGGCAACCACCCAAACGACATTTTCCGCCCAATCCTTGTCAATTAGATGTGAACACCAAGCAATTATTTTTAACACGCGTTCAACGTCCTTTCATGCGTCGGCCCTGGGAGAGGAGAGGCGCGTGTGCAACTGACCAATCATCGGCTTAAAGCAATCAAACGCATTAGGATAAGTTACGATACGCGTTAATCCTAACTCAAGTAGCTAGTCACGAACCATCATGCCACAAATTCATAGTCACCCCCCGGACTCTGCACCACCCCATCCTTTTGCGCCCCATAATGTGATTCGACCCAAGCTCTTTCTAGAATTTTTGCTCTCTTCATAGGCTAAGTAGAGAATTTTGCTGCATTAGTTGCACAAATTGTTAGGAACTAAATTTTCCCTTTATTCATTTTCATTTTGGGCTTTAACTTGAGTTTCCCCTTCCCATTTGTTTTGTTGACGTGCCAAAAACACTTTAACGTTTATCGTCATTAACGATGGCCCCATGAGCAATACTATAGTATTTAGGCTTAGTCAAAAACAGTCTATGATTAATTAATTGCCAATGTACTGGGATTCGAATCCCTCTAACCAAAAATAAAAATAAAAAATGAAAAGAAAAACACACACAATTTAACGACTTGTCTACGCGTCTTAACAGAAACTAAATTTCGTTGTATTTGTAGTTTGTAGTTGTAGTTGTAATGTGTTAGCCAGCTCAAAACGAAAACCTAGCATAAGTAACTAAGTTTTAGCATTGTAACCTCAATCCGAAAAAAAAACAAAGAAAATCCTCATATTCCCATTATCAATGCTATGTGGCAAAAGGTCAATAAACAAAAGAAGCAGACCAGCCCTGTCAAAAAAAATAATGATTAATTAATTAACTTGTTTTATTAGGGTTGGCCGGTTGAATAAACCCAAAGAAAACAAAGAAAAATGACTTTATATAAAGCCAAGAAATAAGTTAGCCAACCCTTGCCCAAAAGGGTTGCTAAATGCCGATTAGTGTTGACAACTAATCTGTTGTCATGCAGAAAAGGCTAGTTTTAGAAAATAAAATTAGCCAAATTTTTGACAAATTCGACAGCCTGGCTTGCAAATTAATTATTTAAATGAATATTTACCAGCTGAGCATTAAAATACTTTTTACATATTATCTTTAACTTATGCAACAAATATTTTTAATCAACTGAAGTTTATTTTGTTTGTGGTATCAACTGAAATTTATTATTATTTTACCCCAAAACTTCGTCAAAGCTGAATCGATATTTCTCAAAGACATTTTGGCCAAAGTTTGTCATTTAGATTAATGCCGAACATAAAACATTTGAGCAAATGTTCTTATTTTAGTTTCTCTCTCTTAATCACAAATAAAGTTTTGTTGAACTAGTTTTGTTATTCCAAAAAATGGCTACTCAAAGGCATTAAACTCTCATAATCTCAAAAATAAAATAAAATGGAGGTAAGTATATTTCAATTCAGAATTGGGAAATATAGTTGATTGAAAATGTCAGTAGTTAAGCATTTGTGTACATTTCTACACAATTTTGTTCAGAAAGGATTTTCAAAGCACTTATTTACAGAATTCCGTGACAGGAACAGCGGCGATAAAAGCATCAACGGCAGTAAGTAGACACAAAGAGCCAAAACTAATAGACTTGGGTGATTAAGTTGACATCGCAATTTGTTACTATAAATAAGTAAATAAAAAAAAAAATTCGCATCAGCCAAATAACAGAACGTCGCACTCAGGCCAAACAACACCAACAGAAGCTGTCCACGAACTGTGCTGACCTGGTCGAGACCTGCTGCTACTGAGCTTGAACAGAGCTCGAACGCAGGGGCCAGCAGGATCGTGTGAATTTATCTTTATGCTCGTAAAACAAAAAAATAAAACAAAAATAAAGCCACATGAAACAAAATCGTCCAAATAAACAGCGACAACGGTCGACTCCGTTGGAGGCGATGTTGAGAATGGCGTTGACGGTAGCATTCCCAGCCAACAGTGCCACGAATGAATGTTGGCCGACATTTTTCATTGCTCCATTTCGCTTTTCGCTTGGATGTGGCGCATGAAGATTTATCTCGCCGACACGTCGCTGCCAGCCCGCACTTCATTTACCGTCTGTTTCCTATGCCGCACATTGTGCATACGTCGCGTGTGCCGCATCAATAAAACCCAGCAGTTTGGGAAGTCTTACATTTGGTTTATTACAAAAAGGCCGGGGAGTGAGTGTGGCAAGTGGCGAGTGGCGAGTGTGGAGCATCCTGCTGGCAGCATGCGAATACCTTGTCCCAGTGTCACATTGAGAACAATAACCAAGAAGTGTTTATTTATTGTGTGTGTGAGTCGCTCGCATTTCCCATCTTTCCCTTTTTCCTCCGCACTGCACTTGCAGAAAAATATTTAAGGAATTTTGCCACTTACAGGACCAAAGGCAGCTTGACTTATTAGGGGCAAGAAAATTATCAAGAGCAACATTTCATTTATAAGAAAAAATTACTGCCTCAATTTGTTTAAATTCCCACAATTATGAATAAAATCATTTAAAAGAATAAGAGAACAAAATATATTAGTGTATTATTTTATCTCATTAATTATCATCAACACTTAATACAGTTTCGTATTTGTATATCTGGTTTCAAGACGACTTTTTTTAAGTGTAGCAGCTGCCGGCAAAAACAAGTGGCGCAAATATTCGTTTTAATCAAGCTAATTAATATGGTCCAGTTATGCAGAAATAAAGGAGAAAACCCAAAATACAAATGAATAAAAATGTCGCCATCTAAGCGAGCCTGTGACAAATGAGCGAAACACGCCCCTTTCCGACCAGCCCCCAAAGACTGCCCACAATTGGTGCTTGTTGAGGTGGCTTCCTTCTTGTTGCTTATAACTTATTGTGCTTGCGACCCTCAAATGCAGCTCATTAATGTTAAAGCCTGTCCGCAAAGTCGACTCACTTAATTAACAGCTGCTTGGATGCTATTGCAAATATTCCCTTTAACACTCACCCCACTCCCCCTTCGTGCCACTCTCAGTGAATATGTTTCTCCTACTACTCTGGAGACCCACTTCATATGCTTTACATTATTTGTGAGATTATCGAAAGACGCTCAATAAATTAAAGCTTTATACAATGCCTTGGAGCATTTGCTACCCAACTCCCAGTTGCCAGTTCCCAGTTCCCATATCCCATTTCCCAGTCTCATCCAGGTAAAAGTGAGCGGCAAACATTTCTTCGTCTTCACTTTATTTACATACCATTGGCATAAACTGGTCGAGTTTATTTCGTGTTTCCATCTCATTCCCAGCACAACAACATACACATAAAGCGGCACTAAGTTATTTTCAATCAATAAAAATAACATAAACAACAAGAATATAAAGTTAAGTTTGTCTTAGACTAAGATCGACTAAATGTTTACCCTAGCAAACATTTCCTCCACAAATTTTCCTTATAATAAGTCAGCTATATTTTAAGATATAAACACAGCATTTTCCGTTTAATATTTTGTTAAGCATTTTTAAGTCAAGAAAATTCTTAATTTTTAATGATATTTTTCTTTTAGAGGTCATATCACATATCTCTCATTTTTCTTATTTGTATTTCCAATTTAAGGTAGAGTCTTCCTTTACCTCCAAATTGGTTCACATAAGACAAATTTATATCCTCGTCGCTTTTATTCTTAGCTTGCTATTGACGTCAAAGATGCTGTTACACTTCTTCTAACAAAATTAAAATACTTACACTCGACAAGAGCACAAAATGCTGTAAAAAATACACTCAAGTACTTTTCACACACATCCACACCCACACACCACACACACACAAATACCAACATGCTATGCTGCTTGAGAAGCAACAATTTCGCATTGCCTTTTGCTTTTGGCAACCCACAGCGAGGCGGCAGTGGCAACAAGCACGAAAAAAAAAATGTAAAGTACTCTGCTCCCAATTTGCCAATAAATTTGCCTGCCATTGCATTGGCCGTAATTCAAAAGAGGAGAGTTCAACCAGAAGAAACAAATAAAAGCAGCAAAAGTAAAGAAACCAACGTCGACAAATTGTCTAAATTTGGAAATTTGCGAAATGTCAAATGCAAAAATGTTGTTGCAAAAGTTATACATCGGCTAATGATAAAATATGTATGTTCATATATTTGGTTTTTAAATTTGCCGCGCAGCACTTTTCCCTCCGCGTCCCCTTGCCTAATCAGGCGTAAAAATCATGCAACGCATTTCGCACTTGAACAATTTTCGACAAACATTTACAGAAAATTTGCACTTTTAATTGGGAAGTGCCCTTAAAAGGTGTTCACAATTATCATCGCAACACATTTCATTTAAAGCTTTTCTAATTGCTTATCAGACAACAGGCGCCAAATGCCAACATAATTTAATTGGGGCAAGCACAAGAAGATGGTTAAAAATCGGTGAGGAGGTGAAGGGGTAGCAAAAGGAAGCCCGCTCAATTCAATAGCAGATGATAAGCGGAAAACGGATTTCGGTACGAATGAATCCATGATTGACATTTCAAGTGCCAAATTCAAGTCTCTTGTGGCACCATATGAGACAGCAACGGAGACAGTGATTCCGATTGCGACTGTGACTGTGACTCTGTCTCAGAAAGTGCCACTTGTTTGGAACTGTAGCATGGCATGTCCATCTCATGCAAATGTTGCACAGGCAACAGGGCTGTCAATTCCACTTTATTTTTTTAAAACAAGAATCGAGTTGTTTACTGTGTGGAAATCTACTTTTAAAACACATCAAATAAAATAAATGGAAATACACAAGGTAAATAAAGTGTGGTAAAAAGAGCAAACTTTAAACTTCAAACGATAAATATTGTAAAATCCAATAAAATTATTTGAATTAAGCTTAAACACAAAACAATTAAAGCTCTTATCAAGCTTCAATTCAAATAAAACTCGACATCTTTTTCTTGTGTTTGTCATAAAACTCGCATTGTGTGTTCCTCAAAAAGTTGGCAACACTGTTCAAAAATGCACGCAGGAACAATCAGCATATGTGCGAGAGAGATTTTTGGGAACATGAGACGAACAGGCGTCCTTACAGGTTATTACATAGATGATGAGTGCTGCACAGGGAAAAGGGGTAAGGGAAAGGTGCGTTCGCACGGAACAGCCAAAAGCAGAGACAAGTTGTTGATTTTATAGCCAGCAGCTGAATGAAAAGGAGTTGAGCGTTTCGCAAATTGTTGCGACAACTGAAGGAGACAGAGACAACCGAGGAGTGGGGTGGAAGGGGTGGGTTGGTATGTGAATTGGGGGTGTGCGGCTTAGGTTTTTCATAGAGCGAACAGATGCACTTACATTTTCAGATGCGTAAAAATACCATGGGAAATTACGCGAGTGGAATACCGAGTCGAGTATAGAAAGACTGAAACACGCCAAAACAGACACACTCACACACACTCACACACAGGCACACACACACACACACACATGAGGGAGCAGCTACCAACAAGAATATAACATTATGCTGTTGGCATACTGCAGAGAGCAGGAAACGAGTCATACTCGGCTAAAGCCAACGCAACTAGCAACGGAAACGGAAGTAGCGACAGCGACAGATGCGTAGCGAAAAATGAGAAAGAGAATGAGAAAGTCACTGAGAGTCTCTAAGAACTGATTGCCAAAGCGGGGCGAGCAAATTGAGTAGCTTGATTTTAAAATATCCTATAAAACCTTCATTTTTGTAAAGATTTTAAATTAATTTAAATAAAAATGTAAATAGAAAAACTTTAATAAATTTCATAAATTATTATTAATTATTAATAATTTTTCTTATACCAGTCTTGGATTATACACACACCGTTTTAAATTGCTTAAGTTATTATAAAACTATTGAAATTAATTAAAAATTTAATTAAAAAGTTGACATCTACAGAGTATATCAATAAAACGACTACGAAAATTGTGGCCTGACAACCAAATGATTAATTTCGAAAAGCTGCCAAAAGCTGTTGAAGAATTTGGAAGGAAGGGATGGGTAGGAAAGCAAGGGGGTGTGCATTACAGTGCTTCACTGTAACAATGTCTTGGAGGTACGTGCCTGTGTCTGGGCTTATTGACAATGTGTAAACTGAATGCAAAGTTGCGACATCGTGCGTTGATTTTGTGCTTCAAAAATAAATGAACCGCAAAAATAACACAAAACTGCATCCAGCGCAAGGATAAAAGGATGCAGTAACAACAAAAACACACACACAAACATACACACATATGCATCCTTACGGATGTGGTTGCAACCCAGTGTTGATTGCCAGCTGCGATGTAATTGTTGCCAATGTATTTTTGTGTATTCCCTGCGATGTATAACAGACCTTTGTAAAATAGGCCAAACTATGTCAAATCTTGCTCAATAAATGGGCCAAATTTATTGACTAATTAGCGACGTTTATTTTAATTGTGAATTCACTAAAAAATACAATGCCCTCTGCAAGTGTATAAAATCGGAAAATATGTCTTTTTTATATACTCATCAAGTTTTTCTGAAGTGGTAAAACTTTTTAAGCTATTTATACTTTTTATTTTATTTTATTGATAATACCAAATACCATAAAAACCATTTATAACAAATATAGATAGTAAATAATAAAGTATAAATCTTAGTCAGCGATATTATAATTACTTTATAAGTCCAATAAGCCTCGCAATTGAATATGCCCCATTTTGATCTAAACCATTTCCATTTGCTGTTTAATGGACTTGCTTGGATTGAATCACAAATGCTACGCAAGAATTGACACACTCAGCGCGCCAATTAGTAGCACACAAATGTGAATTTTCTTACCTAGGCTGACAGCTGGACAATTGGATGCGTCCCACTTTGACCACACCCCCTATTTGTCTGTGTATTTGATTTGCGGTTGTGCATCCATTGCACTACGAATGAAGCAAACGAGCCGTGCGGTCATTCGATGCTGTCTGTGTTTGTCCAACTGTGCAGCAGAAATGTCATTGTTCAGAACCATACTCACACCCAGACCCAGACCCTCATCCAGGCCGAGACCATTAACCAAACCCATTCGAAAGCCAACTTACTTGCAGCTTGGCTGGAATTTATATTGATTCAGCTTGAATCACTTGCTGAATGGGCATTAAATTCTGCTCAATTACCTCAAGTATTGGCCGGCAGCAGCATCATTAATTTGCAGCCACTGAAATTTTAATTAGAGCCATTTGCAAATCTGACGCTGGCAGCCAGCAGGAGCAGGAGCAGGAGCAGCTGGCAAGTTGACTTGTTCGCGGGCGTGCCTGTCGCAGTGGAAAAAGTTTCGCTAGCTGCGGTTCATTTAACATTTCAGTTAACTTAAGCAACCTGTACGCCAAACACAACTTGACACACTCACTCACACACACACACACACACACGTTACCTGCTGGAAAGTCTGCCAGCAATTTGCAACTTTTGCATGATAAATATTTTCATTGACGCAGCAGCAGGCGTTGAGAGAGAAAGGTGAAAGAAATGCAATATTCAAAAAGCCAAATGCAAAATGCATAAAAATTTAAATTCTGCACAGCGACTATAAATACTGTATACAACATAAAAAAAAATGCTTAAACGTTTCTAAATTGCAAACGATTTTATGATATTTTAAATATGCCTAACTCAATTCTGTACATAAATTGATAAATTGGATAAATTGATATTTGTTATGCCAATTTATTGCTTATTTAAGATACCTTTTGGCACTGGTTCAAAAAATGATATGCCTCTACTCGATTTGGCCTGATTTGATTGCAAACAAAATAATTGCAAATTCGAAAAGTGTTTGTTATGCAAGAATTAACAAAACAAATGATGCATTTTAAATTGTTTAAGCTATGTTTATAAACTTTAACATCATGCACAACAACATAAACAATCCAAAGAAACTCCTTAGAGGGTATTTAAAAAAGTCTTTTAATTAGAAGCAGCTCTACGTTAGCTGTCTGCCTGTTGGCTCAAAACTTTGCTGGTGCTCACGACGTATGCGTAATCTGGCAACGAAGGCAACTTTTAATCAAAAACTTGTGCGGCGCTGCTTTTGGCAATTATGCGACAAGAAGTCACTCGAAGTGCAAACTGTGCAACATAACCACGACTGCCATAAAGTTCACTTCTAATTAAGTGACTTTAAACTGACTGTATATATAAGAAATGAGGCAAATACAACATTAATGCAAATGCTCAGCACACGAAACGAATCAGCGAGTGAAAAAAAAATGCGTGTTCCGGGTTTTAAGGTGAACTGGCACTATGACGAGGACACAAAAACCCGGAGCTAATAGCTCCTCTTTAGTGCCGCAGTTTAGTTGGCCTCGTTGCCACGTAGGCAACATAAAAACGTTTTTTTTTTTTTTGGCAACAGCGCTCTGCCGTGATTATTATGAAGGGTCGAAGGTCGCTTTTGGTAGCATGTCACAAGTGTCATGGATGGGTAGCTGAAAATGGAGCTGGAGACATGCCAGAATAATGCTCGTAATTTCATTAAAATTTTATTAGCTCAATATGAGTGCGAGTCGTTTCAAAAGTGTGTGTGTGTGAGTGTGTGTGCGATGCTCATATTTAGATATGAATTGAGCAGCTGCGCAAATGAAATTATCACCTATGTGCATTATGTACACAAAACCAACTCACAAAACCAAACCAAAACGCTTTTAAAGAGAAAAGCCGCATTTCAAAACAGAAGCCACAATTTTTGCAATTTAAATTTTAGAGTGCAATTAATTTTTGTCGAAATTTGATAATGTGATGAAGCTATTTAATTAGTTCATACAAATTTGAGGAATTAAAAATGTTGCTTAAATTATCAATATATGAATGTGATTAATCAATTATTGCTTATTTATTTAGACCATGTTTGCTATTGAAACCACTTCAATTTTATTTTTACCGTTTTTAAAATCAGATATAAAAATTAATTTGCACCATTAATGGATTTAAATAGATATCTGCAATTGAATGTTTTCCATGAATATATTCCAATCCAATTGAAATAAATAAATATTTCTAGTTTTTTCATCATTAAATTGAATTTTTCAAACGAAAGGTGTTTGTTGCAACAGACAAAATACACACATTGCCACACTTAATATGGTTTTTTTTTTTCGTTGAAGTAATTAAATTATGTTTGCCATATTTGCATATACCCTATTGAAATAATGTGTAATTTTACCTATTTTCGATCCCTTTAATTAGCAGAAATTCCACTTCACCTACATATGAAGTCTTTACAAAAAATGAGGCCAAAAAGATTACAGTAAAATTTACAACCATTCACATTTTTATGATGATGATAAACAGAGCATTTTGTAGTTGTGAGTTGAAAAATTGAAAATTCTGACTCTATTTATTTATGCAAATTAAATCAACAACTCATGTTTGTGGTTCCGGTATTAAAGTGATTTTAAGTCAAATTCATACTTATCCACAATACAAATCAAACAAGTTTTATTTGTATAATAAATTTTATTATGTGTTTGTCTGTCAGTGTGTATGTGTGTGTGAGTGTGTGAATGTGTGGGAGTATGCGGGGGTTGTGGTTGTGGGTGTATAATAGGCATATTTGAAAGTCCATTAAAGACCCCTCGCTTTTGGCACTCACAATTCCTTTGGACGAAAAAGCTTTTAATTTAAATTCTGCTATTAATTTTAACCTCAAAGGTTGCGTAGACCAAACTGAGCACCAAAAGGACGGTGGGAAGGTGGTGAGAGGAGTGTAGCCAATGTCTGTTGTGAAGAGAGAGAGAGAGAGAAATAGAAAGAGAGAGAGAGAAGTATAGAGATGAGAGGGGAGTGTTGCATCAGACACAAAGCCGCAAAGCTGAATGTGAGCTTTGCTTAATCCGGGCTGTTAAAGCAGTTGCCACACACACACACACACTCTCACACTCACACTCACAATCACACACACAGACACTCACAAACACACACAGAGACAGACCTAAGCCCGTAGACCTTGTCACTAATACAGGTGCATTGTGTGGCATCAAAATTGAACATATGCAGGCGCTACCTTTATGTTTTCTTGATTGAGTTTCACCTTTTGCATATGAAATTCAATTTAATCAGTTCGCCAGCTCACAGGAAGCCATTCTCTCACACACACACACACAATCACAATCACACACACACACACACACACACATATTAACACATTTACACACACAGAATGTGTATCCAATAATAATGAAGTCCTTTTGTTATGCCGACATTTTCAACAAATAGGCTATTTTCATTGGGTATACGCAATGTTGTACGACATTTCTGGTCGTTAGATTGTCCACATTCGGCCTATTTGCCGACCGCAATAATGTTTTCACTTGGAAATCAATAAATACAAATAACAAATATGTACTTTATATATATGCTTCAGTGTGTGTGTGTGTGTGTGTGTTTAGACACAACAGCCAAATGCAAACAGTCAAAAGCAAACCAGAGCAGCTCTTCCACACTTGGCGGCCATAAACGAACAAATTGTATGCAAATAAAAAACAAGTGAATGCCGCAAGATACAAAAAGCCTACTCCCCACCACACTCCTCACCTAAGTCACTTCTTCACCAAAACACAGAAAAAAAAAACTGAATTTGATTTAATTGAATTGTTTTGAGCTATATTTATCTATTAGAAGTGTTTCTAAATGCTGGTAAAAAATTATTAATAATAAAATTTTTATGAAAAATAAATATTTTTGAAAATTATGAAATTAAATTAATTTTTATATATTTAGTAGATCATTTTTCTGAGTGCATCTTTTCCCTAAAGTGGAATGGGTGCAGCTAAAGAAATATAAACGCTGATGCTGCAGTAGCTCAATTCCTA
Organism: Drosophila melanosoma; assembly: GCA_035042045.1. Lineage (NCBI taxonomy): Eukaryota > Metazoa > Arthropoda > Insecta > Diptera > Drosophilidae > Drosophila > Drosophila melanosoma. Next base: position 2,471,273 of record JAWNLY010000203.1, on the reverse strand, counting down.
AATAAAATATGTTCAAATTTACTTGATGTAGATGATTGACTCTGATATTCGCTGTAGTTTTGATAATTTTCATCTATCTGATATCTACAAGAAGATGGCATCGAAAATTTTCTTAACTTTTTGATGAGAAACAAACACAACTTTCGCTTTGAAAAATAAATACCAGCCTGTGGAATCGCCATTTTAGATAGAATATATGAAATCAACTGAAAAACCATACATTCTGACTTTGGTAATTCGTTATATGATATTAAGATATTATATTGAGCTGCCATCATACCCCTTTGCAATGTGATCAGCGTATTTTTGGGTAAGAAACACTGAAAAACAAAAACTGAGCGTGTGACGACAACCCAACTTTTTTATTAACTCTTTGACTGTCTGACCGCAGCTGTGGCAGCTTTCCAGCTCGTGCCACAAGCCTCAGGCCGCAACCAGAGCCACCCACAAGAAAAGGCAAGTTTTTCCTGTTCTTTGTCTTAGCCGTCACAATTGGCAAAAAGTTCGAGTCGTGCAACTTGTTGTCTCGTCTCGCAAAGTTTGCTTGGTCATTTCTCATTTGTCTTTTTGTTGTGTTGTTTCTATTTCATTCCTCATGTTGCATGCAAATCATCATCAGCTAAGATGGCGTGTTGTGTGGAATGAGTTTCCTTTTTTCCTTGTTTTGTTTATTCTGCTGGTTTTGTTTTTCTTAGTATTTTTTCTCATTTGTTGGCCACTTAAATGTTTGGACAATCAACAAGAAATTGCTATTGATTTAACTTAAGTTGGGGGCATTGTTGATGCTGATGGCCCTTCACTCTCCTCGGGACAGGCATATGTTACACACGTGCCACAACTTTTGGTCATGCTTATAACACACAATCCCACACAAGCACACACACTCGCACACACACACATAAAAGCTCACACATTCAGATCACATGTAGCATATGTCCTTATTGTTTTGCGAGTTGACATGTTGTGAGCTGCTTTCCTGCTTAATATTTGTGACTCTCTCCCTCTCACTCTCCGTCTCACCACTTCTCTCCTTAAAACTCCACTGCGCTTTGCACTCCATTGCCATCAGCTGACTGTCGCACAATTTAATCGCATTTGGCTCATTTAGCGGCAAATTGAATTTGCCACAGCGCATCAAATGCCAGGCAAAACCAGTGAAAAGCCCCACGAAAATGAGAAATTCAATTAAAATCAAATTTTGACTGGCATCTACACACTCACACACACAATATAAAATATTCATATATATTTTGACAAGGACAAACCGGTAAAAAGAGTATCATAAAGTTGTACAAATGTATGTTTTAAGTAGAAGAAGTAGAAGACCAACCCAAAAAATGGAATCATGACTACGGAAAAATTAAAAATATAATTTATAAATATCTATTAATATTATTATTTTATTACCAAATTTGTTGGAGATTTTCAACAAGTATATAAACCATTGGAATAAGTCATCTAATAGTCGAGTGTCTTTAAATTTCACAGCTTTAAGCACATTTTCATCACAAAACTGGAAGGCATCCTTAATTCGAATTGCCGCAAAGCAGACAAACAGACAAATCAACAAAAACGGCTCTCCCCATCTCAAAAAATGAAAATAAATAAGGCAAATTTAATTGAGCCGAGCGACAAGACGAGCTGTAGCTGTAGCTGTGGATGGACCAAAGGAAGTGTCTATCCTCCCTTCCCGGCCACCAAATTCCCGCAGCGAGTAGAAACTTTTATCAAGGACATGAGATAATCCCGTTTCGCTGGCACTTTTATACAATTTTTCGCATCATATTTCGTGGTGGAGCAATAAGCTTGGGGGACTCTTACTCAGACCATAACCAAAGACCAAGTCCAAAGCCCAATCAACCCAAAATGCTGATTAGTTCTTTGCGTTTCGTCAGTCATTCGTTGGTCAATCCTCAAGCGATAATTAGACGTTTACAAAATGTTGCAAGTTGCTGTTCTCACCACCACTGGCCAAAAGATGATTTATGATGTGTGTGCTGCAAGAGTTCAAAGTTTCTCAATTTGTTATACACAAAGGCGATTCCAAGCTCGGATCTCTCTCGCTCGTAGCCCGCAGACCAACAATGAGTAATGTTCACTGAGTGTGCCCCAAAGCCTTTAATTATGCCAAATGTATCCATCGCCATCTCACTTTCTGTGTGTATCCTTCTCTCTTTCTTTCGGCTAAGTTAAGCTTGACTGCATTTAAAGATTGTCAATGGCATTTATCGTATATAAATTATTATATTTTCAATTCAAGATAAATAAAATCAACACATTAAAAAGAAGTTTAAAGAATATTTTTAATAAGAAAGATTGATTCAAAAAGAAAGTATGAAATTAAATACAAAGCATATTAAATAATTAGAATGAATATATAATCTGTATTTAAAAAAAAACCAGAATCGTATTACTTTAGCCTAAAATATATCTGTTTACTTGTAGACACTTTAAACACAATAATAATATTTTATAGTTTTTTTTTCTTGTGTTGTGCAATAAATTTATCCTTTTTCAATGCTTTAACTTTCGTTCAACTTTCCTTATTGTTCCACACACATGCGAGTTGCTATATGTTTCAGCTTGTGATTTGCTGTTGCGATGGCTGGTTATGGTCTCTGTGTGCCACAAAGTATGCAACACTTGTTGTAGCAGCTTCTTTATGTTAAGCCACTCAAGCGCGAATCCCAAAACCCCCTCACAGATAACTGCTAAAAGAGACTGTCCCCGCACCCTCACTTCGCTTATGTTTTACAAAATGCACTCCATTTCATACAGCAACAGCAGAAAGAAGCAACAGCAGAAGCAGCAACAGCAGCAGCAGCATCTGGCAAAGCATTTACAATTGCAGCTTGCCGCTTGCAACTTCCACTAAATTTGTGACAAACGGGCAGCTGTTGAGTTAAGTTGCAGTCTCAAATGGCTAAAACATGAGGATATGAGGAGAGGGGCTAAAGACAAATGCACATGAAATGCAAGCAAAACCACACACACACACACACAAACACACACACAATTGCGGTGCTCATCATAGTCAGCTGAGTCGATGACTGTGGCAGAAAATACGAGAAAAAAAGGCACCAGAGACGTGTGGCAGAAGGGGTCTGAACGCAACACAAGATAAATAGTCTTTATTAATTATACAATAGAAGCGGGCAAATTGCTTTTGGCAGCAATCAAGAGTAATCAATACTACATTCATTTGAGAGGAATGAACATTCTTTAAGTTTACCTTGAGAAAGACTGAGAAACTAAAATAAATAAATTATCAAATGCATTTAAGTCTGTCGACGTTTTCCAGTCGAACAATTTTTAATCAACAATTTGACGCATCACATTTATCTCTCTTTATTACATCCAACTTATATACATCATATTATAAAAAAAAATAGATTAAAAAAAATTAAAACTTTTCAATAATAAAATCTGCTTTAAATTTGTTTAACTTAAAATCTGATTATTTACTGAGCTACAATTTCCTGTGTAAATTAGCATTATTAACTAAAGCATTTATATAGACTCTTTGATATGTACTCAAAATCTGGCAAGTTATAATGATTTATTTCGAAGCGGATGCCTTGCAGCAAGCACTTTGACCCACCCCCCCTCCTTGCAGTTGACTACGACCATGAGGACAGCCCAGTCAGCTAAATGTTCAATTGATTTGCATGCACTGCCAGATAACTCTGCTCTGCTCTTCTCTGCTCTGCTCTGCTCTCCTCTGCTCTCCTCTGCTCTGCTCTGCTGCTGCTTCCGCTTCCTCGGATGTTTCATCTTCTTCAGCAGCTGCTGCCTGCTGCTCTTAAGTCTGGCTATTAAGCTGGTTTGGCGAGTGAGAAAACTGTTCGCTGGGGAATTGTAAATCACGTCGAGCGCAAAGCGCAAATTGGTTAGAGAAACATACATAACAAAACTGCACACACACATACACAAATATATACACACATATATACACATTCACACATATGCACGTGTGCGAGTGTGTCTGTGTGGGATTCATTTGTGTTGGTTAAATTCGCACTTTTCAAACATGAAAGCTGCGCTCCTGCAGCAAATACTAAAGCAGCCGATGTAATCTTTTCAAAAGCGGGGCAAAGTCAGGGTAGAGGACGGGCCTGGAGAGGCGTGTGGGGTGTGGTAGTTTGCCTGCCAAAGTGCGGAGCAAGTGGCAGTAAAATCATATTACCCTTAAATATATATATATATGTGAAGTATACGAATTAGTTGGCCATCTCGAGCAGGAACGCTTTGCTCAACAGGATGTGCTGATGTGAGGCTGCCAGCATGAAAGGATGTTGCAAACTGCTCACACACACACACACAAGCACACACTCAAACACACTATAGACTCTTGCTGCTCATCTTCAGGAGAGCTGCATAAATTCGAAATAAAAAACGGCACACATTTCACATCGAAGCGCCTGCCAGTTTGGCCTCAACTGAGCATCCCGCCAAGCAGCAGGCAGCAAGCAGCAACAACAAAAACAACAACAACAACAACAACAACCTCAACGAGGACAAAATCAGCAGCAGCAGGAGCAGCAAAAAAACAACGTCAAATAACTGTCAAGTGAAATGCAGCGCAAGCGTTCGAAACAGTTGAGTATTTTGTATAAAGGAAAAAAAAAAAACCTAGAAATAATCATAACCCTTATAAGCAAATGTGATAGACGAGCAGATGCCCTGCTTATATGATTAGGGCAAAGTATCCCTAACCCTATCAAAGCAAATCGCTTCAAAGAATTTACTTTGCATCGAAATTCAATGTAATTTCAATTTAAGCTGGCACACAAATCTCATTTAAGTCTCTGGCGCTTTCAGTGGATAAAAATCAATTTAATGTACAACTAAATAAACATCTTCTTGTCTGTAATAGCCTGAAAATAAATATATTAAAAACGACCTTTTTCCCCATATAAGCAAAAAGTTTGTATGCAAATGAATAAACTTGTTTACCTTGGCTTACATTTGTCAACAGGATGAAAGAAAATAAAAGTATGCAAGGCACTAAAGCACTTTGGCTCTGAGAAGTCAAAAGTAAGCAAGTTGGTCAAAAGTCAGAAGTAAGTTTAAATGCTGCAAATCTTGTGTATGAAGACATTGTTAAAGTTATTCTTGCTGAAACTGTTCACTTATAAGTAATAATATAATAACAAAAACTCATTTGCTTATATTCATCAGAACTATGTTTAATTATACATTTTTAATAGTGCAAACTGAAAACATTGATTTCCAAAAAAAAAAAAATTTCTGCACTCATTGGTAATAACTCAACTTTCGTGGCAAACTATATCCCATTTATCTTGCCAACTATGCACAACTTAACGTTTTCAATTTTTTTTCTTTGACACTCTTATGGGAACAGGGTATGATAATCATAAATATTGCGCGCTGCTGAAGCTTGTTGTGCCCATTATGCTGACAGCAGAGAATGCAGCAAGCTGCTATTAAGTATACGCCACATCGGCTGACAAAAGCTAAGCCCCTCGCGCCAAGAAGAAACGACAAAAAAAAAATGGCGTTTGCTGCAACCTCGACACAATATTTACAAGGCACTACATTCTATGGCTGTGGGAATATTCCAAAAAGCAGCGTTTTGCCGTAAAAATGATTTCACGCCAGCGAAACAAGGTTAAAAAGGTGTTACGAGCCAAAGCATTTAAAGCGCTTTGGGCTGTTTCAACTTTCAACAGCAAAAGTTTCGTGTGCTTAATAGCACTCCCCCTCCCTCCTCCCTCACCACCCTCACGCTCTTTTCACCACTCCCAGCTATTTGAATCTGTGACACCTTTTTTGCCCTTTGCACATTGCGAAATTAAAAGTTAAATGCGCCAAGTCAATAAAAGCATGATACTTAAAGTAAATATAAAGATAGCGAATGAAAAAGAAAATGCTATAAAAATAAAGCAATTGAATATTTTTGTCACACAGTGCTGCCAATTTTAGTCAAAACTTGGTTTTCATAAACTTTACTGCTTGCTAAGAACTGAAACAATACTTTTGTCTATAAATTTATTTAAATTTAAATATGTTAACTAGCTAACAATTTAATATCACATTAGAATACTACAAATAAAATGAAGATTTGATTTTATGATCTCATCTATAACAATATTGACATGTCAATAAAACCCTTAAAGGTATTGAAAACTGGCAACCATGTTAACTTTTAAGCTCTTTCTGCCTTAAGCAAAATTTATTCTGATTGAATATCATATCTAGAGCAATTTTTGTTGCTCATCCCTTTTTTGCCAACTTTTTGTTGGGGCATCTTTTCAACCAAACCTAGCTCAAGAGTATCCAACACTGCTTGGCACATTTATGCACCGAAAATCTTTTAATGCTGAACGTATTTGCATGCCACCAACTGCAGCAAGGACAATGGCGACACTTTCGTTTATATCTTTTGTGCGCCCAATGCGACGCCAACTGCTTGCCCAGAGATAAAAAACTAAAGACCTATTCTTAAAAATGGCGAAATGCAAACGGGTGAGATAAACATAATGTAGATTTACTAGAGTGGCATGAGACAGGAGTCGGAGTGGGCGGGGGGAAACGCACTCTAGTGGCGAGGCAACACAGAAACAGCTGACTAATAAAATGCAGTTTGCGTTTTATCATTGCCAACTGACTGGCTGCGTTTGCTTTACTAATTGATGCACTCGCCTTTGTGTGCCCAAAGAATTATGCGAAGCAGCAGGAAAATTAGATGGAAGGCAACGTCGCCTAAGGAAATTGCACAGCGTCAATAAATGGAAAGATGCTTCCCAAGCAAATGTCGTCAGAGACTCCTCCTGCTCAGCAATGCGGCAGATTTAAATGCCAATTGAGAGAGGGAACAAACATTAACAGCAACAACAGAAATAGCATGTTGGAAGCCAATTTAATCAAATCATCATTTTAAAGTGAATATCGAATAGGCTGTGCATTGTTGAAAGCAAAAAAAATATATATATATATAAAAAAAATCAATAGGAAAAATATGCAAAGCGTTTTTTAATTAAATTTGAAGATCTTTGCCAGCGACTTTGCAGAGGCTAAAATTATTATGTGTTCGAATGAGCGAATGAAAGCGCATTGAAGCGTGGATTATTGCAGGGGAAATTGTGAAAATCATTAAATGGTAAACGGTAAATAAAACCGGCAACGGGAATAAATCGGTTTTTGTGTCTTAACTGAAATTGAAATACCCTTGTAAAAATATGGCATATGTATGGGAATAATCTGAAGAAAGAAAGAAAAAACCAAATACTTCTCAGGGATTTCTTAAATGAGAGCCAATTCAAATCGGTGAAAAGTATTTATGCAACTTTTCTTAAAACTTTTATTGTAAGACGAAATCTTTTTATAGTTTAAATATGTTCTCAACAAAAAATTAAGATAGAAATAGTTAATACTTATTGAATATAAATACATAATATTTATTATATAGATCAATTTTGAATATTAAATATAAATAATTAATATTTATTATATATATCAATATTGAAGATATATATATATATATATCTATAAACGGGTTTCGGCACTTTCAATGCGATATCTTAACAAAAACATACTTGGCAAAGGGGAATCAAATAAGAGCTTGACTGCACCGACTAAATGCTAGAACCCCATTAAGATTATATGTTGGGATTATGTAACGGTTTTTCGCACTTCGTGCTATAATTACATTGCCATCCGCCAGGATGTGGAAGAAAAATAAAAGTGATTTGTTTTGGCATTTTAATTGCGATTGCGGCTCCCATTAAAGCGCTCCAATTTACGGATTGTAAATTAAATTTTAATTTGCATATGCCGCTTGCTCCCTCATCGAAATCGTTTGATATAAATTCCAATCGATTGCCCGTATAAGCGACTGATGACCCGTATTTGTCAAATAAGGAAATTAGTTTTATAATTTCTCGCACCAGCATTGTGAATATAGGACTAGTTGCGGTCATTTTTGGTCTTGGCAGGGAGTTTTGTTGCTGCTTCTGTTTTGCTGTGTGAAGCCAATTTACAATTTACACACCTCATCCACCTACACCCGCTCCAACACACATGCACACGCACACACACAAATAGACACTTGCTTTTAACACTAATTAGTCAATTAATGTATGTGCAATTTGCCAATTTGTCGATATCCCAATTAAAGTTAGTGCCCATTTAGCCAATATGCTGGCCTTCGCCAATATACACAGACACGTCCGATGCGAACACAGTGCGTATGATTAATATTTAATTGCATTATGCTTTTACATGCAAAATGCGGCAACTAGAGTGCTGTGATCTGTTTATGTGTGTGTATAAATTGTAAATTGTAAATTGCAATCTAAATGGCCAAACGAAATTAAATTATAACTTATATATACATATGCATATGCATTTATATATATATATATATTTTACATCGGTAGCACATGAAGCGTATCCGGTGTATTCTTCCACTTGGGTGCATCTGCAACTATGGCAACTAGGACAGCAACAGCAAAAGTGAACCCCAAAGACCACATGATTGGAATCAATAATGTCGCAATATCGAGATTGCATTTCTAGTGGATGCTGCTCAATTTGTATTCAAGCTTGGTTTCTTTTCGAGTTTGTGTTTATCTAACTGGTAAATAAACAGCTAATAATCACATTACAACATCAACTGCATTAAATTGAAAATTGTGACAAGGTTCTGGGCCAAGTGACAATTCACTCTGCTTTCCAGTTGCACTCAATGTGCTTCAAGGGATTTGTTGCCCGATTTCAAAAGCAAATAAATATCGAATTTTAATACAAAAGATTAATGCTTATGTAGTATTTAATTAATTATTTATTCTGCTACGGGCTGCACATAAGTTTTAGCTTACTAAATCATATATTCATGTGCTCCCAATGGTAATAGCCAAAAATTGAGTAATTGTGTGCAGGAAACATAAAAAATATATATCCTACTTTTACAACCTATTCGCAAGGGTTTACATTCACATTTCGTTGTTTTCTCTTATTAAAACAACAGATACGTGTTTCCTCTTACAGAGGGTAGTACAAGTTAGCTGTGAAGCTTAAAACACATCCGTCTTTATAAAGTATACTTGATCTACATCACTAGTCAAGCCATAATATATATAAGTCAGTCAACATATAAATATAAATAAATATACATAAATATATTTACAGCTGACTCAATATCTAAATACATTTAAAGCTTTAATGTTAATATATATAAGACAGGAAACAACAAAAAATATATAAAAAATATAATTGAAGCCGAGTCAATATATAAATATAATAATAGCTTTTAAATTAAAATATAAGACAGTCAATAAATAAATTTATTTCAATATATAAAAATATAATTACAGCCGAGTCAATATATAAATAAATATATAAGTTCAAAATCAACTTATTAAGATATTTAAATAAACATAAATATAATTAGAGCCGAGTCAATATATAAATATAATTATAGCCTTAAAATTAATATATAAGACAGTCAACAAAAAAAAAAAATATAAATTTATAAAAATATAATTACAGATGAGTCAATATATAAATAAATTTATGGCTTTAAAATTGAGGAACTGTGGACTAAAAAACGACAGTTGTCTTCCTAAATTTAAAACTAGCTTGACGATTTAAATAACTAAATTTACTAACATTTAGATAAGTAATCATCAAAATTCGACTACTTTATTTAAGTTAAGTCTAACCACTTCGACTGTGGTCATTAAGGGTATTTAAATATCGCCGTGACTTATTTGGCCGCTAATTCTTGTTTTGGCACAGTTTTATTTTTCATAGTTTAAACTCTAGTTTTTAGTTGCAAATAAAACTCACTGCCAACTGTTGTTCTGCTTTCGTCTGTAGTTCTCGGCAAATGTACATAAATTATTTTTTATGCATTTTGTTTGTGTGCTTAACAAAAGCCGTATAAATCTCAAACATCCTTATAAGCTGAATATATTTATTTAATTAACAAATTTCTAAACACATCTAAGCTTACCAATAGCAAGTAAGGTAAACAACAAAACGATATTAACAGAATAATATTTAAAATTCTGTAATCGTATTGTGAATAGCTGCATTTGACAGTTGCTGACGTATTTCAGTATTTGCTCGAATTTATTGCATCCGCTTTCCTTTTGCGGATTCAAAAGTAATAATCATAACTTACAGTAACTCATTCGCAGTTAATAAAATTGATTGCAAAATGCTGTAAATGTAAATCTATAACGCTGTGATTTATAGGACTTGAATCAAATAAAAGTTGTATTCAATTACTCATATGTAGAGAGCAAGGGAGACAGAGAAGCACATCGGGCTCCACTGGGAGCTAATCGGAAATCCAACGCTTGCCTTGTACATATTAATAAAAGTTTTTCCTATCTGCCTCCGGAAAAAATTGAATGCAGAACACATTTGCCGGGCGGCAGTGGATTTAATAGCGATTGCTGAAAAGACACAGTTGCATAATGCACTATTGCGGCAGCTGTCGGTTGGTGGGAGGAAGGGAAAGATGGGGTGGCTGTATGACAGAAAGGAGCAAAACGGAAATCGAAATGTAATTTGTTCGCTGCACAACACGATGATCAGCTCCAGCTGACAGCTGGCGGCCATGGCAAGCTGGAAGATGTGACAGAGGATGTGAGAGTGAAACAGCTATGTTGACTGGTTCCTTGTTTGCTTGCCCCCACCTTGCCTCATATCTGTGTGTGGTATGGCAAGCAGACAGTGAATGTGTCACGTACAAATACTGCAGGAAGGCCTTGAAGCTGAGCTAACTCGCCCAACACCAACAGCAGGCACAGTGCTCAAAATATAGCCAGAAGCATGGCGAATCCACAATCAAACTGCCAGCAGTTTGTGGGATGCGCTATCGGTGTGAAATGCGTGACACGAATGTACACGAGTAAGCACGAGACTTAAAATACATCTAATCTGAATTCAATAGAATTTGAAGACAATTTACAAAGGACTTTCCTGACTAGACTTTATCTAATAATGTCAAATAAACAATGAGCTGAAGGACTTCAAAAATATAGCTATTTACAATTATACGTAACAATTGAAAATAATTCAAATATATTAACATAAATTTAAATACTTGAAAACAAATGCCATAAGCTTCCATCTCTAACTGCAAGCGGATTTGGCTTTAACTAATGGTCAACAGTTTGGGTTGTTTTAAATTTGTACACATCTTTCTGCCAAAAGTTAACTGAAATTATGTCACACAAAATGTTTATCCTGCACATCTAGCAAGATGGCAAAAACAAGCTAAACACTTTATTTATTTGCTGCTGCCTGCTGTAAGTTTTCAAAGTTTTCGCATTAAAGCGCTTTCAGAGTTGCCAAACTATTCCAATGAAAATTGCCTAGCAAGAAGCAAAGAAACAAGAAATGCAGTGTAAACAACATAGAGATGGGCAGAGAGAGGGGAAGGGAGAGACATTCATTCTTCCGATTCTGTTTGTCAAATACTCTGTATTTAGTTCAAATCAGAGTTTGAAAAAGTTTAAACAAAAGCAAGCAGATATTAAAGCTATTTTAATAAATTTAGAAAGCATTTAGATTATATTTAAAAAGATGTCTTTAAATTTAAACATTTTATATACATTATTTATATTTTTGTTATTTAAATTATGCTTTATTTTATATTCATTTTAGTATCTTTACAGAAATATATAAATTTTGGAATAATCTGTGCTAAAATTCAAAGTCTATACACAATTTATAATAATAAAATGACCAAAAGTAGGCAACAGTTGGAAAGGTGTCCTAAAAATTAAATGCCGGCTTTGAAGTTAAAGCCAGTAAAAAATAAAATAGCAAAGCCTATTTTAAGCACATTGAAAATGTTGCTGACTTTGCAAAATGTGTGATTATGTGTGTGTGTGTGTGTGTGTGAGCAGAGTGTGTGATGGGTGTGTGATGCTTGTTGAAATGCTGCCAGAATCAGGCATAGTCTGGACTCCTTGCCATCTGCCCAGGCTGCCTCAGTAGACGCTGCCTTAGATCTTGAGAAGCCCTCAAGTTCGTCTAGATTGAATTTGGCCTTGAATAACTCAGGCAGAAATGGATCAAAAGTCAGTCACAAACAAGCACAGAAGATTGAAGGGCGTCGCTAAAGGCGAAACTACATTCATTGGACCGGGATTGGAACAGGGGTAGGCGTCGTAGTGGGATTCGGCGTCGGTGTCAGTGTCGGGTCTGGCACTGGTAGCATATTTTTATTGGTCATTAGTGCGAGCCTCTATCGAGCATTCGTAAGCATTTACACATCGTTAAACTTTCATTTCCGGCGAATTAAGCGCATTCCATGTACCTTCTGTCCCTAAAAAATACACACACACACACACTCGAGCACACACAAATAGTAGAGGGTCACTGGGTGTCCCAAATATAGTGTTGACAAATTCGCTTTTTTTTTTGGCTCTCGTTATTGTTACTAATTGGAAGAATAAATATTAATTTATGAAACATTTATATATATATATATTCTGTGTTGAATTAAGTGTGAAGTAATTTATCAAACGAAATTAAAATTAACAAATATAAAAAGAAAATTTTTTTTTTTCATTTATTATTTTATAATCATTATTATTGTTATATGTTGTTATATAAAGTTAATATATTACGGATGCTGAAATAATCGAGAAAACATTTCCAAACTAAATAAATTCGACTTGAGAAAATTATATTTCAATATGCTTCTCATGATATGTGTGCTTGGTAATATTCTAGAAATTCTTTCAGTGTCTCAACTAACTGTTTTTAAAACTAGCTTTTTTCTTGACAACACTGATTGGGACAGCGATGGTGGAACAATATTTACTCCATTGTCCTTACTTTGGCATGTTATTTGTCAGCAAAACGATGGCGAAACAGGAGGAAGGGCTTACCTTTAAAGGGGAGGGGCGGTAAATGACCACAACAAACCGAGCAAGGACGAGCAGTGGAGGGATTACGCTCCTGGGCCATATTTAATGGGCACACAAAGCAAATAGAGGCACGCCCCAAAGGCGGCATTCCACTTTTGTTTACTTTTCAATCAAAAGTCAATAGCAGAAGGTGACCATATAAAAGGACCCAAACAGCTTGGAGGGATAGGTTATTTCTGTGAAAGACCATTGTGAAATCGTGTCGCGTGTGCCATGTCCTTCTGGGCGGTTAGTCGCGGTCTAACGCCGCCGGGCAAAGTGGCGCCCATGTTAAATCCGAATCAACGCCAATTTCTCGAGGATGAGATTCGCTATCGTGAGAAAATCAAGATGCAGGAGGGTGGCATATCGAATGTTTTCGTACGCAAGCCGGATACAGTCGATGATCCGGAGGAGCTGGACAAACACGATTCGTTCTATCAGACGACGAAGAGTCTCCTGGTGCTGTTTCAGATCATGGGCGTTATGCCCATACATCGTAATCCGCCGCAAAAGAATCTGCAGCGCACTGGCTACTCGTGGACCTCCAAGCAAGTCATGTGGGCCATATTCATCTACACCTGCCAGACGACAATTGTGGTGATGGTGTTGCGGGAGCGGGTGAAGAACTTCATCACCAGTCCGGATAAGCGTTTCGATGAGGCCATTTATAATGTGATCTTTATCAGCCTATTGTTTACCAACTTTCTGTTGCCCGTCGCCAGTTGGCGTCATGGTCCACAGGTGGCAATCTTTAAGAATATGTGGACCAATTATCAATACAAATTTTTCAAGACAACGGGATCCCCCATTGTGTTTCCCAATCTCTATCCGCTAACCTACGCCTTGTGTGTGTTTTCCTGGCTGCTGAGCATTGCCATTAATCTGTCCCAGTATTTTCTACAACCCGATTTTCGTTTGTGGTACACTTTTGCCTATTACCCGATTATAGCCATGTTGAATTGCTTTTGCAGTTTGTGGTACATCAATTGCAATGCATTTGGCACCGCGAGCCGAGCTCTATCCGATGCGTTGCAGGACACCATTAAAGGTGAAAAGCCAGCTCAGAAACTGACGGAATACAGGCATCTCTGGGTGGACCTGAGTCACATGATGCAGCAACTGGGACGGGCCTACTCCAACATGTATGGCATGTATTGTTTGGTCATCTTCTTTACGAGCATCATTGCAACATATGGCAGCATTAGTGAGATTATCGATCATGGTGCCACGTACAAGGAAGTCGGACTCTTTGTCATCGTTTTCTATTGCATGTGTTTACTGTACATTATCTGCAATGAGGCGCATTATGCCTCTCAAAAGGTCGGTCTCGATTTTCAGACCAAACTGCTCAACATTAATCTCACAGCAGTCGATACAGCCACGCAGAAGGAAGTCGATATGTTGCTATTGGCCATTAATAAGAATCCACCCATTATGAATCTCGATGGATATGCGAACATTAATCGTCAGCTCATCACCACAAACATCTCGTTTATGGCCACATATTTGGTGGTCCTGCTTCAGTTTAAGATCACCGAACAGCGTCGAACAAACACAAATACTTAAAATGATCGATTTGTGTTTCATTTGTCTACTTAAAAAATTACCAAAGTTTCCTTTCACATCTTAAGTCAGTTAAATACTTTAATTATTGGAAGTATACAATTGCAATAAGATATTTTTCAACATGATTTTATCGATCGAAAGAAGGAAAAAACTTACACAATTTGTATTCATCGAATTAAGGCAAAGTTTATTTAACGTTTAAATTTGAAGCTAATTGCTTATATGCCAGCTATCTCATATTGCAGACAAATTTATATAAAATTTAGATATATTTAAATTATGGCTAGTATTAATCGAAATTAAAATTCATACGAAAACTTAATACGTAACCAATTCTAATGACAAGTCCCAAAATTGTATAAAAATGTGTTAGTTCATAGAGAAATAAAAATAAATAGCGTAGTTTTTGATCAACCTTCGCAATGACAATTCTATAATAAAATTCGAATTATACTTAAATACAAACATACGTTTAATAAAGATACTTAAGTAGGCGATTATAAATCTGTATCGAAATTCCTTGTTGAACTAAAATGGTGTTGAGCTCCTCCATGGATCAATGTAAGCGACGTGCAACAGACTACATGGGCAACAGCTACTTGGGCATCCATCTGGGCATTGAGCGGCTGGAGGCGGTTTTACTAAATGCCGAAATGCAGGTCACCTACACTGCTGTGATACGCTACGATGTGGATCTGCCCGAATATGGGACAACATTTGGTGTCAATTTCAACGCGCTTTCCAATCAATTCCAAATAAATCCCGTAATGTATATCAAAGCGCTGGAGATGCTCCTCAATAGTTTGGTGTCGCAAGGTGCCGATTTGCACTCGGTGGCAGCAATTGGTGGTGCAGCACATCAATGTGGCGCCATCTATTGGTCGCTGGCGGGCTTTCGTTCACTCTGTGGCCTGAATCCACTGATGCGTTTGCCGGAGCAGCTAACTGAAAAATCGTTTTCAATTCGCACATTCTTCCACATGGATGATTCGCTCAAAATGCAGAGCTACGACATGGACCAACAACTGGGTGGTGCCGAGAAAATCTCAAGGATAACGGGTTCGAAAAGTTGTCTGCACACCACAGCATCTGAAATACGAAAGGTATTTCAGGATTATCCATCCGAATATGGGAATACCATACGCATTTCGTTGATGAGCAGTTTCCTTGCATCACTCTTCCTTGGCAACATTGCCTCAATTGAGTATTCCGATGCCTCACGCACAACCCTATTCAATATTATGCATAAAGAATGGTCGCCAGAGTGTTTGAGTGCCTGTGCGCCCTGCTTGGGTGTGCGTCTGATGAAGGCCATAGCAACGAATCGACTGCAGGGTCGCATTGCGGATTACTTTGTCAACCGATGGAACTTTAGGAGTGACTGTATGATTGCCACAGCCACTGGCAGCACTGCCTCAATGTTGGCCAGCATCAAGTTGGACAGCGGCTTTCTGCTCATGTCACTCTCCGACCGTGATGAGATTTCCCAGAGGTTTACCCATCGTCCACAGTTGACAGAGGGTTCCGTGATGTGCCATCCCACGTTGCCCAACGAATATATGGGTGTGATTCGCTTTCGCAATGGTGGACAGGTGCGTGCCAGGATTTGTCAAGAGTTGGCGAATGGAGACTGGCTGGAATTTAATAAGATGTTAAATGCGACACCAATGGGCAATGATAATCACATTGCGCTGCATTTCGATGAACAGGACTACGAGATACACGGCACGTTACGTTGGGATAAATATAATGATGAGGCGCTGCCGGGCAGACAGCATTTTCCCAATCCCAACCTGGAGGCACGTGCTCTTATCGAGGGGCAAATAATGTATTTTCGTGCCATTGCAGCCACATCGGGTTTCATCTTGGGGTCAAATACCAAAATCCTTGTCTCGGACAACTACTGCAATTGTCAGAGCATTCTGCAAATTGTTGCTGATGTTTTCAATGCTCCTGTCTACATAATGAAAGGTCCTGGGACACATGTGATGGGTGCCGCTTGCCGTGCCCGTTATGCTTTCTACGAGTATCGTGAGAATAACTGCAATTGCTGTAATCGTGGCAGATGCATGCGACGCAGTTACTCCGAATATATACAGCAAATTCCCGACAATCTTAACCTGGTTGCCGAACCGACTGCGGGCTGTGCTGCCATCTATAATCCTTTGATCGGACGCCTAATGAAAATGTGTAATCTACTTGAAACTGAGAAAACAACAAATTAAAGTCTGATCCAATAAACCTTAAAATATTTCTATTTATTGTCAGGTTGCGAATCACGTCAATTGGTTCAAATATAACAAAACTAAGTTTAATTCAAGAATCCTATGTAATTTCCTAACTATTGCAATAAGTCCAAACTCAATTAAGACAAAGTTGTTGAACAATAACAAAATGGGTAAGCCTAAGCCTAAAAGTCCGCATCCCAGCCAGATAGCTCATCCGGAGGCTCATTGGGATCGCAGGGGAATCGATCAAAGTAGCGCACATCTGTGGGATGGGCGATGGGTCGCACAAATGGTGGAATCAACAGCTGACTGGTGAGTCCATCCCAATCGAAGCCCAGAAACCATCTGCAGAAGTTTCAAAGAATTGGTAATCTATAAATATATCCTCATTTATAAGACTCACTTGTGCTTCTTGATGTCCTGAATGCCGCCAGTCTGATAGCCCAATCTTTCTGAGGGCACATCCCTACAGAGCCGCTTGATCAAGTGCACGGCGGACCGTGAGATGTGCTTGGGAAATGTGATAATATCGATGCCTCTCAAAATCAGATTATACGTCTGCATTGGATCCGGTGCGCTGAATGGTGGACTAAGCAGAGAAGAGAGAAATATGAAATCTATACTTTAACCAAGACAAGAATCACATTGCTGGGAAAAATCAATACTTACGCGCCATTGAGCAGTTCGTGGATGAGTATGCCCAGAGCCCAATAATCCACGGCACGATCGTGTCCTTTGTTGAGTATAATTTCCGGTGCCACATACTCGGGTGTGCCGCAAAATGTCCAGGTTTTGGTGCTACTACCAATGTGCTTGGCAAAGCCAAAGTCCACCAGCTTGACATATCCACGTTCATCCAGCATTAGATTCTCCGGCTTGAGATCTCTGTACAGAATGCCGCGAGCGTGCAGATATTCAAAGGCCTGCAGAACGCATCCAATGATGAACTGAGCCGCATTATCCTCAAAGGAGCCGCGATCACGCAACATTGTCCAGATTTCGCCGCCCATGCAAGCCTCTAGCAGCATATAGACATACTTCTCGTCCCGGAATGTGCGATGGAGGCGACAGATGAAGGGGGACTTGGCGCTGAGCATTATGCTGCGTTCGCTGTAGATGTGATCCTCCTGCTTGGTGTCCACAATGTGCCGCTTCTTCAAGCACTTGAGCGCAAAGATGTCTTCGCGTCCTTGGTGATGCGCCTTAACCAGCTCCACGCGACCGAAGCCACCGACGCCCAAAGTGCTCACCACCTCCATATCCGTGAGCTGCAAATCGGGATACTCCATTTGTGCCTGCGCCGCAAATGATTCGTCGGCTTGAGCCTGTTGTGCCTGCTTCATGGCCAGCATGCGGCTCTCGTCGCCATAATCCTTCTCTTTAAGCTCACACAGATCGCCAATGAGACGCTTAAACGAATCCCGATCCAAGCTGAGGCACTCCACACCCGGTGCCAGAGCAATTATATTCGCCGTACGCTTGTCCTCATTGATGAGCGCCTGTTCGCCAAAGTAATCGCCACGCGTGAGCGTTCTCAGCTCCGTTTCCTCCAGGGCAGATGGGCTTAGTTTCTGGGTCACCCTCACATTGCCCTGCGAGATGAGAAAGAAACTATCGCCAGCGGTGCCCTGGCGTATGATATACGTGCCGGCCGCATAGAACTCCAACTCGAGCACATCGGCAATCTTGGCCAGCAGCTGTTCGCTCAGATTATGCAACAGTGGCACAGATCTCAAGAAGTGTACACTATTCTCGATGCGCTGCAGGCCAGTTCGCATCATGATCTGCTGGAAAACGCGACGATCGAGCACCCAAACACGCGCCTCACTCACCACCCGTATGGAGGCGGTCCTTGTGCAATTGTAGAGAATCGCCAGCTCACCAAATGCCTTGCCTGGTCCCATTTTATCCAGCACCTTGCCATTCTGCATCACGGCAAACTCACCGGCCGCGGACACATACAAATGGGCCCCCACTTCCCCCTCGCGTATAACAAACTCGCCCGCTTCGATGCTCTTCGAATACATGGAGTCCACCAGTTCGCGCACCTGCGATGCATCGATATTCTTGAGAAAATCATTATCCATAATGGCATCCTTGATCTGTTGCTTGGCACTGCACAACAGTGGAATAAAGAAATGAAGAAAGTTATCCAATAAATGAATTAGGTTAGAAAAAATTCTCAAATTCATTATTAATTAATTTATTTATTATTAAGAGCTGAAAAAGCCTGCTGTTTTTTAAGATTATAATATTTACAGAACATAATCAGAAGTCCGCTGACTTTTAAAACGAACTGTTTGCAAATCTGTCAATAAATATTGTGTGGACATTTGACTGGTTTTATTATTGGTTTGTCAACCAATTAAATTTGTAATGCTAATTTTTTATTTATGCTTAAGTAAAATAATAATGATTTGCTATAAAAATTATGATAATCCAATTTTAGTTATTTGAAATCAACTATGAATTGAAATAAGGTTGCATAATCAAAAGAGAGGATTTCAATTATTTTGTGTCCTGCTCGGTTGGTGTCAGATTTTACTTGGCTCAACTTGTAGATGGCAAAAGTTCACGTCTCACCTGAAATCCTTGTCGTATTTTGGTATGGACGCAGTGTAGGATTGTTGATTGGACTTCAGCGAGCTCTCCGCAGAGACGCCTTGTTTTTTTATTGCCAGCAACAGAGGCTTGGGACGCGTCTCCGTTGCGAACTCTGTTTTCATTTCATTCTCTGTTGTTGTCTCCGACTCCGGCGATGGCGTCTCCAGCTTGACATCCTGGCTGGCAGCCATTATAAGGCCACAGGAACTGCACACCTTCTGCTCATGCTGTTGCCGACTGCTGCTCACCTCCTCGCACTGTTCGGGATGAGTAAAGAGTCCGGTTTGTGCGTTGGATGCTGCTGTTGCTGCCACATTGTTGCTAGTGTTGGTCGTTTGCTGCAGCACGCTCTGCGACAATTGGAAGGCGTTGATTAATCAATTCGAAGCCAATTGAGCGCCCCATTCAGCGACTCACGCATCTGATGCAATAACACGGAATTTAATTGATTATGTCGACCCCAACTCTTCCACTCTGGTGAAGAAGCCAACTCGTGCAACCAGTTGAAATGCTTGCAACAATTATGAAAAAAATATCTTTGGAGTGGGCAAAACTAAATACCCTAGCATAACTGAATTTTATATATATATTTTAAATATAATTCTAAAAATTGATAAATAACAAATTTATCTTATTGTTTTGATGAAAACATTATAATTATCATACGATAATTAATTTAATATTCCTTAGAGAACAAAACAATATTTCACATATACTTTACGGGTTTGCCTTACATAGAATACAAGGCAGCAAGGTGGGTGGGTCGCAACGACCTTCAAATGGAAGTGGGCCAACCATTGAATTTGGTGTCATCTTATCTCAGTCAATGCGTAAATACAATGCAAAAACTGACCCGAAAAACGAAAGCGGCATAAAGATAAAACTATGCAAACTGAATACAACTCATGCCACAATATGTGGCCAATAACACCAGATAAGCCAAATGTCGCGACTTTTGTCGGCTGATCACTATTCGCCTGTTGCCATTTCCTGGGTCACAACAAAAACACATGTTTGTCATACAAAATTATGTGCATAAAAATTAGCAATTCAAAAATATATCTGCCAACAAAAAACAGGGCAAAAAAGGTTGCACAGAGTTTATCTATTTGAGTGATTGCATTCATTTTTGGCCAGACTAGAAAAATACTCGTAAATGTTACTGATTTGTCAATATAATAGTTTTTTCATAGAAGTCTTAACAAATATGTATTTATGTTATTAACAGGCAAATAATCTAAACATATTTCTATCCCAGCTACTTTAACATTTATGAAGAGTAACTACAAGTCGACCATGCCCAAAAGCACTCCAATTAGCCCTTTTTATTGCTTTTTATTTTTGTTAATAATTTTTTGTTGTGCGGCTTGCTTTATACACTTCTGGAGCGTTCATTGGCAATATGGAACTATGGAATATTGGTGGGTATTTATTTTCATAAAGCACACAAGAAGTGGAAGGAGGAACGAGCGGACAAACAAACTGACCCACAACATCGAGCTGAAGTGGAAGCGGCAAAAGCAGCCAGAGCTGATCCAGCAATTAGCGATGCACAGCTCCGAATCCGAGCGTATCTCAGCCGGGTAGATGTATCTGTATTTGTAATTGTATATGTATCTGCATCAGTTTCTGTATCTGCATCTGTATCTGCATCTGTACTTGTATTTGTATTTATATCTGCATTTGTATCTGTATCTGTTCTCTCTGCTAAGCTGGCAACTTTTGCTCTTTTACACAACGGCGGTCTGAAAATCTCACGAAGAAGTGCTAATCGCTTAGCTCAATAAAAACGCTTTACAATTTAAATACTTGTGCACACAGACACACACACGCACACAAGACCGCACACACGCCGGCACGATGAGAAATGCCAAATGCTGCTCAAGTACGAATTTAACTAGAAAGCAAAACTATTTTGGCAGCATGAAAAATTAAATACCCTTTAAAAAATAACGTAGTATGTAAATTTATTTTTAATTTGTATTACATTCGCATAGATGGCATAGGTAAAAAGCTCAACAAATTTGAGCAAGAAATAAGTTCACATGGAAGCGTTACCCGTGCCCAGATCGAAGATAAAAACGTGAGCAGCTCAGACACTAACCGAATGTTAGCCACAAAGATCGCGCTAAGTGTTTACAGATTATTGCATGGGAGTAGGACAAGGGTATCTGTAGATGGTATCTAATGTTTGCCCATTGCCTATTCCACAGTATCTGATATCTAAAGCTTGCCGCTGCTGTTGCCGCTGCTGTTGCCGCTGCTGATGCCGCTGCTGCTGCTGCTGCTTCTGCCTGGCTCGAGATAAGAACGTGCGACGCAATTGATACGATTGTGAGCGTATTTTCAGATACATTTCTGTATCTCTACAAATTAGTGGAAACACACAATAACACATAGCAAACACATTGTTACTGCTGCCGCAATTATAGTTGTTGTTGTTATTGTATCTACTGATGTGCCGTTATCTGCGGCGCGACACCAGTAAACAAACAAAAGAACACAACAAACATAACGATGCACAATGTCAAGGGACATCTGCCCCCTGGTTGGTGACTCAATACTGAAGTACTTTTTTCCCCTTGCTTCCTACAAATACTTTTTCCTTTATTTTTTAGTAGTTTCAAGTATTTTTTTGTCATCTGTTTTTATCTATTTTTCAATGCATTGCACATTTAAAGCAATTGCATGGCTCTCTTTCTTTTATGGTTAAGATATTTTTTCTTATAGCTTTCCTGTTTTTTTCTTATATTACTCAATTGTGTTTGTGTCCTTTCAAATTTTCTTATTTTCATTTTGTGCACCGCTTATTTCATTGCATTAATATTTTATTTCCTCTTTAATAGTATATTTCCCATTAGTTTTCTAGTCCTTGTATATTTTTTTGTGTTTAATAGTTGTTGTTTTTTACATCATTTTAATGATAGCTTTATAGTTCCCCAGTAATTTCATTTATTTCCTCATCTCACTCTTTCTCTCACCTTCAGTTTATGGACTTCGCGATGAAGCTTAATTATCTCGCTGTCTCGTTCCCGCAGCAGCTCCTTCAGTGTGATCACCTCATTGTTCAAACTAGTGAGAATCGCAACGCGTTCCCTTTCCTCCCTTTCCTGTTCCATGTCGGGGTGACCTTCAATATCGTATTCCAATTAACTGGAGGATATCTCATTCAGGCAGCCATCAACGGGTTATTTCTTTAAGGTATCCGCTTCGTATTGCTTTTCAACAGCGCGCGTCGACAACGACTGATTTCATTAGCCGATCGACGCGGCGTATGTGTGATTTGCAAAAGAGAAGCAACGCACAAAGATAGACAGAGAGAGAGAGAGAGAGACAGAGGCAGAGAGAGTGTGTGTGTGTGTGTGTGTGTTGTCAAAGAGCGCGACAAAAGAGAATATGCAAAACGCGTGACAGCAAACAGAGATCAGAGCCGACTCTATCAGCTGAGATAGTCATAGACCGATAACCAAAGGGGTGGAGCAAGTCCAATTCAATTTGGCTACTAATAAAATAACAATAATAAATGACAAGAATCAATGTGCTCGGCTAGCAAGTACCCTGTAATCTTGAACTGGTTTACTTAATATATATTGTTATTTATACGAATTAAAATAAATATAAAAATAACTTAAAATGAATAAATTTTTTTTAATAAATATATAATCTCTCACATAACATAATCATAATTATAATCAACTGTTTATCGATATTTATGAATTAAAGAAAATAGATATGTGGATAAATGAAAAATTTGATTTGCTATTTTGTAATGCTTTAAATATTATGATTGATTGAATATAATTGCAAAATCTAATCATAGAACCGATTTATATAGCAATGTTTATTTAATATACAGGGTATTACAGCAATTGGCAAAACAACAATAAGCGAGTTATAAGCAAATGCAGAAGCAACGCAGTAGCCGTATTTGTGCTTTTGCATTAAAACAAAACTCGAAGACAAAAGCCGAGCGTAATTTGATGATGACAGCTTCGCTGGGTAAAAGGTTGGTGTACAGATGAGGATAGGGCAAAAAAAAAAATGACAATAACAACAGCGCAAAGCGCAGAAATACGAAATGAAAATAAAAATGGCAGTGCAGATGTGAAAATGAAAGCTAAACGAAGCGCGGACGCGACGAAACAGTCAGAAATAAAATTGCTTTACAGCCATAATAGAATTATAGTGCCCACTATGAAGCGGAGACACAGACAATGTCGACGACCGCAACATGGTCGCTGTATGGTATGAAAGAAGGGGGGTGTATGAAGGGGCAGCAGTTCTGCTAAAAGCAAATGAAATAAAATGCCAGCAAGGCAAACGGCAACGGCAAGGACACTGATTTGCTGACGGGCAATGGCAGCAACCGGAGCAACGCGTCATCCGCTTGGCGCTTGGCCCACATTTAATGTGGCCATATCTGCGAAGTGAACGGAAGGAGGAGCAGGTGGGCTGAAGCAGAAGCAGACAGTGATGTATGTTGCACTGAGTGCGTGCCCGGAAGAAAAATACCACAGCGATTTGTGAGAACGTGACAACATCGAAAAATCTGCTGACAGCCAAAGGATTAGCCTAAGAAAACTCGGAGTATGTGTAATAATGCAGCAAATGATCTATTAGCGTTATGGATGCTCGGGCCTGAGACAGACACAAGCACTCAAAGAAAATATCGATGTAGTCTTAGGTATATAAGTCAAATTATTATGTGTCTAGTTCGAGATGGCCATATCTATAGTCAGTCAGATGAGTTAGTTGATTAAAATAGAGTAGAGAAATGTGTCAAAAAACGAATTACAATAAAGATATGGATTTAATTGACGAAAAGACAATAATATTTAAATGCATGATTTTAATCTTAATCCAATGCTTAAAATAAAATAAATAAAATAAAGCAACAGCTTTCAGGAATTTGTCGTTCTCTTTTAAAGAGTAAGATAAATAGTTATAGTTTTTAGAAAATATTATTTTATTTTATATATAATTTTGATACATAAATTAGAAAAGCCTTAAAACATGGCTTAATATAATAATTAACTTACTACACTTTAAAATAATTAAGCCACAAGTTTAAAAAACATTATCTAATCAATTTTAATTGCAACATTTTTTTAAATTACATTTCACTGTTTTTTTCCGAGTGTAGAAGTACGAACGCTGAAATTTCGTATTTCGTAATTTAATATAGCTGCCACTTGAAAGACTCCTCAAGCCAGAAGAAAAACTTTGACACTAGGGCGCCCAAAAGCAGCGATAATTATCTACAGCAAAACTGTACCGAATAATTCTGCTCACTCTAATCGAGGGGAGGTGTAAGGTGTTTTTGTGCGAGGGGAACTAATTGCCCCAGGGACATGTCGCATTACTTTAAACGTCAATCTGCAGAGCGACTAATTAATGAACGCTAATTTGAACTATGCTCCGAGCATGGAGAAGAGGTGGGCACCACTTATCTGAGCTTTGAGCTGTTGTCATAAAAAGTCTGTGGCACATTAAGTGCAGGATGCTGTAATGCAAGGATTTGCTGGGCAGACCAAAGCAGCACCAGTGGCACTAGATAAGTGTACACAGAGATAACTAAGTGACTTTTTGGCAATGAGTAGCTTTTTGCAGTTCGAGTTTGAGATTATCTCCTTTGATTTGCATACTCATTGACTTTATAAAAAGTGTAATTTTTGCCTACTTTTTGAGTGTTATTTTGGTAGGAACAATTTTCGTTCTGCGCTCATTGAAAATTTGGTGTATTTAATACGTTCAGCATGTATGTTGATAAGGTAAAATGGTCATTGTTGTCAGGTGGTAAATGATTGATAGACAAGTTATTCGCTTTTCACATTAATTTCCAGAATTTTCATGTACGTGTAGAAATGGGTCAAAAACCATGTTTTTGTTTATCATGGTGTGACTACAGGTGAAGTCGTGATTCTGTGCCGATTTCATGTTAATATTATGCCCCCAAAAAGTGCTTGTATGGTCAAAACATTATTTTATCAAAAGTGATTTTAAATTCAGCTCCTTTTTCATAGTACCTTTTTTTATCATGATTTGACCCATGAAGT
Organism: Drosophila melanosoma; assembly: GCA_035042045.1. Taxonomy (NCBI): domain Eukaryota; kingdom Metazoa; phylum Arthropoda; class Insecta; order Diptera; family Drosophilidae; genus Drosophila; species Drosophila melanosoma. The sequence goes on along the minus strand of JAWNLY010000203.1, from coordinate 2,445,920 downwards.
AATGTTGCATTTCAATTTGGAAACAGAATTCCTAATCAAATTTATACCATAAAAAAGGGCTCGTATGAACGGTTCAATGTTTTTCAATTAATTTTTGGTCAAAAATGTTGTTGAAATGAAACCAGCTAATAATTAATCATCATGTGTTTGTGTACAATCCGCCAGAGTAGTCTAATTGTCGATTTATCTTCGTTAGCCGTCCAATGCTGACTACTCCCTCACTAAATGTGCACTTTGACACGCTCAACTCAAATAAACTCAGGCAAACTTCGCCACACGTTACAAAGATAGCTTCACGCAAAGACTACCAGAAAAAATGGGATGAGCAAAGCGGATAACCTCAATTACAGAGTCAAATCCTGGTCAAGGCAATCAGTCCTAACAGGCTAACAGGATTTGCTGCCCATATTTACATAATAAATATTGCATGTCAGTGACAAGTCGAGTAACAAGCGGAGGTAGAAAAGCTCTGATTTCCCTTTCCCATTCCCATTCCCATTCCCATTCCCAATCTCATCTTCAGCCATCTACATGTGTATATATGTAGACATGGCTATAGCCGTATCCATTTGCGCTTTGCATTCCTGACGCTGGCATATGCCAGAAATGTCAACTAGTCGTTGAAAGGGTGCAAACGAATCAGGGCGGAAGATAAGTGTGATAAGTGCCACACACACACACACACACACATTCAAGCACATACCAAAAGACAATAGAGGAAAAATGCCAAAGGGAATGTGAATACGTGCATAAAAGGTGGCAAATCAACTGACAATCTATGGTTATGAGCGAATAACTTACGTTATCCCATCATGTGTTACGCCCATCACAATCTCCTTACAATTCCACCGATTTCCATCCTTCAATACGTTATGCATATCATATGTAAATGAGAGCTTAAGCAGGCTTTGACAAATTCCAAGAGGCTGCTTTGAAGCTGCCTTGTATTCTCAGCACAGTTGTAGTTGCAAATAGAATCAGTACAAAAATATACAATATATAATTCATATAAATATTTTGTAAGCAAGCAATAAGTAGACAGAGATAACCGAAGGCAAGCCAATAAGACATAAAGGATTTCACAGGATTTTACAGAATCGGAAAAACCCATTTACAAAGGTGAGCAAAACAGTTTTCGCAACTGCACTTAGAAAATTTTGAAGGAGCCAAATTATCTGCCAGTTAAAAATAACCAATTTATGAAAAGTTTTAATACTTGAGATTGTTTTGAGACATCTTTAATTTATATATCTAGTAATATATAAAATATAGTATTTATATTTCTCAGTGCCCTGATTTAAGCCTTAAGTCCAGTGGGCGTTAATCTGTAAATGGATGAAACTGAACAACCAGACGAGTATAAATCCGTCTTACCCGCATGACATTTGTGTAGTTATTCAATTAAAATCCACTGCCGCAAAAGTTCTCACATCGCATTGTTCGCAGCTCAGATGAGGCCTGCAGAAGTGCACGCCTGGGATTAATTCCAGGCAGGCTGGCAGACAGACTGGCCCAAACCGAGCCAAATAGCCTACCCTCCAATCCGGCCTCAATCCATGACATTATTTGCCCACCGCCCTACGGCTCAATTTCACCTGCCATGAAGCTCATTCATTTTGGGGCTTTTGTTGTTTTATGCTCGAAGCTCGTATCTCTTTTATTGCCTCCTGTAGCTGCCTTTGTTGTCATACACTTTCCCCCAAATGGAGCCAACAAACTTTCACAATGAGCCAACCTGGATAGTATTGGCCATAAGTGTATTCGCCCAAAACGGCTCATACGATTCGTACTTGAAATGTGCATGGAATTTTACGAGTTGCCATCGACACAAATCAGAGAGAAGATTTATAGCAATGAACAACTTGATATATACTATATAAGATACTGCAAGCAGATACAATTATCGTAGTGTTCAATGCAACTTTATGTTAGTTTTTAAATACCCTGGAATGGTTCTATTATAAACTTTATTTTGGTGAGGACAATTCACTTAAAATAACAGTATCATTTCGACTATTTGCCAGCAAGACTCAATAATTTTCAGCTAGTTTAGCAATTAATTATTATTGATATGTGGATTAGAATAACTTTAGAAACCATTAAAACTATAAAAGCTGAACTGACAAAAAAAACATTATATTTTTATTTTATTTATTTTGTATGTTTTTTTTTAAATTAAATTTTAGAATGCAATTACTCTGTACTCATAAATATTGTCCAATATTTATGTCCAATAATGGAATATTGTGTAAAGAGTATTTCAACTTTGGCAAACAAAAATTTGGCCATTTAATTTTTTCGTATTATTCTTACATTTTTTTCATGTATTTTTTTGTTTGGTTTCACTTGCTTAGTTTTTTGTGCTTTGTGTGGTGCAAGATAAATAGTAACATGTTTGCTTTGGTATTCCTGGTTCTGGCATTTTTTCACCTGGTCCAGCCCAATCTCAATGGCCATAAGCCCAACTGGTATCAACAGCACATGCATCATGTGCTGGCATGGCCAGTTGAATAATACTACACACATCACTTGAATGTGCTGGCTAATTTTCATGATTTCAGCTTTCCTCATAATGCCATCTAACAGATTTCCATTTCCCTTCTCACAACAACAGCGAAGGGAATCAGTTCGACTTAGGCAAAAATAGTTATGGAGTGCACAGAAGAATTAACCATGGACAGGACGATGAGGTAAGTCTTTGAATACTTTTTTGTCGATATTTCGTGCCACACAGCTTATTATATTAGTACATTAAACAATATTAATTATTAGCAACATTGTAATTAAAATTTTAATAAGCAAACATTATTTTGCACAAAATACTCAATATGTTCATTGTTCTGTAAATAAGTTTAGAAGGGTTTCCTGATCCAAGCTGATTTAGTGGCCATTTATTTGCAAATTTAAGTAATCCGATTTTAGTTTTGCAAAAATATTTTCTTGAACTACGAATTTTTCTTTCAACGTTGAGTATAAAACACTGTATAATTTGTTGAATGTACTTTCCAAAGTTCCTAAATTGTAGTTGGCTCTTTTGCCAATTTGAATTTGAATTTTTGTTTTTTTTTTGTAATAACATTGAAGAACAAACTGGCTGACTGACTGACTGACTGACAGGCTCACTGACTGACTGGCTCACTGACTGATGTGAGTATGGCTGATGCTGAGGGCTGATGCTGAGGGCTGTGCGTGTTTTTGAAGTTTTGCAAATTGGCAAGACACACGTACACACACACACACATACATAGGCAAAAAGTATGTGGGCCAGTGGACAATGATAGATTAACCATGTGTGCGTGTGTTAGTGTGAACTATACTCAGCTTACCCTGCACCTTTCTCTCGCTGTCTCACTCTGATTCACTCATTTTTTCTCTGTGAGGGAGAGGCACTCGCAGTCTCTGCGGCAAACTTCAATTGGCAGAAATTTCTTGCAACAAAATTAAACTGTAATTGAAAAAGTCAATTAAAAAGTTTCGCATTTTGCCGCTCAATGAGTACAGTCAGCCAAAGAGAGGCAGAGATTGTAACAAAGAGAAAAGAAAGAGAGAGACAGACCTAGGACATTGCCAACTTTCCTGACGGACATTTTCTCATTCTTGCAATTTCGAAACAGCGATTTTAGTTGCCCCGAAACTTTGCAACTTGTCTTTTGGTGGGGAGTTATCATAACCCGTTAACTTTAACCAGTTTCACACAACTTTCTGAACATTTATGAATTAATTTAATTTACAAACAATCTTCAGAGGAAATTTTAGTTATATTGCTTACAGGAAATCATTTTCTTAACAATAATAAAAATTAATTATTTTATATACAATAATTGAATTGTATTTAACCAGGAAAGGATTAAAGTGACCGATAATAAACCGATAATAATCGATCATAATATTTTAATAAATAACAGGAGATTACTTTATGTATCGATAGTAATCGATAGATTAATAATAATCATTTTACATGCAGTCAGCACTAATACAAGACATTGAAATCCCCATCAATATTTAGTTGACTATTAAAAACTGACTTTCTTTCGTATGCAGCCAAACGGATTATGAGATTCTTTATAAGATCGCTTTACAATCGTGGGAACAAACGCTGGAGACTGTGCCGAAATGCATAACAAAATTGGAGGAGTTGCAGAATATCTGTCGAGTGTGCGGCTTTCAAAATAATGGCACCTTCGTAGACCTGGACTCCAAACAGGATTTTGAATTTGATCCCTCGATAAGCTGCTACCGGGTTCTCTTTCAGCGCACCTCGCTGCAATTTGTAAGTGTTGCAATTATCTAAAGATAAATGCGTTTTCCAATATACAAAATATTAATATTTATTAGCAATTTAATACGTTGCCCGATATGCCGTCCTGTATTTGTGGAACGTGCTGCTACAAAGTGAAGATATTTTATTTAATGACCCGTCAGTTTGTGATCAGCCAGCAGGCGATGAGAACGACCATAACGGATTGGTATCGCAAGAAGTATGACATTGAGCCGCCGGAGCAGCTCGAGGATCGTAATCAACTGATAATACAGTTGGCACTCGCTGAGGCTAACAAGGCTAAGCGGCCGCCAATGAACAAACCAATCAAACCTGTCAAGGACTTTATCAAAGATTCAATGTTCATGCAGCGACCCAAAATAAAACGTTCGATTTCCGTTGACAAAGGTTTAAATGCGAATGCTCAGCCTCCAAATGGGAAGTCCAAAGTTTTGCCCATGAATCAACGTGTCAATTTGAATGGCTGTCAGACTTGGTGTTCAGTGGCCAACCTCAAATATGATGATAACAAATGGGCAATTCCAGCGATGAAGCCAACTGTGGAACAGAAAAAAGACGTGCAACGTGCTTTAACACAACGTGCACCGTGCCCCATGGTGCGTAAGGGGATTGCAGCAAAGGAAAACGTTGTAACGCCTAGGCTTAAATACAATTCCAAAGATATTGGCAATCCCCACGAAAAATCCACCAAAATTCGGGATCAAACAAGTGTAGACAAGGATGCCCAGAAGCGCACTCTGCCGCCATCCAGGGCGCAGCAAAAAACGCAAAAGGAACCCGCGAAGATATGGCGATAGTTTTTCCATAAGGAAATTAATCCTTGAATTTAGTATTCAGTTTCAAAGCGAGTCCAAATTTTTGTTTGAAATTTGTAACTTATACAATTAAAACAAAACAAAATAAAAATAAATAAATTGGAAAGCTCACAAAAACCAAAGCGATAAATATGTCTGTAAAAGTTTTGAATTTAAATATGTTTGTAAAATAATTTAAATTTTCAATAATGTCATATATCGTTGGCTTCTGATATTTTTTTCACCAGTTGCAACACAATTAAATCAAAGACTAACTTCTGAAATTGGCATTTTGTTGAATAAAATACATATTTTTGATGGACAAAATAATTTGTTTGCAAAGGCTTTCACACATGGCACACATAACAAACCACATTTCAATGGTTTGAGCAGACAAAAACTGAAGTCTTGCTTGTATCAAATACTGGATTCGTTGCAGAAAAATAACACGAAGTTTCTTTGACAGATGAATGTTCAAACTAAGATGGACTCATTGCCACACTGGTAGCTGGCCCCCCTACTGCTTGCCACTATCTTTTTGACCACCTCCTCCTCCTACAATCCTCAATAGTGTTTTTGCAACAAGCCGTATTTAAAAATGCAACAAGCAAACGCTACTCAATGGAAATATGTTTTTCTCTCTTTGTCGGTTTTTTTGGGGGGCATAAAATCGATGAAAACAAACAAAAATGCACAGACGAAAAAGGGCATTTTGAAAAATTCACAGCACTATGTGGGTGAAAGGAGTGTTGGCATATCGAAAGAAAAGTACGTCCAATGGTCGACGGGAATGTGTGGAAAGGTCATGTCGTTTGTACATATAACGGCAGCCAAAAATGCCAAACAAATTGATTGGAATCGAAAACGAAACGTAAACGAAAACGATTCATATGATTGACTGGATGACTGATGGACGACGTGGAATATGATGGTGATGGTAAGAGAAACGTATCGCAGTGTGGAGATGGGATGGTATTTGATGAGATGGGATGGGATGGATAGAGCGAAAGGCATCTGATATTTGGGCATTGATTGCATGCTCTTAAGCGCAGCACCTGCCAAACATTAACCGTACAGTACAACATGACCACGAACGAACCAAATGTTGAACAAATTTTAAAGTTAAATATAATTTTGGTTATAAAATTAATGCTAAGCTTGAGACAAAGAGGGAGGGAGCGAGAGAGAGAGAGAGAAAGAGAGAGAGCGAAATCTGAGATTCTCAAAGATATCAGACTCATTTTTGGGTATTTGCATAGGGGAAAAAACAATTAAAAAGAATATGCACTTAAGGTAAATATGATATTCGATATTCGCTTACCATGTCAAAGCTTATTATACAAGCTCAAGTTAAGTGATATAGTTCAATTTTTGACAACTTTTTAGTTGAAAATCGAGAAGTTCTTTTTTTTATGGAGTTGAAATCATAACTCTTAACGTCAAACTTTTTAAGAGTCATAGCTGAAGAAAACTTTAATATAACACATAACATGAAAAATGAATGCAATTACGCAACGCGCTGAATGGTAAAAATTTGTTCGCATTGTTGTAGCTGTTATTGTTGTTGTTGTTGTTGTTGTTGTTGTTGCTGCTTTTGATGGCTGTCCTGCTGGCATTGGAAATGGGCCAAAATTGTTGAATTATTTGCTAACCACTGCTGCCCAAAAGCGCTGAATGCGTCGCTGCCCTTTCAAAATAGAGAAACGAATTTCATCGAAACGAATTAAATTGAATAGCATTGAAAATGTGACTCTCAGCAACGGACAATGGAGACGCACACCCAGACACAATGCACCCAGATCTCCAACGAAACGAGCTCGATGTGTTTATTCACTGCATTTCCTGTTGATTTCCAACAAATGCGAACACCATATTCACCGAGCTGTAGTCAAACGGGTGGCGCCTCCCTCTCTTCCCCTGCAGCCATCTACGGTTTGCTGTCCTAACTGCATCCCAATAGCGCTTCCTATAAAGGAAACAGGAAGCGCATTTGCAGCAGCCGCCGGCAACAGTTCACAGAACTTCTCCATTGATTTCTGTCACTTATTGTTTGCAGTAGCTGTTGCAGATGTCCTCGTTTACAGTTACCATTCATATTGTGTGAAGTACACCCAATCCCCATCCACCACCGCTCTTTGCCAGACTAACAAAAAAAAAAAAACAGTACTTTAAGGTTTAATCGTTTTTGGTTGGCATTCTCAAGTTTTGAACCATTTAGATTCTGCTCCACTGCGCTAAGCTCTCCGGACTCCAACCCATTTCATATTTATCTACCTTGTCGCACAATTGAATGGACTCCCTTAACCCACCTATATACAAACCTAACCACTCCCACACCATTTCTGGGCCTCTAAGCTTTTCTTTATAAAATATACTTAAGTTCAGTTGTATTGTATTTTTAGGTAGAGAAGGTAAACATTTATTGGGAAATTTCCGAGAAATTACAGTAACTTTAAATATAACCAAAAAATAATTCTTGCACAAAAAGAAAGTGTATTTATCTTTTTTCGAAGATTTTTAAAGTCGGTTTCAAAAATAAATTATAATAATTATGTTTTCTGTCATAACACATTCTATCAAAATCGCTTTAATAGCCACTTTTTGGTTTCTATGAAGCTTTTTTGAATTGACCTGAAACTGAGGATGATCTGAATTCAAATGTAAAATGCACATCTTTTCTATATTAACGAATTTTAATAATTTATCCAGAAATATCTGTGTAAACACAAATAAAACGTTTAGTTTAGAATTGTGGCAATTGAAATATATAAAATATTTATTTCTAACACTGAAATATTTGCCTTACCTCAAGCGAAAGAGCATATTAAATTCGTGTTGTATTCGATACCATTTCACAGCGATTTTAAATTCATTCTATTATTTATGTATCTTTTTCTGATTTTTTATGGTATTTTTTTTCAGTTTCAGTTTTCAATTTTTAAGCTGCAGCAAGCGCCTTGTGGCTATCGTGTTGCTTTGTTCGACCAAAGCCACCCAAGCCTGCCACACAGCCTGCCACCCAAAACCGCATGCAAACCTTTTTTTGTATTGTTGCGCTGCAGCTGAACGACCCGTCCCCGTCCCCGTCTCTCGTCCGATCCCCGCTGCCACGTCTACTGCCCGTTGAGTGCGTCAGGGGCAGGTTCAAAAGAGATGTGAGAAAAAACGTATACAAATAACAAAAAATAATAAATAAACTAAAAATGTTTTATGCATGAGCGAACCACAACAAAGCGCGTAAATGTCATTTCCTTTTCACTAAAAGGATACTTTCATATTGAAATTGTGGTATTTTTCGAACAAACACACACACCAACACACACACACACACACAGTTATAACACATACTGATTGCAACGCCTGCCATTGCCTTTGTGGCCTGGCGTTGCAGTTGTTCTACTGTTTTGCTTCAGAAAGCATTTTACCACTCACCGCACAGAACCACCCCTCGCCCACATCCCTTGCTTCTTGTGAAACTGCGGGAATGGCTCAATAAGGCCAATTACCAATAGCGTTTTTGGCCATAGCTGCCAGCACAAAAGCAAAACTCACACATTGCGGCTAATTAAGATCGACCAAGAGCGGCCGGACAGGAGGTAAAGGGACAGTAGAACTGTGCGAAAAAAAATGCTCTCTAAAAAATTGGAAATCAATGTTGATTTTTCATTTCTCATAATTGGACGCTTTATTTTAATAATGTTAAAAATATATTCAATTAAATTTGGTAACAGCCAAAAGGCCAAAAAAACTTTGCTCTTCAAAATCAATGTGGTAAACACTTCAAAGATTTTTTTGTCAGTGCTCGATAGGCAAGGAACAGAATGGCCAAAGAGTGAAAGAAGAACTAAGATGTTGTCCGACAGATTCGCGAAGGGGAATGGGAAATGGGCAATGGCCATCAAATAGCAGGGAGCATGGAGCAGGGAGCAAGGAGCACTTCAACTCTGGCTATGTATTAATTATTCAAAAGCTTGTCCTGAACAGTTGCAGTTGCGAATTGGACGCGTCGTCTACTTGCGACTGCTGAAATATTCATGCGTATGTTGAGTGTGGCAGAAACAAGCACAATTATGCAAAGAATTGCAACAAGAGTTGCAACAAAAAACAAACAAATTGCGCAATATAAAAGACGTCAGAGTGAGGAAATAAAAGCAATTGGAATCAAATGGAAGGCAGCCCGCATTGCATTGTTTGCATTTATCGCCATTAGCATTGTGAGTCAACGCCGAGAGTGAGCGAGAGGGAATTAGAGTGAGAGTGGGACAGAGTGTGTCGATTAAGCCACGCCAATTTAACAAAAACCGCGCTGTGCGTACAAACAAATCAAAAACAAACAAAGCGCCCAAAATGCAAAAATTCCGAACACAAAAACCAAAAACACGAATCTAAAATCCAAGACCGTATTTAGGACCACACCGAAACCCGAATCCGAATCCGAAACCGAAGCCGAATCCGCATCCGCATCAGTTTGCCCACCATTTGCCACAGGCTGTGCTCTGAAAAAGTTTTACACAGCTGAACCACTCAAATGAGCGCTCAAAGTTTGTTTTATGTGCCGCCGACGACAAGGGCAATGGCAGTGGCAATGGCAGTGGCTGTGGCAGTGGCAGTGGCTGTGGAAGTGGCAATAGCAACAACAAAGTTCAATTACGGTCAGCAAATTGTTTAGCAATTTGAAAACACATTTTCATAGTTTTTACGCTGACAGCTTCAGAAAGTAGACAGCAGCTTTGCCCACTCATTATATTTATGGGGCAACAATATTGTAGCACGCTGGCACTTTGGCACGATGGTGGTAATTTGGATTAAAGTCGCTTTTGATATTCAGTGTCTCATTTAGACAATAATATAAAACAATATTTATATTTTGATAAAATAAAGTTATGTTTGTAGCGTGATAAACGTATGGTTAAAATTCGACAATCAATTAAAATTCAAAATGGTTATTTGCATAAATTAATATGTATTTAATAAGCTTGGCATTTATATTTATATTTACTAAAAATTAAAAAACATCTTTTATCAGATTGCACTCTATTTCAACCAGAGAAATGCGAATATTAAATCACGCAAAAATTATAGCATTCATGCAACTGCAGAAAGAGAGAGAGAGGGGGGCACAACAAATTCCCTTATGCTGTTTCCTCCTTTAAACTCTGCTTCTTTCTAATCTAAGATACAAAAAAGTGTAAATTTAGCCCACAGTGCCAAAAGCACTAAAGGAAGCAGGTGACGCCGCTTGGAGCCACAATGAGGAAGCAGCACGCACCGGATTTTAATCACGATTTGCGCATATTGCGGAAAATTGAATTTTGAAGTAACCAAAAAGTTTGCTATGCCTTATTATTTGTTCAGCTTTGTGGTATACATATATATGTGTGTGTGTGTGTGTAAGGCATTTTAATGACAGATGCAGCTGCAACACAGTGTGTGATGTGTTTACAATTCGCTCTAGAATTGTGTAGCTATGTGCTTCGACTTAATTGAGGCATTGCAAGCACATAAAAGAAGCAGAGATGGGGCAGCTGTGGCAGGGGCAGCGGTAGACTATTCCTGGCACACGCTTACATCACTAAGTCCTGGCGTGCTGCACAACAATAATCTCTTGACTGTCAGAAGCGCACAAACAACAAGTGCAGAAGCAGCAGCAACAGCAGCAGCATCATCAGCAGGAAAATTTCCTCTTTTCATCCGTTGCTGCCCCTGCCACATGCCCCATGCCTCATGCCTCTCACAGCAAGCTTCTAAGTAGCAGCAGTCACGAACGAAAACAGCTGATGGCAGCTGTTGTTGTTGCATTCCATGTTGCACTAGATGTTGCTACTACGGTTGCCAGCGTTATTGAGCAACAATTTAATTTCATTTTCAATTCATGAGCTGCATCGTTGTTGCTTTAAGATTCTTATTTTCTTAAGTGCGAAAACAATTTTAAAAATTGGAGTGCATCGCCAAATAACCCAGACTAACTGGTCAAAGATTTCCCATTAATTGATTACTGAAACTGAGATCTGTGGCAATAATACCTTTTAAATCTGCAATTTGGATACAGGCTTTAGATCACTTTTTCAAATTTCTTTTTAGATAGAATATAATAAGAAATATAATACAAGTATAGTAGGACAATATTATGTAATATATAAAAATAATTACAATTTTTCTGTCGCTTCTAAATTATTTAAGATTACAGCCGCCGAAAAGGCTTTTGTCCTGTTGGAGTCTGCCCAGATCCTTTATCTCCTTTGCCTTTCTTCGTCCCTAAGTTGTAGTTCTGTCTCCTTACAACCAGTTATTTAAAAAGACTGTCTTATTGTCGCTAAGATCCCTTAGATGATAATGGCTAAATCGATCATGAATTCACTTAAGGGAATGGAAATGCTTCCACATATAACACTCTTCTTTACTCCAATTTCTAATAATTTAAAATTATTATTATGAATTAGATTCTTTAAGTGAACAGCATTCTGCTTTCTTTTGTGGCTTTTTTACAAAATTAAAATTTAATCTTGACTTTTATAGGCATAGTATACAAAATATAAATTAAGAAACTGATTTCATTTCGAATTTGACGCTCATTAAATTTGGGCACAGAACACAGCGTCACAGCATGCGCTACCCATAGACTGCCACAAATTTAAATATTATTTCTACTGCCATACCATTCACACACATACGCACACACACACACTCACACATACACACGCCGATACTAAATATCAAAGGCTCTGTTTGATGTTGCACAATGGGGCGTATTTGCGACATTTTCAATTGTTGAACCTTTTTTAATTTAATATTCATAAGCGGCAGTTAATGAAAAACACTTGTAGCCATTATTAGCCTCGTATTGCTCCGGTCGCAACTCGGTCGATGCAATATCCGTGCCGCAATATTAAACCATCTCCTGCTCCTCCTCCACGTATCATCTGCTCGGGTAGTAAACACTACGCGATGCGCATTGCCTTAATAAAATGCCAAATATGTTTGGCGCAATTTAACCGCAACGCAATCTCCTCCAGCTACAGGCTACAGCTACATCTATAGCGCCGCTCGAGGACGCTAAAGGACACTTAGGGATGCTATTCAATGACGAGCATGCGGATGAAGTGTAAGCACACAGGACACAGGCGAAGGATGAGGGCCAATTTCGATGTCGTGCGGCAGGTAAAATGGCAACAGGACTTACACAGAGAAAGAGAGAGAGAGAAATATAGATAGAGAGAGAGAGAGAGAGAGGGCAGAGATTCCAAGCTTAAGTTACGCTGACATTGTTTGAAGGGGCACACACAACACATCAATTTACACTCGGAAAAATATATAGTTTGTAATAGAGTAAACAAATTTTAAGGGATTTCTAAATTAATAGAATTTTTCACACTTTTAAAAATAATATTATTTATTATTTCAACTTTCCATTTAATCTTGAGGAAAAAAATTTATGAAAACTATTTATTTATATAAATAAAAATAATTTAGTCGGAAATCGAGTCTGTGAGAGAAATACAAATGCAGCAAGTATTACTTTATATGAATCATTGCTAAACTGGCAATTGACTAAAGGCGAAGAAACCTTTATTAATAGAAAACTAATTAATTTAAAACTTTCAAAGCATCCAACTGAGTGAACAGCCTGATGACTATCAAGAAAAGTTTAATATTTAAGATGCAAGACAAATTACCATCTGGCAACTGACAGATTTAATTCCTTTAAATATGGTTCATCTCCCTTTGGGGCTTTGATAGAATTTGAAGTCAAGCGAAGATGACATACACTTTTCATAAGAAATGATTTACCATTCAGCCTGAGTAACATTAACAAGGCTTCGATTTCTGCTCTTTAATGTTTTTAAACTATTTGCTGCCACAAATTTGGCTTCACTATCCGATTAAAGAGCACATTCTTCAGTCGTGACAAAATAAGCTTTGCTGATATCCGAGACTTCCACTCTTCCTTCGAACCTTCAATTAGGCTGGTTAGATTTAACAGACGACATGTCTGATAGAAGCTACATCTTCAGCGGCAGCTAAGTCACATTATCTTTGTTCACCATGAAATCACTTCACCGCTAAGTCTTCCCTGAAATTCATCATTATCGTGCACCTGACGCCACCTGCTTAAAGTAAACAGTACACAACGGGAGAATCTCGTTCCCATTGGGATTAGTCGAGGCAGTATTTTTTGCCCGGCTACTCGCTGAGAGGCACAATAATATTAATGTCAATCGAAAAGTGCGAAAAGTTGATGTGGGTGTCCAAATTGACTGTAACAAAATCTAAAGCCGAGCAGCTGCTCAGCATCACAGCGATAAGCAAGAAAAAAATAAGTCGAAAAGTCGGCGGATAAATTTAGTTGGTTTTTGTATTGCTTTTTACGTCATGTTGAGAAGTATCTATATTTGCACTTAACCCAGACTTTGAATATATTTTACCTTTTTATCACACATTACAGAGTTATTTTCAAATTTTCTTGGCAAATTGAAATGTAATCAGAAAGTTATGCAATTGTCTGGTGGTATATATAATCTCGATCAGCACTAGCCGAGTAAACATTCCACATTCTAGCAACATTTTTTTTTTAGTGTATGCGCCATTTGCTGCGACTCGCTATTCTTGCTGTGTTGTTATTAGCATAAAACGAGCAGCGGCAAGCTTAAAGAGCAAAGCTGAAGGCAGACCATAATAACAAGTTGCAATTGAAACTATTGATTTTGCAAAAAAATATATTTCACCTACTAGCAGAATCCTTTGCAAATCGAAGGTCACAGACAAAAGACGTTGCATGCCACACACAGGCGTAAATAGAATATATATGTGTGTGTGTGTGGAATTGACATTGCATGCCACTTGAAGAGCGAAAGGTCTGACAACCGGACACTTAGTCAGTGAGGCAGTCAGCCAGGAAGCAGTCAATAAAAGTTCACTTGAATTTCAGCTGACATCTCAATTATTTTTGCTCTTATGCTTTGCCTTTGTTTTTACCTTTTAAAATCGAAAATCAGAGCTGAGCGCGAGTCGTGCAAAAATAATAAATGGATTAAATATAAGAAGAAGCATTGTACAAAAAATCTTAAAAAAAAATTTATTTTAAAAATGCATTTCGATAGTTTTTGTAGAATTCAGCGTACAAATATTTCTCAAATCACACAAATTAAACTCCATCCTGATATAATCTTAATAACAACAAAAAATCTGGAGAATGAAGTATTTAAATCAGTTTTGAATTCCATTTCAATTACGTAAAGTGTAAAGCAAAATACTTTTTTAATTATTTATTTTTTGTATAATCTGTGTGGTTTTATAGTTATTGTATCAGTTTGGTACTCTGTTTACATGCGACAAATTTGTACGTTTTTGTCACGGTGCCATCTCTGAGACATAAAGAGAGCGTGAAAGCTAAAGAGAAGGACGAAAAGGCGGAGGAACCTCATCTATCCTCTTGAGCCACCTAAAGGTTCAAGAATGACGGTCTTAGCGACTTTAGCAGCTGCTGACATTGTGCGTGTCAAAAATCATTTTTTAAATTACATTCCACAAATCCCGTAAAGCATTAAATATTTAATTACATTTCGCATGCAGCTCAAAGGTGAATTTGAGAAGAAGGAAACGCAGGTAGTTGGGCGGAAGTGCTATTAATTAATTATAAACGACACCTTTGAATGCAGCTGCTTGGAAATGGGCGAATGCCACAGGGAATGCATAATCTGCATAATACACAAATCAAAGTGTGATTAAACGCATACAACAAGAAAAACATTGACGAAGCCGAATGGGAGTTTAGCAATTAACCCGACGAAAAAAAGGCGGTAAACTTAAGGAAAATGGTTTGGAAACTGATGGGAAACTGACGGCAAATAGCATTTGGCAGACATTTTGTATCTGAAGTGTTTTTTTTTTTCGAAACAAACTCATTTGACCAACTTAAGTTGATTACGCCCGCAGAGAGATGCTGCGGCAGGCCGTGAATAGGGAAGGAAGTGTTAAGGAATGGGATGCGACATCCACAAGTAAGAACAATAACAAACAATTCATTTTGTAAGTAGAGTTGTGCGCGTGGATTTCACTAAGGCTATAAGAAAATCCGGCTCGAGAAAATGTTGTGGAAATGGAGACATTTTAAATGGGGGACAGAGACAAAAGTAAGGGAATTCTGTCAAGCTGGCATAATCTGCGCTCAGCGCCCGTTTGCTTATTTGCATAAAATAATTGAAAGGCGAAATTTAAAAGAATCAACAAAGGCGAAACCGACTAAGTGAAGAGGCGGTGAAAAACAAGAAATGCCACGAAACTGAATAAGAAACACAACCAGATCCAGGACCAAACCGATCCGGACCCGACCACCAATTCAAATGGACAAATAAAAATAACAAGTGGAAAAAACCAGCCAAATGAAAGACTGCGAAATAACAACGGTCAAGTGAGAAACGGGCAAAGTGCACTAATTACTTGTGCAGTGTCCCCAGTGCATGAGGAGACCCAAAAACAGGACAAAGAACCAGCTGAAAAGCAACCTTTTCTATTGCTACACAGTTCAAAATTTGAATTGTCATTTAATTCATTAAAGCAAATCGGTTTTTCGAGCTTTATATAAGTGTGTAGCGGGGAAGTCCTTGCAATAGGTAGGATTCCGTCTGTCAATCAGAAACTCTGAAGGAAACTCTAAAGTTGCGGGAAAGCATAATACCTTTAACATTTGTACAAACAAATAATCAGCTACTATCTCATTAAGAACCACTAAAAAATTGCTCGGTAATTTGTGCTAATTGATTCTTTAATAATTCCAAAAAAAATATCAAATATATTTAAGAAATCTGATCTAATTTATTTTATTAATTCCAAAAAAATATCAAATATATTTAAGAAATCTGATCTAATTTATTTTATTTATTAAAATGTAAATCGAATACTTATATATTTAATTAAATTCTTTAAATTGAATAAAATATTTCGTTCGGTGCAGCTTCCAATCATGATTATGATGATGGGTTGCCTCCTGGGTGTCATTTGGCAATTTAATTGCTGCGCCCAAACGACATTCTCAACCATAGCCATAGCCTGATGTAATAGTATAACTGTCTGCTGATTGACTAATTGGCCATGGCTTTTGAATTCAAACACCCACAGCACTTTTTACTCTTGTGTGTGTGTGTGTGTGTGTGTGTTTGGGTGTGTGTGATATGTGTCGTTGGCAATTAAACGATTTGTGCCTTCATCCTTCACGGGGCAATTAATAAACGACAGCAATTCAATTAAATGGAATTAAATCTGGCCAATACCTGCAACTGGCCATTAAAACGTATCTGTCTGTCTATCTGCCAAGTGAATGAACGCTTCTCCTGTCCCCCGTCTCGTCTCACCATCGTCAACTTCGTTGACTGCGCCTCAATTATCCTCGGCTATAACAAAAACAACAAGCAAACAGTGAACAGTCAACATTCGCTGATCAAATACTCAATAGTAAATGCTGCAACGGACATCTTCTGACTTTCTATATATATATATATATGATCAGCGAATGTTGATATATATTCTACTCCGCAGAAGGTATGGCACAGTGCACACGCAACACGTCAACAAAAACTCAGCATTTAACCATCTCAATTAATTGACACGCTCCGACCAACAAATGTATATAAAATTCCAGTACACTCGCCAAAAATTGTAAACACCTGAAAAGAGTTTTATATTTCTTAGAAAAAAATTACTAAGCTTAACTACAGTAAATTTTTTTTAATTGTCAGAAATAATTCCTATATTGTTCAAACTTATCGCTGTAATATATAAATGAGAATAATTTTTAAAATTTGCAGAAACATTTTTGTTTAATTATGAAAAATATAAATAAGATTTTATAAGGAAATTTTTATTTGTATTTAAAGCTTAGTATAAAGTATAAATATAAAAAAGCTGAAATGAATTGATAAAAATTTGTTTTATTAATTTAAAAAGTAGGTCACACTCCGAAAAATAAAACGAGTAAATTTATTTAAATTGTGTGGAATTTTACTGCAGTGAACGAAAGACGCGATGAATTATATAGCTACATATAATTCTATAAATACGCTTTAAGATTAACACTTACCACGTTCAAAAAAAAAAATAATAAATAAACACTTGCTGACGCTTTTCACTTGCCAATTGTCGTTTTCATCAACTTAATTGAAATCAACTTCGAGCAAACATTTAAAAGCAATAAACAGAAAGTGGATGCGTCAGGCACGCGGCTGGAGACGGTGAACTACGTGTTGCAAGTTCGGCTGTTCACCCGGTTTCCAGGAACAGACTCTGCATAATTTCTTTTATGTTTGAAAAACCCGAGCGCACAGTGCCAACAATTGAGCCACGACTTAAATGTCACGTTCTCAAACGGAGACTGCGCTGGCACTGCCACTGCCACACACTCAACCACCCCCATTCCTGTCCTCCCTTCTTCTAAGAAAAAAGAATGTAAAAACAGGTAACGCATCAGGTTTTAATTATGCAAAGAGCTTCACGCTGAAAGACGCTGATTGATTGCCGACTTGCGGCTCAACGCCCCAAATTGAAAGTGTAGCTTAAAATTGAAATCTGAAAATCTGTGAAACTGAAACAATTGACAAGAAGTGAATCGATTAGTGCACAAAAATAATCCATAATTAATGTTGTGGTTTAAAAAAAAGACGAAATTAGCTTGCAAAGGGGAAAAGAAATTTATAGAATAAAGATTTAACACGAAACCGACTGTGAATACTATGAAATTGCTGATAACAGGTGACACAACCTGGCTGAACCATTAAAAATAATTAAATTTAAATTGGTAATTAATCATGAGCTAGGTTGAGCAGTGCTTTGTGAAAAGCGATACTGTTTCGCACTACAACAGATGAAATAAGATGCCGGAGTTAAGGACATAAAATTAAATATATATTCATTAAAATTAAAACAGGCAAATTTAAATTATGCAAATGCAACCTTGCAACAAAATTAGGTAACTTTAGGTATATAAATATGCAATTAAATTAAAGAATTCTTCAGATACTTCATTATTAGATGTACGCTTAAAATGTTGGATACATTTATTTTGATAGTCGAAAATCTGTTTCACAACTGTCATCGAATGGAACTTGATGCTGGTCTGCAGTAGACGTGGCATGCTCGAAAAACCTTGCTAGCATCAAACGAGCAAAACCGGATACCGGAACTATGTCCTGCAGCTATTTGAGTACATTCCCTTTGCTGCACTGTGGAAACGGGCAGGCTAACGAACGCCTGAATAGGTTGCACACCCCATGGCATACAGTTATGAATAATGCCGTTGCCGTTGCCGTGACTTCGTGTCGCCTGCATTTGCCCTCTTTCCACTGCCCACACTTTCACCATTCCATTCCCCAGCTTCACATCCGCCTTTTCTTGTGCTTCTCCACTGTCTCCGGCCAGACTCATTGGCGCTATCGATGTGGCCGCACTTTTTATTAAATGACAACAATGTCCATTAAACTTATTGGGCAACAAACTTCGTTAGCTGCAGTCCTTACCACTCTCGCCCCCTTCTACCCAACCGTACACCTTCCGGTTGTATGGCTTGCCTTTTGGAATATTACAATAATTGTTGTTGTTGTTGTGTCTGCTTTTCTTGTCGTGTTGTTGTTGTTGTTGTAGTTGAGTGTGCATACTTTCGTTAATGGCTGTTACTTTGTGGAAAACATTTTAATGTCATCCTTTCGAAGCTTTTACGCAACACGCTTGCCAACAATAATAACAAAAACTATCTTTGCCACATCGAAGTTTCTGTACCCTTGCTGGCTGATAAAATCATGCGGAAATCTCAATTTATATTTACAAAACTTAACCCATTAAAGCCCGTGATGCCTTAAAGGCAAAGACTTTGAAATTCCTATGTTTGTTTAAGTTGTAAATTCTGCTTTTTGAATGTAAATACAAATTTTGAATGGGTTTAATCTGAAAAAAGAACTCATCTTTCGATTAATCCTTCGCTACATTAAACAGACAAATTTCAACAAATGACAACTGAGGAAAACAGATAGCAAAAAATACTCGCCTGCTGATCAATAATATATATCGACTTTATCAGGTGCATTTCAAACTTAACTGCAAAATTAAAATACCCATTGCAGGGACATATTTTCATCTCATTGTATCAACTTGTAAGCGCATCCCCTTTTTGGTCGAAAATGCACTTCAATTTTATTTAAATAACAAAGTTTATTCGAATTTTTAGGAGCGATATTCCTTTACAACCAGCGCTGAACGCATTTTGAAGCTGGCTTAACTTTTTGACTGGCAGCTGCCATTGATATTTGAAATGTTTGTGAAATAATCTGTCAGTTTGGATTTGGGGTGTTCACCTCTCCGTCGCCCTCCCTCTCTCCCTCAGTATCTCTCTTTATATCTATCTCTTATCGAAAATGCATGCTCCGCAATTTCATTTTCCGGAAGCGCGCTTCGATCAAGGATACGACGAAACGAGTTCTAACAAGTTTCAAATTTCCTGCCACAGACTATACTGCTTGGTAGGATGAGTAGGTGTGGGGATTGGTATGGGATGCGGGCTGGTCAGACTTTTGGTACGGCCTAGAACCGCGAACCCTGACTTCATAAAGTCCATTCACATCGCTGCACATTTTATTTCCGGTAAATTAGGCTCAAGCCGAGAGCAAGCCTGTGCCTGGACTCTGGTCTTCATCTCATCTCATCAAATCCATTTTCCTTTTCAGAAGCAGCAGCTTTTCGTTAGCGTTGACATTGCTCATACGCCCCCTACTCCAATAGCCAATTCTTGGCTTCCAGCAGACCGTCATCAATACAAAAACATGAAAATGATAACAGACAATTTATTGAAGCGCAGTTGAATGTCAGTTCAATCACACCCACCACAAAATCACACACCCACCGCAAATGCACACACACATTACTCCCAAATGAGTGGGCAGTTCTTGTATTCACCACACAAAGATAGGCTATAAACCACACAGCCTTTTAACAGTGGCACAAATTGGATATTTAAAGCGTTCGAGTAAAAAACCTACAGAAAAACTGCTGTCAAATCGTTTGTGAATTGTAGAAAATTTTATATGAAATTTTGTTAAAGCCTGAGATATCTTAAGAAGTTTCACATTCCGATTATATTCAGTTGAGCTCTTTTAATACCCTCACTGTATATTTCACAAAACTGCGGAATTATAATAATCATGTGTGTTGAAAAGTTGAACCCAGGATTCAGAAATTAATACGACGTCGTTGTTTAAGCGTCGAAAATACTGCTGTTGAAATGATTCGGGAGGTTTATTGGTAACTACTAAATTATCTCATCTTATCTTATGTTCTCGATAAGAGTCCTACTTGGATATCAAACCATTTGTAAGTTTGAGCACTCAATTTATTAAAAGCTTAAAGTAGTTTATATCAAAGTTTTGCAGAGTAATTTAAATGCACAACTTTATTTTCCTTTTCTCTTCACAAATCAAAAATAATATTTTCAAATTGTAATTCAATGAATAATATTATTTTATTTATTATATATACTTAGAAAAGGTCAAACTTTGACCATTGTACACGTGATACACACAATTCAGTTCTGTTAAGGGAATCGCACCAGAAATATAAGACGCTTTAACTCATGATTATTATGATTTGTTGATGCCTATTTAATCTATGTGGTATTATATACACATAACGAACATATATATTTATATTTATATATATATATATATATATATATATTTATTAAAGTGCGAAAAAATTTACGTCGCTTTCTATTCATCTGCGTGCGGATGTTTATTTATTACTTGCTATTTATCGATTGTGTTGTGTTTTCTTTTTTTTTGTCGAAATAAGCTTAAATGCCAATGTCAGTAAATTTATTATCGGTTTGCAGCTGATTCGACAAAAAGGGAAAAAACCTCACATAGGAATCTGAGAAACATCCATTGACAAATACGCAAGCGTTGACAAATCTAAATTTTTTTTGTTAAATTCAAAGCTATTTTGCATGTTTTTTTGATTTTCTCACCGGATTCTTTAGGAATTTGTTTGTTGTTGGTTCTTTAGCTGCCAGCCAGGTGCAAACCATTTGGTAAGGAGCCTCCTTTTCTCATGGACACCTCCCGCATCCTGTGTCCCCTCCATCCACTCCAAGCAGCTTAGCAGGCCGTGTCAATGGCGCTGTGCGTGTAAGTTTGTTGCTCTCCTGGCTTAGGGGCAGGCGACAAAACAGGTGAAGGGCACTGACAGTCGGATGTAAGGGGAAGGGGGTATATACAGTTAGAGAAAAGATAAGTAGGATTACTTAAGCCAAAAACTCGTCTAAAAGCCGATTTTATTTTTTGCATATTATCTGCCTCCGCTGATAATTCTAATAAGACTCGTTTGTTAATACAGACTTGGGCATATTGAGATCAAGAATTTATAAATATTATCTGCCTGTTAATGTGCACAACTTCCTTCACCTTAGCCATATTCATTGGGTATACAAATAATAATAAATATATTTATGTTTTCCATATTTTATGTTTCGCCTCTTCACATGTTTTACGTTCACTAAATAAATAAATCAATAACCATTAAGCAGAAAATCATTTAAATTTCGCCAAGTGTAGACTCCACAGACACAACATATAAAACACATACATCATTGGCCACCTGTGCAGGTGTGCCTCTTTTTTGGGTCGCTTTTCGCATTGGGACACAGTGTTAAACAGACATTTTTATTTACGTTGATGGCCATAAACATTTGAATTACAATATAATATTTAAGCACCAAGCTCTAAGGCTGCCACTAACTCTGACTGGTTGAACGATTTATGGTTGCAGCAAGTCTACGCCGCTCACTTAATGCACTTTAATTTATTAAGCTGTCAATCTACACACACACACACACGCACACACATCCAAACACGCACATACATATATACGAGCACGCACACAAATACATACAGACTTGTCTGCGAATAACATTCACAATTGTGAGTGCAGCTCGTTCAGCAAGCACTTAAGCGTTGTTAATTACCAACTGATGCCAACTATACATATATATATATACAGATATATGTATATATATATATATACTATACAGATATATCTGTATAGTATTCGCCATTTCCTGTTGAGGTTGCATGGTTATCCATCAGTCAGTCAGTCGGACAGTCAGTCGAACATTTTGTCTGTCTTTCAGTTGAGCACAGCAACAAGCTTTTAATGCGTGTAACCAGCATAGTGCCTCAAAATCGTGTTGCCTTTGGGGCAAACAGTGAGTCCGAATGCCACTCAAAATGTGTATGTACAGATAAAATTGTACATACATACATTTACAGCGAGTGCCAAGATTAGCAATTTGTAAACAGCTCTGTGTCCCATTATTTCAATTTATATTTGCCTACTTATTTAATGTGCATTTAAAAGAATCTAAAAATATATAAAATATTAAATTGAACGAGAGAAATTAAATTAACAATTATCTGCTTGCATTTAAATGTCAAATTATCTAATATTTTTAACAATGTCTTGGGAAACCTATATAAAATTAAAATATGCCATAAATTGTTAAGCGATTATAGCCAGTAATGAAGTGAAAACCTTAATAAGAGTAAAAAAGAGGCACAAAGAGTGAAAATGAGATAGAAAATATGAACTTACATTAATAAAACTTAGTCCCAATAGTAAAAAGAGAAGTATCATAAAAGTAAATGTTGTTAATTGCTTTACATTTATTACACATGAAAGCCAGGCAGACAACTGAGGTAAGAATTTCTCAGTTAAGCTTTTGGCTATAACACTTTGAACACATTTTACATCTTAAAAAGTGCATCAGAGAGTCTGCAAATTTGGATTCATTTGTTAGTGGTTATCAATTTGAGTCAAGAACATAAGATTAACAGTTACAGAGTGTAATAGTCGTATTAGTCACACGCACACAGACAAATTAATCACAAACAAACACACACACAAAAACACTTACACAAACACACACACACACAGTGGGCGTTATTGTCTGTTTAAATATGAGCAACAGATTAAAACCCAATTTAAAGTTGAAACGGTCAAGTTAGTCTCCACTTCAAGTTTAATTAATATGCTGAGCTCCCTTAAAAACCTCATCCGTAAATGGTAAACGAGAAACTAAAGCACTCAAATGGGTTGCCTCCCCTTTCTGGTTGTTGCTTTTAAGTTTTTAAGCCAATGTAAACACATGGCTTTCAGCACACACACCCTTTCACACACACACACACACCCAAACACACACATACACAAAGAAATATTTGCAGCAGCAGCAGATTTCGACTTTTGTATGTGGCATAATAGATATAAAGCTATAAAAAATCATAGCTAATATAATAATTTGAAATCAAAGAGATGCTCAGCTAACATGATTAATGTTAAAACATAATTAAAGGATTAGAGAGAGATTTTTATTAAATTAAATATGAGTACATATAAGGTAGTTCTGCTCAACTGAAATTCATCTGATTTAAAAAATGTATCCGAAAACACACCAAGTGTGGGTTTTTTAAAGATGTAATAGTATTATATGGAAGAACTCATCTAAATACAGACGTTTAAACCATTTACAAAAGAGACACGCAAATATGTATATATCCCTTTTCACGGTTAAAACATAACCTAAGAGCTAAAGAAAAAATACTGTAGTCGAGAAAGCTCGAATTTTTTTTTAGTAATTTTACAGATGATCTAAAATACTCGTTCAGTAAGAAATATCTATTCTTATGGATATTTGGGGAAGCATAAGAATCAATCTATAAATAATATCGAGTTGCGGTTGGTTTACTTTAACTTGTATTTCAAATGTAGAGTCGACTGCTCTTATGGACTCAAACAGAGGAGAAGGCGTGCCTAAAAAGTGGTTAAAGAATATATATAATTAAGTTGGATCGGTCATACTGCCAACGGTTAACTGTTTGCACAAATTCATAATACCCTTTTTTACACATTTTGACTGTGCTTAGGGTATACCAAAAAAAAAAACATGAAATCTGCATAGCATTATATAATTATGCGCACACACAAACACACACACAACGCTTAGTTGCGCATTATGTCTAATGCACACATTAAAGTGTTGTGCAACACTTGAGCGACACACACATACACAATCACACACACACACACTCACACAAGCAACACTTGAGGGCGCTGTAATTTGACGTCGAGAAGTATGCAACGGAAATTGTTAAATGCATTTCACGCATTGCGCTTGACGCTGTCGCCACATACCACACATGCCACACACACACACACATATACACACCCCTCCTCCAGACCTCTCCCTTGCTTTGCCCCTTGTCTACATGTCTGCGAGTGTTGTCAAGTGTTGTGACTGCGGCCGTTGCCATTAGTAGTAGGCTGACAATGGGCTGAATGTGGTCGATTTTTAGGCATTTAGGCATGGGAAACATCCACCCCACTCACACCGCACCACACACACACACCCGCCTCCACTACGCCGTTACTGTTAATCTGCACACGACATATTTGGCAAGAATTTTGCAGCTATGCAAATTTCAATTAAACAAGCAGCCTTAAAATAGAGATTTTGATGCCTTTTGTTCGGCAATTTTCATCAAATGAGTTTTACACGCTTATCCCCTTTAATGCAAATGTTCTGACAACATTTTGGGCGGCTGTCAGTGCCACAGTCAGCGGCACGGAGCCGACACCAGTCGCATTATGCGCTCACGTCCTGTCAGCTGTGATTTATTCAATTGATATACGCTGATGGCCTGAGGTTTGCCGCTGTGTGTGTGTGTTGGTGTGTGTGTGTGTGTGTGTTTGGTCACAGCTGTGTGGCCACAGACAATTTGTGGTGTTTGCGGTACATGTGGCGTATGTGTGATATGTATTTAGAAACTCATTTTTACGTGTGTGTAACAATCGCATCCATCCATATTTGTGGTGACAAGGATCAACATATTTCGAACTTGTTGCACCAAGAGTTGCGAGAGTTCAACTTTTGTTCATTAAAAGCTCATTACACAAATATGAATTGATGGGAAACTAAACAAGAAAATATACTAAAACAAAACAGCAATCAAATCTTGCAGCAGAGATTTTGTATTACATTTTATCAACTTAAAGTTAGATGGATCTAAAATGAATAACTATTAGAGCTTATATTTATATATATATATATACCATATACGGAGACGTCGCCTTTATCGCCATACAAACTTCACTTCAAAAGTTTATATTAGCCTGTCTTTGACTTATCTTAACTTAACATAATTTATTTCGACCACAAAGTTCTCTTCCTCAAATTTATAGTTAATTAAAACTTTATCCATAATTTTCAGCTGCAATAAGAAATGCACTTGCACAATGAACATTAAACAATTGCCTTTATTTTAGTTTATTGTCAAAAATAGAATTTTTCGGAGAAACCCAGTCAAAGAGACGAAATATATATAAAAAGAAACCAATTTATGTCGATAGACACTTAAATTCTTTTTTGGTGCAGTTCGATTTTATTTAAAAAAAAAAACAAAATGTCTTGCAATTTGTCTGGACTATAAATTACTATAAATAAAAATCTTTAAAATCAAAGAAAATTTTTTTTTATCAATCTTGAAGGTATATTATAAAAGATTAATTTCTGTGGAGAATAAAAAAATAAGACTCTTTTTTATTAGCTGTTAGTTGCAATATAAACATAAATCGCTGTTCTGCAGTGTTCCTTGAAGACGTTTACTCTAAATAAAATTTCAAAAAAGATTTTTGTACAGACATTTTTCAAGAAACAACCTTTAAGAGAACAAGAGTAATTTTCAAAAACTATTCGTTTAATATTCAAAGACTACAAAAAAAAACTAAAAATAAATAACTTTGGTATTTTGCTTTAAACTAGATTTCGTCAAAGTTTCTTTTTGATTTGAGTAAAAATATTATAGATATTTTTATTCACTCAGTGTAATGTTGCATGCAAGAGTCCTTGACGCATATGTTGCGGTGGACTTACAACACTCTTATCATTGGAATTGCAAATTTTTGTCAGCCAACTTGAGCAAGAGACACACATGGCACAGACAAAAACACACACTAGCGAAGCGTTGAAAAATGGAGAGGGAAGGTGAGGGGGAGGAATAAGAGGTCTACTTACATCAAAAAGGTAGCAAGCCCAAGCGCAGCTGGATGTTTAGCATATTTAAGCTCAAAAACTAAAAAGAGCCAGAATTAAAATTCAGCATAAATGAAACAGGAGGCAAAACGGAATAAATTAAGTTGAAAATCGCTTTTATATTGGGGGAATACCCATAAACTAATATATATATATACATTTATATAAAAATTAATACGTGCATGTTGAATTTGAAATTGTCCCTCGAGCTGAATGGTTGCTTTTTTATTGCACGTAAAGTAAAGTCATAAAGTCATCATTACACGCTCGCCAACAAGCTATGATATGATGTAAGAGGGGAGAAATAAACAAAGGGTGCAGCAAGGTGACAGTTCCAAGGGCCAAAGAGCATCAGTCTGCAGTCAGTCGCTGTCATTGTCAGAATTCAAAAGGACAAAGTTTTGTGGCCGCGATAAAAGTGCGAAAACGTTCACAAATTACTTAAAACATATTAAAAAAGTGTGTGACTCTTGTCCCACCACCTTCACCACCCTAATTCCCCGCCTTTGTAAAAAGTCAGCAATATGTGCAAAACGTTGACAAAATTAAAAACAATATCAAAGAAAACCACACAGAGAATTCCGTTTTGGCCATCTTATGCGAATTTCATACACTTTTAAAAAGGCGCTTTTGTCGCTGCATTTGTGCAAACTTCATACAAAGTTTAAGCTTGACGTGAATGAAAAAAAGTAGTAAAGACACTGATAAATGCAGTCTAAATTATTTTTATACACAAGCCCGAGGATTTTTCGTAATCATTTTTCTTCATGACTAATTCAAATTAATTTACACATTTTTTCCTTCGTATTTAATAAACACGCAAAGCAGACAATACTAGTCTATATCTATAACTTGGTTATTTAAGTAACTATTGTGCAATTATTTTGAATGCATATCAAATTTTATATGTCACTTAGCGTCATGTTGAATAAACAAAAATTAAATTTGATTATTTTTATGCGCGCAACTATTGAGTTAAAATATAGATATCGATATTTTATAGTTCACTATCGATGCTTATGCGCAGTACTTTTCGAACGGCACTCTCCAGCACTGTATTGTTTGATTACATGACCCGCTCAAAACAAAAACAGCTGACAGCGGCGTGCAGTGCGAAAAAGCATAACAAATAAAATGTTGCAGAATTTATCCTGGCTGATGCGAATACAGGCACGCCGGCAGTACGCCAAGGCCGCCACACAAAGCAAATCAAAAGTCAGAGAACCAAATAAGAGTATATCGTTGATAAACTGCCGTCGAACAGAGTTCAACTTACTTCAACATGAACGAGCAGATGCTAAATTTGGAACAGTTTCACTCTGCTCCAAGGGTTGGCTACATAATAAATCCAAAGGCGATCATTTCACTCTCAATCCCACCGTCAGTCAGGAACAACTAGAAACGGAGCTGCAGAGCCTGCAACAATTCCTGGCCACTGAACAAATTCAGCTCCAACCCCAGTTGGTGGAGAATCTACAAAATGAGCTAAAGATCACACAGCTGACAGCGATTCAGGCACAGGCGATGCCTATTGTGGATAGTCGCTTTCATACTCTAATAGCTGCAGAGACGGGCTGTGGCAAAACCTTGGCCTATCTGCTGCCAGTGCTAAATGCGACACTTAATAATCAGAGACAGGAGATTAAGGATCGGCAGTTTAATACACCCCGTGTGCTTATATTGACGCCAGGTCGTGAACTGGCCACACAAATCTCGCAGGTGGCCACTAAACTGTGCGCTGGTACGGACTTGAAGGTTAAAGCGCTACTGGGTGGGAATACCAAGCAGTTGATGTTGAATCCACAATTCGAGGAGGTGGATATATTGGTGGCTACTTTGGGCGCAATTAGCAAACTGGTCACCACGGGTATTTATCATATGGATCAGGTGCGACATGTTGTTCTGGATGAAGCGGACACATTACTGGATGACTCCTTTACAGAAAAGCTCACCTATTTCCTGCGAAGATTTCCAGTGAGTAAATTTAGCATAAATCATGAAGCTATTAAATTAATCTTTTCCCTCCAACAGTTTCATAGGAATCATGTGCAGGATGCTCACACCGTGGGCACCCAGTTGCTGCTTGCCTCGGCAACAATGCCAACGAATACTAGGGAGATTCTGCAACGCGTCATCGATGTGGAAACCATACGTGAGGTGGTCAGTCCACGTCTGCATCATCTAATGCCGCATGTGACGCAAAAGTTTCTGCGCATTTCCAAGGCGGATCGACCGGGCAACCTGTTGGTCCTCGCCAAGCAGGAAATGGCCAAAAGACGTCCGCTGATTGTCTTTAGCAATAAGTCGGCGACCAGCGATTATGTTTCCATATTCCTCAACAACAGCGGAATCAATTGCATCAATCTGAATGGAGATATGCTGATGAAGATTCGTTTGGGTCGCTTTGAGGAGTTCCAGCGTGGCACATGCGATGTCCTTTCCACAACGGACGTGGGCAGTCGTGGACTGGACACAACGCGAGCTCGTCACGTGCTCAACTTTGATTTCCCGCTACATGTCTCCGACTACATTCATCGCTGCGGTCGCATTGGACGCGTTGGCAGCGTGGAAAAGTCACTAGTCACAAACTTTATATCATCCCGACGTGAGATTGATGTGGTGCAACGCATTGAGCATGCGGCACGCACTGGAGGCCTGTTGCCCGATGTCAATGCGAACATCAAGAACATTATCAACAAGCGCATCATGGCCGAGATGAAGGCAGCGAATGTGCCATTGCCACAGGAAGAAGCCTTTTAAACGTTTTGTAAATAAAGTATTTGATTTGTTAAACACTTGCCAAATGATTTTATATATGCATAGATTCTTCATCAGTTGAACAGATATATACTGTTCAACTACTATATCTCAAATGAAATCGTTCAAAAGTTTGAGCTCTTGTTATTCGTTCTCAACATATTTTAACTTTTGTATATTCTGCTAACAATAGACTAATAAATAATCTAAATTCATCGTGGATATTATTGTGATCCTAAATTGATCCACATTGGGTCATTATATGGTTCATAATATATCCGACATTACTTAAAACCCCTTTATTCTTTTCTTCCACTTTTATTTCCAGCCGCTTAAATTTATATGCGCAGAAAGTGATAGCCACTGTTGGCCACCACACGCTTTACATTGGTTAGCGGCTTGAAGAGCTTACGCTTGGCAATGAGTATATCGGAGTGCATGATGTCGCTGCCGCCGTTAGTCGAAGGTGAGTCCATAAATTGCATGGCTGCAACGCCCTTTGGCTTGAGCAGCACCGGACGGCAGCCGGCGAATTTGAAGCGTATTGTGCCGGCGCAATTGATGCGGAGATTCGGCTGCACCAGCTCGGGAAATGCATCGCAGATTGTGGGCTTCGGTCGGAGCGCCTTGCTGGGATCATCGCCATGGCACATCGCCGCCGCCAAGGTGCTCCACTCCAATCGACGCACGCCCGGCTGTGCTTCAAGTCTGTAAGCCGGTTGCCTCGCTTGCAAATAACATTTCGCATTCAGTTTCGCAAACGAATCTAAAACCAGACGAAATATTAGAATTTTCTTGACGAAGTTGATTGGTTTTACTCACTGGCAAAGTGCACCAGGAAAGGCTGAAGTGTGCCCGCTCCGCAGCCGTATTCGAGCCACTCGTATAAGTGGATATCATCGCGACCATTAAGGAATATGGCAGCTGGCGCCAAATCCTGCCAGAGACTCTCCGGTATCTCATTAACATTCAACTTGTAAATATAGGGTATAAATTCTCGGAAAGCGTATTCGCCCAGCGCAATGAGACCGCGAAGAGCGCGACTGATGTATTTGAAATCTGCAAATTAAGCGATATTTTAGAAAGATACCTTTTTTTAATTTCAATTCTATATGAATTCTTGTAGATTTAATAAAACCAAATATATTGACTTATGAGATATTGACATATAAATTCAAATTCTATTTGTTGCCTTGAAACTTATAGTAGGATGGATTGATTTTTGAGATATATATATTCAAATTCAAATGCTTCAGAATTTTATAGCAGGACAAATCGATTTTTTGAGATACCCATAGTTAAATTTGATTTGAATTTTGAATTTTCAGAAATTCATAATTCGATTTAAACCTTTCGGATTTTATAGTAGGATGGAACGACTTGTCGACTTGGCAAAGAACTTTATGGATTCGGAGAGAATCACAAGTAGAGCACAATTAGGTTTCTACATCACACTCACCCCGCTCGCTGCACACGTCGCGTCCCTCAAAGAATCGCGCCAAGCGCCGCTTAATCAGAAACAGACACTCTGCATGCAGATAGCCACTCTGCTCGGCCAGTTGGCCAATGGTTTGGCACAGCTCGTCCACACAACTGTTGTCAACGGGGCTGGCAAAGTAGTTGGACAGATGTTGTGGCTCTTGAGGCTTCGCGTCATCTGAGTTATCATCGTCCTGTTGTAGCTTGTAAATGGTCTGTTCCTGTGAATCGCTGGTGAAGATTATTTGAGGAATATTATGCTGAACAGACTGTTGTTGCTGTTGGGAGTCAATCGCCATGGTTTGGCTGGAATACTGTTGTAGATCGCTTTGGACATCGCTGCACAGTCCTGGTTCCATTTGAACAGGAGCCTGTTGTGAACGCGGCTTGTCTTCAGCCACCTTAATGGTCTCAAACGGTGCCATCAACTGGCTTATGAGCACCTCAGCCAAATTGAAGTACTCTAGCCGACAGTGGATATGATTCGCATGGCCATTGTAATTGCAGGCGCGCAACAGGCGCCAGCATCGTTGACTCACATGATCCTGTTGCCGAAATGCGAGCAACTGCAGCATTTTGCTGAGTATGACGCGATAGCAGGCACCCATCAGAGGTGTCTCAAACGCCTGCGAAATAGCCACCTTGCGAGCGCGATCGTCCCCAAAAATAGCAGCTAAAAAAGGGAGAGTAAAGGATTATGGGGTTTGGAGCAATTCCAAACACTTACCCGTTACCAGGCTCTGCACAAATAGCTTTAGTTGCTCTGAGTTCCTATCCTCTACCGGGCAGAAGCAATCAAAGTCCACATTATCTGGCATTGTGAGGGAAATATCCGCTTGATATTCGTCGCGCAGCTCAAATATTTTATCTGAATGAAAGAAATAGCTGCCGTCGTAGTCAATGCAATCCCAATTGCTGTCCATAGCACCCAGCATAGGCGGCACATCCGCATCATTCAGCACCTCATTGACCAGGTCATAGGTAACAACGCCGCCAGAGTGACGTGAATAAACTTTTACATTCTACGGAATTAAGGTAAATCTAATAAAATTCTCAACAGATTTAGCAGAATGAATTTATATACATTGATTAGCTCCCAGACTTTGTAGGATGCATCCTCCGCCAAGCGCGCGCAGACATCCTGCGACAATTCAACATTGGTTTGATCGTGTTGCTCCCAGAAAATCTTTATGCTGCGCGCATCAAAGCCCGCATAGCTCTTCTGATTACTCTGCAAAGAAACAACTCTTTAGATGTGGATATGCCGGGCACTGATAAAGATAGATATTCACTTACCGGTTTGTTGCCCATCTCCCCACCAGCTGCAGTTGCAACTCCGGCACCCGCAAAAGAAGCATCGAAAAGATTGTAATTGCTTAAGGTGGTTGTTGGCGTGGTAGGTGTTGTGGCCATATTCACCAGTGTAGGCGCGGCTGGTACACTTCCCATTTGAACACTTATAGTTGGAGAAGCAATAGAATTTTTATTGCCTGCGTCCAGTTTTGTGTTTTTTGAACGAGATTTTGTCGACTTCTTGGTGATTTTTCCCAGCACGGACTTACTCGGCTCCTCTATTGAGCCACCACCGGTCGCTTTCATACTATTCTATTTTTACGGCCAAATAAATGTGTATAATTTATTAAAAAAAAAAAAATTGCAGCTAGGCGACGCCTGAAGCGAAATTTTAGTAAACAAATTTGCCCCACAGCTGATTTTTGCAAGCGAAAAGGGATTGATACTTTGTGGTGGTCAGTCAATTAACAATCGATAAAAAGTACACTAACTACTTATTCAATTGTTGCTTCCCATTGAAAAATATTTGTGTTAGCAAACATAACAAATTTGGAGAAAGGTATAAATTAACTAAGCGGCATGGCAGAGGCTGCAAGCGTTCGCCAGAATCTACAGAATGTACCATCGATATTCGAAATATCAGCCGCTGAGACGCTGGACAACCTTATTTATCCGGCACTAAGCAAAGTCTTTGATTATTTCGGACTGCGATTGGACTTTAAGCTTTGGGGCAATCTACGTGTTCGGGAAGAGTTCTCACCGCTCATAACATGGATACTCCAGTATTTGTATTTGCGAAAGCGGGCCTCTTCTTTCGGCGAAAGTTTCTATGGGCTGCAGCGCACTGCCACCGCAACTGGTGACCTTTTAACTCGCAAACAGAAATTCACTTCCGCCACTCTGCTGACCATCCTGCCCTACGCTGAGCGCAAGCTGAGATCGAGGAGTGCTCGGCACGAGGACACCTACGCATGGGAATCGCATCTGATTAATCTATTTCATGCCTACAATGTCTCCAGGGCTGTACACACATTCCTTTACCTCATAAAGTATGCATCGAGCCATTCACCCCTGTTTCGTGCCATGCGGCTCACTCTCCGCTATCCCAGTGAACCTCCCATGGACGACAAATGGACTTATCTATTCCTAAAGGGGCTTGAGGTGCTCGCCTTCTTTCTGCAGTTTATACAGTGGTGGTATTCTAATGATCAGCGTAGAAAAATGGGCGGTACACTCCAGAATCCTGAGGCCATGCAGCAGCCTGAGCTGACCAAGGAACTGAAGGAAACACTACCAAAAAAAGGCGAATGCCCGGTCTGTCTGCTCAAGTTGCAAACGCCGACAGCTTGCGCTGTTTCCGGCTACGTTTACTGCTGGAAATGCATTGTGACACATCTAAAGGAGAGAGGCACGTGTCCAGTGACCAGCTATCCCATTACCATTGATGACCTCGTGCGTATTTATGAATCATAGATTTTATTTTATATACTCCAACTGTATTCCACTGTTTGTATTTGTTTTTTAGTTTGTAATAAAGCATTTTGTTTGAACTTTATTCTGAGGAGAGCACTTCAAACAGTTCCAATTATATGTCTGTTAAACAGCATCCAAACTGTGCCTGCTGACAAACATAAACTGGATAAAAGTCCAGACTAGTAGTGCACAGAAAGCCCATAATCGACAAGTTCAAAATGTATTCGCAAAGCGAGAACAACGAATAGACTAAAAATAATAAATCAAAGATGTGAATATCATGTAAGATTATCCAGATGACTGCTTACCCAATGGTATACACAACTGGTTGTGCAGTACAAATAGGGGCCACATGACCAACTGGATGACTAAGCTTATGACAAACAGCTTGCGCTTGAGCAGCAATGATAGCTTCTCGTGCGGTTTCATGGGTTCGTGGCGACATCTCTGGTGACATAGCAACGATGTGCCCATATAACCGAAACCGGAAAGCATTACAGATAACGCAATTAGAACATGAACCGCGGCTGTGCCAGCTAAATGACCCAGTCGTGCCAGTAGAAAGCAGCTGAGACTGTTTTGGATAAGTAGGCCAACGGTCAAATGGCCCAATAATCTCGCGGATTGCGGCAATCTGTGCTTAAAGTATGTGCAGTAGAGCCAGACGACTAGCAGGCGAAATGGCAGATGTACCCATGTGTTGATCACCCAGAAGGATTGCTCCGCTCTGATCACTGCTGACAGAGATGGCATTATATTCAGCACATTGCAGTGGGTAAACGTTGAGCCCTCCAAATCACTGATCATAGTTTTGATAATTGAGTAGACCATACAAATTGGTGGATGCACAAATCCAATTAACAACAGCTTTGCTATGGAAATTCTCAACCGCAATGTGCAAGTTTGCCTCAAATCGTTGGCACTTATGGGCAACAGGTTTCGTTTGTCAGACATATCTTTTTGAATATATACAAATATTTTTCGATTCGGAACTTTTTTTTAACTTTAAAGAAACATTCTAATGTGATTATAATAAAAACAGAGTATTGTTTAGTCGGATTAAGTCGACTGCTACAATTTGCTTTTTACTTATTTAAGTGACAATTATTTTTGGTTTAAAAAATTAAGTAAACTTTTGAGCTTAAGCTAATACCGCATATGTACAGAATATACGCCGGAATCGTGACGTTGAACATGGACGTAGAGAAACACTTTAGGCAAGCTACAAATTCGTTAAATAAAGACCATTCCTGGCATCGCAGACAACGGACAATGCATAAAAGTCCCAATACGCTGTCATATGGAATCCCATATTCGTAAGCACCACAATATACTCGAACAGAGCAAAGAATGTGTAGACTGTGGAGAGACGGACGTATGGGTTAACGGAATATATATACAGGATTGGATATTAAGTTTTTTCACTTACCACCCGCCTCGCAGCGAGCATTGTGTCGCATAAAGCAGTAGCCGGCTAGAGCGAAAGCGATCACATTGATTAGGAAGAGATTGCGCTTGAAGCGCAGCGATTTCTCCTCGTGCGGCAGCAGGACCACCTTTCTGGCACTCCTGTTCAACAGATAGGAGATTAGCATGTAACACTCGCTGCACGCGATAAAAACTACAAATGAATTCCGATGTATATCATAATTATCCGCCGATGTC
This sequence comes from Drosophila melanosoma, assembly GCA_035042045.1. Classification (NCBI taxonomy): domain Eukaryota; kingdom Metazoa; phylum Arthropoda; class Insecta; order Diptera; family Drosophilidae; genus Drosophila; species Drosophila melanosoma. The sequence continues at coordinate 2,411,065 of JAWNLY010000203.1, read as the reverse complement.
CACAGCGACAGACAGAAGAGCGCGAAGTTCTCGATAACATTCAGGGTGCAGGCGATTATGCCAAACATGCGACGATTGCGTCGAATGTGCTCCCTGTAATAGCCCAAATACATCTTGGCCACCGTCAGGCGGAGTGGCAAATGTAAAAAGATGGCCAATCTCCAGACTGTTTTCTGTGGCTCATAGTTGCCAATTGCTGCCGAGACCGAGGGCAAATAGTTGGCCACGTCGCAATGTGTAAAGGTGGAGCGCGCAAAATCATTGAGCAGCGACCAAACCACACAGAAACAGAAGGCGCCCAGTGGCAAACTGAGTGCAATAACGGAGAGCCGGGCAAAGGGAAGGCGAAAGAAGACCTTTTTCGGATCGTTAAGACGCTCGTATGTTGGAAGCATGGCCACGACCTGGCGGATCTATGGTTTTTCTTTTTCTTTTGGGTCTAGGTAATTTGGCGGGCGTGGCGTTCTCACAGCATTTTGCACGCTTTAACAGTTATTTAACCTTTTAACCGGATATTCATGTTGCTTACAGACGGCGGCGCGTAAACAAATGGCAATGGCTGGTACGCTGGCATGATAAATTATCCACCCACAATTCTCCCGCACACACGGCGATTCTTATTTCAATCAAACATAAATGGTAAACAGAATAATCGTAATTAACAGCATACTGGCTTATTAAGTGAAAACATCGATACCCATAGCGCAGTGCAACGTTAATATCGATAAGCTGTCGTGTGTTATGCCAAAAAAAAAAAAAACTGATCCCAAACAACGCGCTTCATTTATATTTATATTGTTAATGAGCAGAGTGCCCTAAACGAGATGGAGCTACTTTTGGCCAACGTAAACAGCCTGCAATTTAAGGCGGAACGCGACCTGATCGAGCAGGTGGGCGCCATTCCGTTGCCGTTCTATGGCATGGACAAATCCATCGCTGCCGTCTGCAATTTCATCACAAAAAGTGGCCAGGAATGCGACAAGGGAAGCGCCTGTCCATTTCGACATATACGCGGAGATCGCACCATCGTCTGCAAGCACTGGCTGCGCGGCCTGTGCAAGAAGGGGGATCAGTGCGAGTTTCTGCACGAATACGATATGACAAAAATGCCGGAGTGCTATTTTTACTCCCGGTTTAATGCCTGCCACAACAAGGAGTGCCCATTCCTGCACATCGATCCGCAGAGCAAAGTAAAGGATTGTCCATGGTATAAGCGTGGATTTTGTCGTCACGGCCCCCACTGCCGGCATCAGCATCTGCGACGTGTCCTCTGCATGAACTATCTGGCCGGCTTCTGCCCAGATGGGCCCAATTGCAAGCATATGCATCCCAGATTTGAGCTGCCGCCGCTCGCCGATCTCAGCAAGGATCAGCTGCACAAGAAACTGCCAACCTGCCATTATTGTGGCGAATTGGGACACAAAGCGAACTCTTGCAAACAGTATGTGGGCAGCATGGAGCATCGCAATAATATCAACGCAATGGATCACAGTGGCGACAATAATGATGATGGTGGTGGTGGAGGTGGTCTTGGTGGCATTGTTCCTAATCATCCGCCACCGGCGTTCATAAAAGTGCCAACGCCGCTGGAGGAGATCACCTGCTACAAGTGTGGACACAAGGGACACTATGCCAACAAGTGCCCCAAGGGCCATTTGGCCTTCCTATCGAATCAACATAGTCATAAATAGTGCATAAGTCCCCGATAGTCCCTATAATGACAAACACATCCATCTATTATTGTACATCTAAGTATTCAGCTAGTAGTACAGATTAAATCTCCGTGAAAGCATCAAGCATTGTCATACGATAGTTCTTGACAGTCATATATATCGATATGTTGATATTCAATTGTTTCCATTTGGGTTTCATAAATCGCAAACGATTAATGAAATGAAATTTTAAACATTAAAAGAAATCTTAAATTTAAGCGATTACTCGATTTGGATCATTTGATAATTCTTTTTTCCCAATAACTTCAATTGTTGTTGAATAAAATATATATTTTCTTAACGGGTCGAAATTTTTTAACATGGGCAATTCAATTTCTTAGCAATAAGAATTTTTGTATTTTTTCATTAAACAAACAAAAAATCCAAAAAATGCACTTATTTTTAATATAATATAATAATGTATTTTTAAAATTTCAGTCAATTTTAAAAAGGTTATTTATAAATATATAACCCAAACGATTTAAATTTAAGTTAATAGTTTGTATTTTGAAAATTCCTAACTTCAAAAATGTTTTATTTCTACTAAGTATATAAATTAGCTGCGTCTTTCCCTACGACGATAACATGCGACTCGATAGCGCTGATATAGGCTGTTGGCAAAGTATCGGTTTGCTTGCTACGTAGTTCGCTGCGCACACAAAACAAAGTGAAAAGTATAATTGAAGAGTAAACATCGCAGAGAGTGGAGATTTTTACACAACTTCTGTCATTTTTCGGTCAACTATATTCGATTTTTGAAAGCTAAATTTCAATAAAAATTATTGTCGCTAGCGCTGTTTGTTGTTCCTCAAACTGAAAAACGCTAAAATGACGATTCTGGGTAAATTAACGGGTGAAAAGAAGGATCTTGAGAAGGTGCCGCTGCCCTTGCACCTAAATGATGAATCCATGATGCATCACGGCTCATTAATCAGTGTAAGTGTTTCCTTTCGTTTTATTTTTTCAGCATAAGCGACTCCCTATTTTTCTTCAATTTTTATTTTTGCGCAATCGTGTGTGTCCTTGTCAGCCAGCCCTATTTACTGAGCTACAAGTTTCGTTTTCATTCACCTTCGCGTGTTTCTCTGCGATTGTTTGTGTGTGTGGGCGTCTCTTACTGCGGGATTTTCTATGTACATGCATAAGTATGTATGCGTATGTGTATGTGTGTGTGAGCTCTCAGCAGCATGCATATCTATCGATTTTTCCATGCTGGAATTCCCAGTGTGTCCTTGCACTCTTTCTCCTTCACACGTTTTGAGGCCGCGCAGCATTTGGCATTGCCCGACTTCGTTTCTTTCCCATATGTCCTATTCCCCTTTTTTTATTTCTTTATGTGTGTGTGGGGGTTAATCTTTATTGTCTTTTACTTTTGTGCTTCACTGCGAACGATTCCAGCACAAGTTTTTCCAGTAATCATTTAATCACATGCATTGCACATATATGTGGTTGCATGGGTGTATGTATGTGCGTGCTTATGAATGCATTTAATGTTTTTCTGTTGTATTTTGCTTTGTTTGCCGTTTTCTCCAATTGCGCTGCTGCTGTCGCAGCAGAAATGCTAGAAAATTCTGCACTTTGCTCGTTAGCGACAAGTCCACATATGTACAATATATACAGATGAACATATATATATACATCACGCTTAAAGTAAAATTTCTGCTGAGTCCAGTTTTTTTTTATGTACGTAGTTATTTGCGAAATGTTTACGCAATGCTTTTGTTTATTTACATATTTCATATCGACACTGATAAGCGAAAGTTACGCCTGGTAAAATTGCAATTAGTCATATTTGGAATTTAGCATATATTTTAAAGTAGTCCAATTAGAACTATTCGGCGGTTATCACTTCTGATAAGACTACAAGTTTTACAAATTGTTTAATTATTTAAGTGATAGCATTTTTATGATTGGAATATAGGATCATTAAAAATGAGTAATTTAATTCCATATTTAATATCAGTTGAATAAACTGTTTTACTATTACAATATGAGCATTATCTAATTTGTTTTTAAATAAAAGATAAGAAAATAACACAAGTACATATTATCAAATGCGTTTTGTATTTAAAAGTATATAAAAAGAGAAAATAAAATAAAAAAATTTGTCAAATTAGTAATGATTATATTGTGTTGATAATAAGTTGTTTGCATGATTCATGTTTTCAATTACTGCAATTTGTAATTTGTTATATATTTATGTGTTTCTTATTCTTTATTTATTGCTATATTTGAACACAGCCTAAAATAGCGTACAGCGATGCGGACACAGAGTCAATGGTATTCAATCGGCCGCAGTACAACTGCCTGAAGTCGTTTCTCCTGTTCCTGATCGCTCTGATCGTGATGCTGATGGGTGTCCTCGGTGGTTGGACACTGTACCGTCTCTATTCACCTAATCATGCCAGCATGCGGTACCACGCCCTATGCGATATACCCTATGCCGAGGACTCGATGGAGCTGCCACGTTTCTATCAACGCAACGAGGATGCGTTCACCCTCAACTGGAGGTCGCTGATGCCGCAGCTGAGTACCTCAAGTGTTGGCAGGAGCAACAGTGCTGCCTTCAATGTCGAGGAGCTGGTCAACGATAACTTCTTCCGCGAGGAGATCGAACTGGATAGCAGTGATGATGATGGCTATGCCAAGATTGATGTGCCCGACTTTAAGGATGGTCGCCAGGGTCGCTTCATGCATGACTTCAAGGAGAACCAGTCGGCCATCATTGACACGTCCACCAATCGGTGCTTCATAATGCCACTGGATCGGGACACCACCCTGCCACCAAGCAGCTTTGTTGATCTGATGAAGAAAATGGGATCTGGCTACTACAACATTGATACGGAGCATGTGCGACACAATATGCGGGTAATTACGCCTCGCATCACGGATCTTTCACTGATCTCCGAGCGTATTGCCAATGAGTGCTACGACATGAAGGTCTACATGATGGAGAAGTTTGTTTCTGGAGGTGAGATTATATATTGTTTTTCTTACTAAATCTCAGTGTCTAATGAATGACCTATCTTTGTGAAGCGTTTTGCATAGTTGCTATTTTTGATCAGCATCAAAAGACATGTCTGTCTGTATGATAAATTTAATCTCTTCAAATTTGGAAACTTAGTTTTTTTTATTATTTTTTCTGCCTGAGAATAACGATACAAATCGGATTTTGATGGTGATAAAAACATTTTAAAGATATATCTTCTTATTGGGAACATATTTACCTTGACATAATATGGATCACCTGTCTGAATATTATAAAGATCGATTAAAAAAACACTAGAATATTCATATTTATTATTATTATATTATTCATGAATTCATACTCACATTTATACCATTTAAAACTTCACACAACAAACATTTATTCGTACTTTTGACCTTTAAAATAATACATTGATTAATTGACAATTGACTGAGACATAGAAGAGCACTATATTTTTCATGTAGCCACTAGAGGAAGAAGCTAATATTTATTCTCTATTCAAAACTTAAACTATTTAATTTATAATTTTTGTTTCTTTTATACTTTGTTTTTGCAGTGGCCAAGCGCTCGGCTGATCCTCTACCCGATGCCGGCAAGTATGCCGCGTTCATGGGCAAGGGCGTGATTGAGTACGATCTGTCCAATATAGCCGAGGTGGAGGCCTACGAGGCAAACGAGTCCCAGTCACAGCAACAGAAGCAATTAGCTTGAGCTCTGGTTGGTCGTGCGCAACAAATATTTTAAATCAATAACATACAAAAGACATTCAAAAAAAAAAAACCAAAAAAAAAGAAATGACAAAAAACAAGAATATAGTATTGATTTCAGTCGGAGAAAACTTGTGTGTAATTAACGATCTTCTGTGGGGCGAACAGCTCCATTTTTGTAGTCTGTAGTTTCGAGAAAAAAAAACAAAAAAAAAACATAAGACCGAATTATACATCATAATATTGGCCAAGTGGTTCGACGAGAAATACTCGTTGAGCTGAGTTTAAGAAAATAGCGAATCATATATAAAATAATAGACCCTATAAAGAAATGTACCTAGAAAGCAATTTAAATGCGATTGACGAAATTTGTGACAAATACAGAAAAAGAATTAAAAAAGAGAGTGGGCAATTTGTGGATTGAATTGTGGATGTGTTCAAGGCGGCGCAGGTGGAAAAAGACATTATCAAAGATCGATGTTTTAGAATTGCTGCTGCTGTAGAACTTTCTATTGTATATTGAAATAAGGATAGCTAAGCCCCAATAAACAAAACAAAAACAAAGAAATAAAAATATAAACCCAACCACTTGATACATATAAATACACACTGCATTCAATTCCAAGTACATATTTTATATTATATATACTCTTTAACTCTATATCTATAAATGCGTACGTGAGCTAACAATTATTTATATAGAAAAAAAAATCGAGAAATTTAAAACCAAAATTTAACAAAAAAAATCGCTATTTACATTTGCAATGTGGATGAGAGAGAAGAAAAAAAAGAAATGACAAAAAACTACATTATCAGACAACAAGAAGAAAACCAAATTAATCTAAATGTTCTTTAATCGATTTAAATGTATTAAAACGCGAATTTGTGATCTTTAAACAAGCAACTGTTTGATTATTTTTATTGCTACAGTGATCGCTCGTATATTAGAACTTGCCGAAAACATAGAAATGTACAGAAGCTACAAGTTTTACTTTTAAGAATCATATATATTTTTCTTTATTTATGTTTTCCTTCTGTTTTCAACAATTGTTCTATATAAATTATTACATTTTAAATATATATCATAAAAACATTGATTTTTGCTTAAAACAAATTATATAAATTAATTCAAATTAGAAACAGCTCTGGAAGCGTTTTAATTTTCGAGCGATTATTGTACATTATTTTCTATATATGTGGTTTGCACAAGGCTATCGTGTGATCCACTCCGTAGGCCACCTTTGTCACCTTACCGTTGATTGCCGCTTTAAAGGGAAAGAACTGATCTTTCTTGTGGCCCAAGCCGAGGTGGCCAAACCGATTCTTGCCCCACATAAACAAATCACCATCGGAATTAACAGCGCCCATGTGAAAGACACCGCATCCAATGGAAACCACCGTCGTTGCATTACTGAAATCATTGCGTCCAAACAATGGTGGGAGGAGATGCTGTGGCTTCGATGACTGCTCCACGGTTGGCCCAAAACCTAAGATGCCATAGCCCCAGGTGTAGACGAGGCCCTGGTCATTAAGTGCCATACAAAAGGAGCCGCCGGCAGCCACATCCTTCACTTTGCCAATGCCCTTGGTGAGCGTAAGAGCTCTTGGTGTGCAGATCTGTGTCTCGGCATCAACCGAATCATCTAGCTGACCGTACTCCGAGTTGCCCCAGCCAAAGACATCGCCCTGCTCGTTCAGGGCCAGCACACAGTCCGAGGAGCAGGCGACGCGTATAATGCGCTCCTTTTCAATGTCGCCCGCAATCAGGGTAATCTTTCCAGCTGTGTGATAGTTGCCCTGTCCGGTCTGTCCATCGGCGCCCCAGCCACAGCTGTAGACTCGCCCCAACTTGGTGAGGAACAAGCTATGATCCTGGCCACACTCAACGGCAACAATTTGATCCTCTGTCCCGCAAATGTCCGCCTGGGGTATTCGATTTATTAGGGCACTTGCACTATAGCGCTCATCCTCGATGATGGAACGTCCACATTGGCCATACGAATTGTTGCCCATGGTGAAGACGGTGCCATTTTGTGTGAGTACAACCAGATGGGCTCGACCGGAGGACATGCTGCGCACTTGCATATCCTCATCCGTTTCGCCCTGCTCCCTGGGCAGTTTAATGGCTGTGGGATAAATGATAACATCCAGATTGGCGGGATCCTTGCTATTGCCCTTGACCTGAAAGCCCAGTTGTGAGTCTGTGTTAAGACCACTGCCAAATAGCGTCTCGCCATCGGAACGCTTCACGGCGTACGCGGTAAATCCGTAGCCGGCTGTTACATCCGTGATTTCATTGTTGTTGGAGAATTGCAGCCGTGTCGGATGATGAACCATTTCTGTGTAGCGCTCCTGCGCCTTCTTCACGTTCGTCTGCAGGCCGAGGGCACCAGTCTCCTGAAAGCCCCACACATAGACCCGATTCGTATGCGTACCTGAAATCTTTGGCTCATAATCTAAACAAAAAAAAACAATTATTTAACACCTCAATTAAATTTGATTATCGCATTTACTTTTGACTTTTTTCGTGTCCTGCAAGAGGACGCTACGGTTTGCTTTTACTGTGTACTGGCGTGCCAGACGAGGAGTCACCGCTTTTAAGCTATGTAACATATTTAGGCTTAGTATTTTAAATAAATAAATAAACGCATAGATCACATTGCCGTGGTTATGAACAAAAACAAACTTATCGATATATTTCAAAGACACTGAACTGTAAGTCTTATTTTTTTTCGAAGGAGCTGGAGAACTTATAGCTCCCATAGTCAATAGCTCATTTTTATTTCTCACAATACAATTTTAACGGAGGATTGTTTTCTATCATTTTTTAGAAGTTTATTTAATTTTTTTTGTTAATATTTAGCAATATATTTTTATAGCCTGACATATTCAAATTCAGTTGCACAATATTGTAAGTATCGCAATATAGCGCGATATTGTTTTACAAAAACAAACATCACTAGTATATCGATGCCACAGCTGTTTGCAATAATTACTCGATGCCAGGAGAATTGCAAATATCGATGTGGGCGACACAGCATAACTATCGAAATTGTAGAGAGCGACGAAGAGGTTGCTCCGGTAAAATTATTAAGAAAAGTGATAATCAAACGCGGATTATTACTTCAAATGTTATTTAATGCATAAATGAAATGCACAAAAGTGAGCTGGTGTCCTAAGCTACAAACGAAAAGTGTCAAAAGTGAAAATTAAAAGTTTGAGCCGACTGATTTTCAACTGGCCAGCATAATATATATACTTACACACACACACACACTAACTCTAACAGATGTACACATAATGTACATTTAAAGTATTAGTATTATTATTATTATTATTGTGAGAGTGTGTGAAGAGTGCAATACACATTTGGCTGGAAAACGCCTGAAAACATTTGGCAAAAAATCTTGTTCGCAGTAAAAGTAAAGAAAGTGCATTTTTTATATGGTCGCTGCTGCTGCACAAAGGGCTGGGGCCGTTGGCTGCTGCTAGGAGTTGCCCTCGTCGTCGTCGTCGTCGTCCACATCGCCGTCGTCGTCGTTGCCGTCGCCAAAAACTTTCGTCTCCGGTAGGTACACACAAAATGTACGGCTGCTCCTGTTTAGCTCCTGTTATGTGTCTCGCTCTCTCTCTCTCTTTCTTACTCTCTGTGTGTTTCTATCTATTACTCGCGCTCTCACTGCATCATCATTCTCGCTCTCTCATTTGTTATGTTTGGTTTTTAGTCAGTTGCGTTGCTGCTGCTCTCTCTCTCTCCTTTATCTTAGCATTTGCATATTTATCGATTAACGAGAGAACTGTTCGATTGCCCTGCACCACCGGCCCAAAACGGTACTTTTCCAGGATAACACACATATCATGAAGGTGTTTGTGCCGCTCTCTGGTCTCTCTCTCTAGCTCAGTTGGACGTGCCCAGAAAAGCCACCCTCTTTTTGTAGTCTCTCAGCGCACTCCTTTTTATTTTTTGTGCAACGCGTGCTCGTGTTTTACACTCGGGTTTCTTTTACAGATTTTGGTTTTTTCTTTTTTGGTAACCATGCAGCAGCGCACCGCCCCTGGCTATATATATGTGTCAGTCAGTCTGTGTTGCTTTGCCCACCTCTCCACTCTCCCATCTCCCATCTACATCCCCTAACCATTCAAACAACCACCGCCCCGAATATCCTCTTGTTTTAAGTATGCGCAGTTCGCTTCGGGGCGCAGTTTACAACCCACGACCCAAAATCCACATGTCACAGGTTTCTGTCTCTCTTCACATTTAGCATTCAGCATCAGTTCAGCATTCAGTTCTAAATTCAAACTTAAGCAACAGCAGCGACAACAACAACAGCTGCGCAAAAAATACAGTAATCTATCGATAAGTGGCACGGCTTCTTATTAGAATTTCTTAAGCATGGTTGTTTAATTTTTGTGCACAATTTCTAACATATTATGATTTCATAATTAGAAAAATGTAAGATGGAAAAATTCGAGTTATTTATAAGCTTTACAGTCGCGTTGCTTGTATCGAGCAAATACTGTAACTAAATCAACTCGAACTGTAACTGAATTGAGTTCCGTTCTCACTCCCTGCACACATAATATATCAGCACACACACACACACATGCATATGCAAATGCATATGTTTATAGTTATGCCCCCGAGTCGCTTGTGGCTGCTGCCCTTTTGGTTGGCGATAACACAACGCCCCATCCCCTCACTTTCCCTACTCCCACTCCCATTATTCTTCAGCTTGTTGTTGTTGTTATTTGTGCTACATTTTCCGTGATTTAAGAGCCTGTCTCTTGCCTGTTGTCTGCGTGTCCCCCACAAATAGATTTGAAATAATAATGTTAACAATTTCGTGCATTGCTTTTCGATTTGAAGAATTAGTAACTCAATAATTTGTAGGGCCACTTTTGAGTGTTTCTGGATATGGTCGTTGCGTCTTCAGTTCGCTGAATGGAACGAGACCGTTTCCTTTCCGCTGCCGTTGCCGAAACAACTTTCCGCCTCATAAACATCCGTTGAGCACGTGCGCAACTCTTTTTATTTTCACTTTGACGAACTGTCGCCGCACAAAGCCAAAAGCCAAAAATCCCAAAGACAAAGCCACCTTGTCGGGCAACAAATGCGACAAAATACGAAGCAACATCAGCAGCTACTTACTTACTCTGTTTGTCTGTCTGTCCATCTGTCTGTCTGTCTAGGCAATAGTTCAATGGCCATAAACAGAAACCATCCAAGCATTTCAATGCCTCAGCCTTGCCTCGCAGCAACTTCAGCTGGTTGCAAATCGCTTAGCGTTTTCTCATGTAACTCTTCGCTACACTGTACAAAATTAGCATAAACAGAAGCATAATCTTGCATTTTGATTTTCTCATGTTTTCGTTAACTGCAACAACTAGCAGTCACTTTATTTGCATTACAAATATTTACAATACAAATAGTAAATAGATAATGTTCAGCTTAAACAAAACGAAATGTTTGCTAACACAAAATGAGCTGTCAATTCACAGTTTAATTTCGATAGGTGTTTCACATGAATTTCCTCAAAGTTGGAAGCGTAGTCAGACATTTTGGCTTTACAGCTTTTAAAGTGAACTCCCTCCATAATTCAATGAAATTTCCACTGATAGATTTTGTACAAATTTTTGCTCAGCATTTCTGGTGCTTTCATTTCAGTTTCATTTAATGGCAGACAACAAACAATCGATATCATTGATTTAATAAACAATTTAAACACATTTTCGACACACTTTGTCTTCTTCTTGGGATCACAACAACTTGACTACTAATTGATGTGGCGTTGACACAATTCTACTAAATATTTACAGTATATTGCAAAGAAAATAAAGAGAAGCACTAGATTTCAGCAATGAACTTTAACATGAATATATTCAATTTCTTTAAAATTCAAAGAAGTATTTTATCAGTATGTAAATAATCGATCTTTGACAGGAACATGATTCATTTTATTATGTAAATTAGTATGAAGTCTTTATAAGTAATATTAAAAAATTAACTTAAATATTAATGTTATCTAAATAGGTCTTTTAATGTGCCAAGTCTGATTCTTCATTCCTTTCTAAAATTAGATTTATTTATATAAAACCCATAATAAATTTATATTAACTTTTGCTTGTCGAAAGGAACCCTATCTTCTCTCTGATAACATTGTTATTCCTCTTAAATTTGTGGTTACTTTATGCTAGCAAGAAATTTGCAATGAAAATGACTCCAATCCAATTGTCAATAGTCGAAATTGTCAAGAGATTCTAAGGTTTGTCATTAAATACAATCAGCTTTTACTCGAGGCCACACACCGTCAATGAAAATGAAACGTAGCGAAAAAAGCCCCAATTAGACGGAAACGCTGCAAGCGATACGGAAGCAAGAATCATTCGGTTTTGGTAAAAAAAATAATAAAAAAAAATGCTTTCGCCTTCACATTTCTATCATTTCGCACGAAACACAAGAAACTCATTCTTATCGCTGATGACAGCATTTTCTATATAAATTACGATGTAGACAGGGGTTTTGGCCTAAACGCTAATTAAGCGATAGAATTCAGTGTCTCATTTGCGACCTTCAACTCACGCCACATATTGACGCATATTTTGTTGGCCAACTGTCGGCCAAGAGGCAAAAGCGAAATCACCGAACGCTTTTTGGGCCTCATAATTATTGATCTTCCATATTTAGCCTCTGGCTGTTTGACATTGACTTTGGCTATGGCTATGCTTTGGCCAACAACCTCAATAGGCTAAGTGACAAACTGTCATTATGCCTTGCCTCTTGCCTTGTCACTTGGCTCTTACCTTTTGTGGCATTGCGTAAACTGCCTGCCTCAAGCCTCTCTTTCTCAAACAGATATTCTTTCTGTTATTTTTCAGTTTATTTTTAATCTTTTCTTTGCTTAGCTTAGTTGATTTGTCTCTTTTGTTAAGTACACGAAACCCAATTCCGATTTCAATTCCAATTCCAATACCTGTTTGTGACTCATCGAGCGCTTGGCTGTTTGGGCCAGCCCCATTGCTTAGGCTTAAATCTCAGTTGTGTTTGACAGTAAATGGCGAGCTTTTTTTTTTGTATTTTCCATCTCTGTTATCGTTATTGTGGTTGCACCACGGAGTGACCCACCAGCTAAACAACTATACGACGGAGGCATTGCCAAGTCAATTGAAAATTCATCAATTAAAACCAAGTGGCTTTTATGTCTCCAGCTTATTTTTATACCCTTTTTGTCACAAGCTGATAGCGTTTATAAATGATATTGATCAACACAACTGAACTGAGTCAATATTTTCTTGTTTATTTTGAAATTGAATGAAATTTTACAATCGAAAGAGTACTTTAATATTTACGAATTACAATTATCGTTTTAATTATAATAGTTAACTATTCCTATGCAAACCATCGATTTTGCTCATGAAAAACTTGTTTTTTTTTATAGAAATTTATTTTGCAACGTTGGTGACCAATCATCTTATATAAAAGTTCTGAATATTATATATAGGGTATTTAATATGCGTCAGCTCGTATTAAAAAATTCTTTGTTTTCTGTTTTTTATTTATTGAATTCAATTACGACATTTCAAATCAGAGTGTTGCTCCATTTGCGTTGGGGGCAACTTTCACTTGCCTCCAACTCTCGGTTGGCCAGCTGCCTGCCTGGACAGTCACACTTTTGCAGTTGCCTTAAGATAAATATATATATCCATTATTATCATCATCATCACCATGATCACCAATCATTATCATCCCTTACACGGCTCTCTTTCTTATCCCAGCTCGAAGGCTCGTTTTATTCCTTTTTCTATAAATGTATTTCAATATTTAACTTTTTTATGCTAATGTTATATTATTTACAAATATCTATAAATATATATTTAATTTATAATTAAGCCATAGATTTTAAATGCTTTCGCGCAAATGCTTTTTTGTATGAGACACACACACACACACACATACATTTGCACACACACAGAGCTTTAATTTTCATCTTGTTTACAATTGTTTCTTTTTCTTCTTCGTATTTTTTACGTTTTCTCTTTCACATCTTTGTTTATTTTTGCATTTTCGCCGCATTCGTAACGTTTAATTTGCCGCCCACCGCACAACAACAACTATCGACAACAACAACAACAACTATCAACAAAAACAACAACAACAACAACAGCAGAAATATGCGTTGGCTTGAGGAGGAGGCAACAGGCAGCACCAGCACCAACAACAACAACAACAACAACATCAACACACCGCGTAACACGTATAACAACAACAACTACAACTACTCACCATAATAACAAACAACAATCATCATCATACAAACAACTACAACATAATCATCATCATTATTATCATCTCTGTTTAAGAGTTGTTGTTGCTTTTGCTGTTTAACTGCAACACTACCACTTACCACTGCCACTGCCACCGTCAACGTTGTTGTTGTCATTTGTTGTGAAAAGAAAAAGAAAAAAAGAAAACAAAATTTGTATCCGAAGCAGCAAGGCCCATTCCATCCAAGGAGCGCGCTGCTCAGGCCATAGAGGCGCCACCCCGCCCACCCAGTGGAATGTTGGAATATCCACAGCGATTCGCGCGCAACATCCCCAATTCCTCTGGCAACGCAGCAACAGCTACGAGCTCGCCGCAGTATCCACCGCAGCTGCCGCAGCATCAAAACTATCCGAGTTGTGCCTCACCGGTGCATCATCAGCGACACTCTTCGCTCCAACAGCAACAGCAACTGCAACAACAACTGCAACTGCAACAGCAGCAGCAGCAACAGCAGCAATCGCTGCAACATCATCGCACACTGTCGACAGCCTCCAGCTGCAGCGCCCAGCAGCACAAAAGTGTGACCTTTGGCCAGCCAGCGAACAGCGGCTGCCCGGCGCCGATCATTGACTACAGCAACGGCGGCAGCAGCAGCGGCAACTCCAGTTGCAGCGCCAGCACGGCCAACAACGCTGGACAACAATCAATGGCGGGCAACATGAAGCACGGTGAGTTCTAAAAACTTCTTCAGCAGCATCTGTTGCAATTAAAAAAATTTACAAAAATAGTCGATACAAATTTTCCGTATGTTAAAAATTATATGCAAATTTTTATTCGTGAGAAATAAAAAAAATTATTGATTAAATTAATATAACAAATTTGGCAGCTGAGCAAAACTGGAAAATAAGATTAAAAAATAATAACTTTTTACAATCTGTTTTTAACATTTTTAAAAATACTTCTATTTGAAATCTCTTTATACAGAAAATTTTTAAAATCTACTTACAAATAAGTTTTTACACTCTATTTTTTTTTAATATATTTTAAAATACTTCGATTTGAAATCCCTTTGTTTAATTAAGAATATTGAATTTTATTCAAATATTTTGTACGACGTTTAGAAATATTCTAAAACGATTCTATAACCAAATTTATTTCAATTAAAAAAAAAAAAATTCGAAACTAATCAAAAACTTAATAGTTTTATTTTGTTTATAGCTTAAGTAATTGGTTTATGAAACAACATTGATTTCAATTACAGTTACAATAAATAGCTATGCACAACTAGGAACATTTATAAATAATTAAATATTTTGCCTGACTTTGCTCATTACAAAACCCACTTCGCATTATGTTGCAGGCAAATCTCAGGAAGACGTTTGCTACGTGGTAGCCAAATATGATTATGCAGCCCAGGGTGCACAGGAGCTGGATCTGCGCAAGAATGAGCGGTATCTGCTGCTGGATGACTCCAAGCACTGGTGGCGCGTACAAAACAGTCGCAATCAGTCCGGCTATGTGCCCAGCAATTATGTGAAGAAGGAGAAGCCATCGCTCTTCGACAGGTGCGTTTCATCATGATCATCATCATCCCCCCCTCCGGTTGCAGTCGCTCGCCCCCCGCTGCATCATTGCAAACAATTCCGAACAACCAACCAAACAACGAGCAAACTCCACCAAAGTGTTGTATATACTTACTATTGCTACATAGTTATTGAAACTCACTAAAAATTCAAGTATTCTTTTTATTCTGATTTCAGCAGAAATAAGAAACACACAAAAAAAAAAACCAAAAAGATAAAAAAACAAAACAAGTTTGTTTCCTTCTCCTATTTTATGCTTTCTACTGTCTCTCATATTATGTATTGTAAATTAATTTTCCAACTGCTTTTCGGCTTTCGTATTGTATTTACTAATTTGAACTTTTGCTTTACGTTGTATTTTTGGTATTATTATTATTTATGTGTAGTATGACTTCAAAATACATTGCCCTGCACAATACCCAAAACCCAACACACGAATGAAAACAACCCCAGCAACCCCTCCAACTGGTTCGACTGGTTGTGCGCCTCCACTGAACACCAAAATTAGGTTCACGTCTTGAAAAATCCCTCTCTGAAAACCTCTTGTTAAATCTGTTTACGGATTTACAGTTTTATGCGTTGCTTATGCGATTCAACATTCAACAACTAATCGCAATATTTGTTTGGCTCTATTGTAGCATCAAGAAGAAGGTGAAAAAGGGTTCCGGCTCGAAGACGCTGCCCAATTGTTCGCCCTCACGCCAAATCGAGAGTCCAACCATGTCACGTCGCTTGCCTCCGGATCCGGCCGAAGCCATTGGCACCGCCATTGTCAAGTACAACTATCAGGCACAGCAGCCGGATGAACTATCGCTCACCAAAGGCACACGCATCCTCATCCTGGAGAAGTCAAATGATGGGTGGTGGCGTGGCCAGAGTGGCAACTCGGTCGGCTGGTTTCCCAGCAACTACACAACCGAAGATTGTGATAACGATGGTGAGATCCATACCTATGCCATGGCGGAGAACGTGTTGGACATCGTGGTATGTGGCAATAAAAACCAAATTCCCTCTTGAAGAGCTTCTTCTGATCAGTACTCAAATCTCTTTGGCAGGTGGCGCTCTACAGCTTCACATCGAACAATGATCAGGAGCTGTCGTTTGAGAAGGGCGATCGTCTCGAGATCGTTGATAGGCCCGCCTCCGATCCCGATTGGTATAAGGCACGCAATAATCAAGGACAAATTGGTTTAGTTCCACGCAATTATCTACAAGAGTTGAACGACTACTTGGCCACACCCTATCGCAATACAAGCGGTAATGCTGGCAACGGCAACACCGCCGCCAGCAGCAACGGTGCCAACAATGCCGCCGGCAACGGTGGCGGTGGTGATTCCATGGAGCGTCGCAACGACTGCAACAATAAACCATCAACTCAACCAGCTCAGCCCATCGAGCGTCCAAATTTGGCGGGCAAATCGTGGTACTATGGCGCCATCACACGCAGCCAATGCGACACGGTGCTCAATGGCCATGGACACGACGGTGACTTCCTCATCAGAGACAGTGAGACTAATGTGAGTTGAGATTGAACAGATAAATGTCAACGGATTACTAATTTTGTTGTTTTCCAGATGGGTGATTACTCGGTTTCCTTGAAGGCGCCCGGTCGCAACAAGCACTTCCGTGTGCATGTGGAGCAGAACATGTACTGCATTGGACAGCGCAAGTTTCATTCGCTGGATCAGTTGGTTGAACACTACCAAAGAGCGCCCATCTATACGAACAAGCAGGGCGAGAAGCTGTATCTGGTGCGACCGCTGCCCAAGGCCAATGGCACGTAAATGGCAAAACAAAATACTGAAATGAAATGGGATGGGATGAGGCCCATCATCTCTTATATATTACTCGTAATATACATAAATACCATATACAACACATAAAGAACTTCAATGATATAAAACATACGTAAATACGTAACTAAACATGGCTAAAACGAATGCAACGCGTTGTCCACGAAAAATCTTTCAGTTCTTTTTGCTTTGCAAGAGAGTATGTATGTATATATATAAATCGGTTCACGATCATGTGCGTTTATTTGGTCAAGTGTAATAGACAAAACAGACTTTTTGTACTTTTATAAAATTATGAAAACAAACAAAAAAAATGGAATAATTAACGTTAAATTAATGCTTAATTCGGCTAGCTTTGATCGCGTACTAATTTTAAATATCCTTTTCGATAACTCAATTCGCTTCCTTTTGTAAACAATTCTATCACTCAATTCTAGATGTCAACATGCATTATACGATTTACATACTCAACGATATGTATAAACACATAATATATATATATATATATATGATATTTAACAAACACTGTAGCCAAGTATTGTGTACACAGCAAAGCGCTTTTAAAAACCAACACTTAAGATAGCCTATACCGTGTGTGCGTCTGTATGTCTTCGAGCGGGTGTGTTTGTGTGTGTGCGTGTTTGTATGAGTGTGTGTGTGTGTGTGTATGTATGTGTGCTGCAGGAGAGTGCACATAATGCCAATTTGTCTATTAACCATGCGCGTGTGTGTATTGCAATAGCCTTACAAGCTTTTGCCCAGAATCTATTTAATACCACAGTCATATAACCAATACTTTATCGAGTATGTAAATATGTAGGCGGAACGCTTACGAAACAGCTTACGAAAGGAACAAGAGAAAACAGGCAGAGTACCAAAATTGCACAAGCTGCTTAGCTGCTGAACTTTAAAAAGGAAACAAAATCGATGCAAAAAACTAAATAATTTGTTAATTAGCTGGACACAGAGACAGAGAGAGATAGTTAGAGAGAGAGAGAGAGAGAGCGAGGAGAACCTGTTTCCTCAGCCTCTCCTTCATCACACCCACACAAGTCATTTTTGTTATTACAATTTTAAATTATCATCTTACCATATAATCTTACGGAATACCAATAATAATAATATCTAAACAATCTGTTCTAGCCGCATAATTATAAACATAATCATCATCGTACGAAAAAAAAACAAAACAGACATACTTAAGTGGAGATCCCCTCCCCCTCCCCCCGCCCTATTAAACATAAATAAATAAAAAAAATATGATACGCATATAAGCCATGCTGTACAGTTGATGATGCAATGCCTAACCTAAGCACACTTTCACATATGCATACATACTTTATATATATACATATATATATATTTATATTTATACTTTACTATTACGAATTATTATTATTATAATTATTACTAATGTATTTATGAAGTAGCAGGCAGCGATTCCAGCTTTAATTTTGTTTTTAGTTATTACATTTTGTTCGCCGTGTTTTTCTTTATATTATTATTGATTTGTTTTTGATTTAGCTTAAGAATTAGTGAGGAACGTAGTGAGAGTTATCAATCTAAAGGGAGATGGGACGATTAGAGCTTGAATGCTTTAATATGGGGCGCTTAGAGAGACTTGACCAGAGTGTTGGGTCATGGCAGGTTTAAACATAGGGTTTAAATGACTTTCGACTTTATTTCATATGCGAATTTTTAAATATATATATATATATATATATATATATATATATATATATATATATATATAAATATATACATATTAATATATAAAGATTAAATAATTTATAGTAATTTCAAACAATTGCTAAACACAACTAGTACTAAAACGAAAGAGAACAAACTAGAAATTATACCGAAACGGAAATGAATAAAAATACATCAAATAAATTATAAATCAACTGTGTTTCTCCTCTATTTATATTATTTATTTGTATATATAGGTTAGTGCTACTATTACTACTTACGTAATACCGGGAAATCACTGCTGATTCTGACATCGCAGGTGATCCAAGCTTCTCGTATATATGGCTCCTGGATGTACCCATTAAAAATTCTTTGCACACTTTTAATAGCTCTGCTAGCGTTATTTGATGACCACATATTCCTTGAATTCAGTTCGATGGAGTTCGTCCTTGCAATTATAACGCATATAAAAATTCGATAATCTGCAAGGACTTTGCACAATTAGCAATTTCTTTAAGGATCTCAAAATTAGAGAAGTAATGTTAAACAGAACTATCCATGTGCATTTAAATATTTTCAAAATTGGAAACAAAATATGGAGGTATATCAGACAAATTTTGAAACTAGAAGGACGTTTTAGATGACTTTGGATCAAAAATATTTCTTGTGAAGATAATTCGAAAAATTCTAGCAAACAGCTTAAATGAATGAACCTTTTTAAAAATAGAAAATATCTTATAGTTCGGCCATATCCTTTCTGTTACCAGTGCCAACATTTTTCTTTTGAGCAGGGTTTTCAACTGGCTATAGGAGACACAAATTGTCCTTGTACCTTCAGAGCTACAGGCCCGAATTTAAATGGTTGCCGGAATGCCCCCAATATAACAGCCATTTAACAGTAAATTTCTTTTTTGTTTTCATGACAACTTATAAATGTTTTCGTTTCCCATAATAGCTAAAAATAATTTGACAATTGTAAAAACAATAATAAATACAACAGTAATGGTTGTTTTGTTCATAGTTTTTATTGAAATTTGTAATTTTAAATAATTGTTTTAAGGCTTCGAGATAATGTTCGACATACGTTAAGGCTAAATATGGAAAAATTCATCTTGCTTCTTATTTGGACTTGTGTGTTGGCATTAAACAATTCCGAATGAAAACTAATACCGTTATTTTGTTTTTATTAGTATTGATGCTACATATGAACGTGGCGCCATTTTCTTAGGTGTAAGTATATAGGTATATATTTGTTTATATATATCATCGCAATTAACAAACTTTAACTTTGTGTTGAGCAGACTATCCGTTCTAAGTGTGTGTGTGTTGGTTGGTTGGTTGTGATTTGTTTGTTTATTTATCATAGTTGAATAACAAGTATTAAAACAAGAAGCATTTAATTTAGGTACAAAAGCATATATGTATATGTGTTTATATAATATATTTATTATGTATGTTAGCATTATTTTATTTATGATAGTTTAGTTTAATGAACATTTTCATAATCTTATTAAGGCCACACAATCAATAACTGACAAGCGTTTCGTACACCGAAACAAGCGCGCAAAAAGACGTTAAAAGCCCAAAAGAAAAAAAGGTCAAGATAGGAAGAGAGAATGGGAGAGGGGGGAGATAGAGAGCTACAAGGATGCGATGACAAGAATAAAACAATTTCTTACGTAAACATTTATAAAAAAAAGAAAGAAAACACAAAACAAAATACAAATTAAATTGCAACTTAAAATGGGCTGATTAGGGTTTTCTACTATTAGAACTTAGAAATAAATTTTTAGTGGTATTTAACCCTATATATATAAATATATATAGATATTTTATATATATATATATATCGTTCTGCATAAGTTATGCATGTAGTTTAAGTTTAAGCTAAACACACGACAAACTGTGGCGCGCGTTGAGAAAGTTTAAGTTTAGTAAAAAGTCGATAGATGCTAAAGGCAACGGTAAATACAAAACTTTAGATACACCCAAATCTATATATATATAAATAAATATATATATACATGGATGTCTGTGTGTATTTGCCGTACAAATATTTATGTAGAGTTAGAGCTTTGTAAAAGAATATAATATGTATATGTATATATTGTACGATCATCATCATTGCAAAATAATCCGCAAATGCGAATTCTACTTTCAGCATGGTACATACATACATACACATACACACACATATGCATATATGTATATATGTATTGTATTTGTATGTATTTAGTGTTTTGCATATATGCATATCATAGTTTATAGCTATTGTTCGTAAAATGGACTAATTTCGGTTCACTTTTTGCTTTTTGTTCAGCGGCTTTTTATCATTCTCCGATTTTCTCCTTTTCTGTTTTTTTTTTTTTTAATTTTATCTGCTCTGCTTTATCAACGCCTCAGCCAAGTTGTGTGCTCCTCCTGCTGCAGCTGTTCCTTTAGCTGTTTCTGTGGCTGTTGCTGTTGGTCCTGCGCCCTGCTCGACTCTGAATCTCATAAAAATGGATTGTTGGTGTTCATAGCTCCGCTGGCCTGAAAACAAATTAAAAAATATGTTAATGCAAAAACTTAATTAGCAATGCGTCAAAAGAAGACTATGAAAATGTACAGCAAAAGGAATAATTAATATTTGAGCTCAGTAAATAATGTGTAATTCATTAAAAGATAGAAAGACAGGCACAGACAGGATTTTTGATGAGCTCAAAGAGAGATTTTAAGTTTTATATAGAATTATAAATACTGATCAAGTTTTATTAAATTAATATAATTTATTTATCTTGCTTAAAGTCTGCCCGTCTGTCACTAAAAAACATATTTAAATATAATCTTTTGTTTAGGAATTAAATTTTAACATTTGAAACAGTTGACACAGGATTTAGGTAGATATACAGAGGATTGCACAGGGTATCTGCTAGTCGAGCAGTATACTTACCGCAAATGGATTATTGAAACAGGCGGATATGCCGCCGGCCATAACAGGCGCTGGTTGCATGCTACCAAAGCCACAACCGTTGGGCAGTCCTTGGGTCAAGGCATAGCCATTGTTATTGAAATTGTAGAAGCTTGGTGCTTGTGGCTGCAACAGCTGCTGTGCCACTCCAGCTGTCTGCTGCGGACTGCTGCCGTAGCCATTTGGTATGAGTGTCAACTGGCCGTAGAGATTCTGCTGCTGCTGCTGCTGCTGCTGTTGTTGCTGGAGCTGCTGCTGTGCCTGGAATGGATTCACCGCATGATTGTTGCCGTTGACAAGCAATGCTTGCTGGCTCTTGAAAGGATTGGCATTGTTGTTATTGTTGCTGTTGTTGTGGTTGTTGTTATTGTTGCTGATGTTGTTGCTGTTACTGTTGGCGACGGCTGTGGGTGAAGTGTAATACAGTTTTTTAGTTTGCTTGCAGATTATTTTTATGATAGAGTTGAGCGCGTGACACGAACATGAAATTTATTAAATTATACTTTCAAATTCAAAGTATTTAAAGTATTCCTTAAGAATTTAAATTCGTATCAATGTTCTTTTAAAAACATGATTCTCGTGCTCATCTCTAATCTTTTGTTGGTTTTTACTCACGAGTGCCAAAGGCATCCAAAGACGTGTTGTTGGCATTTGTCGGCGTTGGCGCCTCTGTGGCAGCTGCCTCTGTGGCCTTCAGTTCGCGCAGCTGCTCATCGAGGTCCTTCAGCGCCGCATAGCGGTCCTCGCTGGGTGCATTGCTGCCCACCTTCGCTGTTCGCTTCTGCGGCTGCTGCTGCTGCTGTCCAAGCTGACTGCTCTGCAGCGAGGCACCTGCAACAAACAAGATTGAATAAAAACATATATAAAAACTAGACAACGCTCCGAAGCAAGTTAATCTACAAAATTAACCAGGCAAACCAAGCAAAAAAAGTCATTACAACAATTAAAAGAGGCCAACAGAAAAATAAAACGATAACAAGGCAAAAGGAACTCAACAGAAAAGAAAAATTATAATCGACCAAATGCCGAAGATGAAATACCCTTGCAGAAAGCAATTGGTTTAGATTGGAAAGGCATCTTTACGTTAAAAATCGATATGTTTAACATAGTTAGTTTAACTCAGAGATCTATATTAAATATCATTTAAAACTATCGAGTTTGGTTAAGTTCTCTGTTGAAGTAGAAATGTGCGATGCACGAGAATTGATCTTTTCATCTGTCCATCTTTGATATAGTGGCTGATTCATACAAATGTGCTGTGTACAGCAAACCAAAGACAAACTTAGTTTAATAACAGACCGAAAAATATTTAAATATTTACAAACTACGATGGGATTGCAACCAAAACTTAGTCACAAATATTTGCAGACTCAACTGGTTGACCATCTGCAGGGGTATTTAAATACACAAAGTGAGGCAAAACTTACTCCAAGTAAAGAAAGGATTATAAAAGGCATTTAAAATTAACGAATTCGAGTTGCACACTGAATATTCTGCTGCAACATTAGCAGCTGCAGCAGCATCTGTTGTTGTTGTTGTTGTTGTTGTTTTTGCTGTGTCTTCGAGCAGGCTGCAATCTTCTGTGGAACTTGAGCTATTCAATAAGTAGGGCAAAAAGGGATTTGTTGCTGTGCAGTTGCTTAATGCCTCAAAGGAATCTTCGTCGCCGCAGGAGCAACAATATTTGGACGAGTTAAGTGAGCTGGCTGAGCTTTTATAGTTGGACTTTTCCAATGGTTGTTTTAGTTGTTCTTGTTGTTGTTGTTTTTCTTGTTGCTGCTGTTGTTGTTGCTGCTGTTGTTGCTGCTTCTGCTGCTGTGGCTCCTTTGACCAGAAATCATCGCTCCACAGCGTGGAGTAGGCAGACATTTCTGCATATGGCTCTTGCTTCTTTTCTGGCTGTGATTTTGCCTCCGTTTGCAGCAGCTCAAATTCACTATCAAAAGGATCAGCATAGTTTGGTGTGCCCCAATCGCTCCAATCTGGCAGCGATGCCTGGAAAAAGTTTATCGCTGGAGCAACTATGATTTTCGATTTTCAGATTTGGCAGAGAGAAAGGGAGAAACAGAGGAAGAGAGAGAGAGAGAGATTAACAAAACAAATGTTCATTCTCATTCTCAGTTTTGGGATGTGCTCAAGCGAAATGCAAAATTGCGATTTGCGATCTACTCGAATCTCTGCAAAACATTTACGTGTGAAAACGTTCTACGAGAATTTGCCAAGCGATGTTGAAAGCCAAAATTAGCCAGCCAAAAAATGAAAGCAGCTGCAGCAGAAGGTGGTGAAAAATCAGTTCTTTTGGAATGTGTTTTAGTGTATTGGAAAACATTGTAAACAAACTAAGGACGAAAACTTAAATAAAGAGCGAATCTTAAATTTTCTGGCAGAGATATTCTTAGTGCTATATTGTAATACAATCTGAATAGTATTACAAAAAGTGTTCAACAAATTTAATTAAAATATATGTGTAAAGTAAAAACTGAAATTAATGCAAGGATAACTAAAAATAAAAAATGGGTTTTTTAGTTTGAGAAACTATTCAACTTACCACCAGCATTATAAATGGGGGCATGCTCGAAATCCGCAAAGTTCTCCGTTCCGTTGCCATTGAGCAGATGTTGTTGTTGTTGTTGTTGCTGCTGTTGCTGCTGCTGTTGAAGATGTGCTGCTCGGAGGGGCTGCACTTTTGCATAGCCATTGGTGGAGCTAACCGAACTGGCCGATGAGACAGCCGGTGAGCCCGTGGAACGCGCAGCGGTTGCATCAAATATATTTGCCGTACCAAAATCAGCAACAAAATCGGTTTCGCCGGCAAATCCATTGCTGGCACAGCTGCTCGTGTCCGAAAGAGCACCCGTCGACGTGGATCCCGCACTGTTGAGGCTGGTCAGGCCCAGGCCAAGATTGAAGGCATCAAGATTACCATTCTGCTGCTGCTGCGGAAGATGATGATGGTGCTGCGGCCGACTGATGGCCGCCGAGGATCCGGTGGATGTGCCTGTCTTCGACAAACCATTGGCAGCGGTGCGCTGAGCGGCGGGCGGTGTCAAATGAATGCTGGCATAACCGTTACTCGAGATGCTCGAATTATTATTGTGGTTGTTGTTATTGTTGCTATTGTTGTTGTTGTTGTGGCTGCTGTGATAACCATTGCTGGACGTCTTCAGATTAAGCGACTTGAGCGGACTGCCTGGCTCCAAATAGTAACGCTTTCGTTCGTACTTATCAATCATCAATTCACGCTGATCCTGCTGCTGGGCGGCGGCACGTTTGGGATCATACAAGCCCAGCCACGTCTTGGCACATTGCTCATTCCCATGCGCCTTGAGAAAGTCCAGCTCATCCTGTGTGAATGTCGCCATCGATATGGATTTCACACGTTGTGGCGGCGTCAGTCCTCGTCTACAAAACAAGAGCGGAAAGGGAAAGTCAA
Organism: Drosophila melanosoma; assembly: GCA_035042045.1. Taxonomy (NCBI): domain Eukaryota; kingdom Metazoa; phylum Arthropoda; class Insecta; order Diptera; family Drosophilidae; genus Drosophila; species Drosophila melanosoma. The sequence continues at coordinate 2,385,946 of JAWNLY010000203.1, read as the reverse complement.
TTTATAATCAATCAATCAATATAAATTTAGATAAATTTAAATTGAGTGGCTGTTTCGAGCCTATTGTTTTTTTATTAGTCTTTTTTTAAATTCAGCAAAACACAAAAAAAAAATTTAAAAAAAAAGACTATTTGGTATGTTTTTTAATTTTTCAAATACAAAATGTAAATAGTAAAAATAAGATTTAAAAGACCTTAGGACAAGAATTATTTCAGACTGTAATTTTTTTAAAAGTCCTGTCAAAATTGATAAGCATTTAAAGTTCCCAAGCCACTGGAAATGGCCTTTCAATACCAGAGACTGGCTTAACTTTTCCAAAAACGAACCGATTTTAAAGCAAAGACCATTTTTAACAAATGGTTTTAATTTTTGTTTTGCTTATTCTGCAATGAAAAGTATTGCAGCTGAATTTTGTGGGTAATTCTGTTTAATTTGATCAGGAGAACTTTTGCAGATAAAGTTTTCAAACAACTGTTTTAAAGTGTTCTTCTCCAATTGACAAAATTAAAGTAATTTTTATTTTAATATTATAATTCAAGCAAAAAATGTATTTTGCATATTTGCAAAGTGAAGTTTCCCTTTATTCTAAGTATTATGTACTTTTTTTGGTTTATACATCGAAAGTCTACAAAATGTTTGTATTTATTACTCAAAGTGTCCGAAATAGTTATATGTTTATTAAGTTTTATATACTTCAACGTTTGAGTGGATTTCCGGTATAGAAATATGGGTGGAAAATAAGTGTTACTCATGCTTTTGAATGACCCGCTAAATGGGCGTTCAATTTCAGTTAATTGCACAAATTAATTATACCGGCCTTGGGGTTGAGTGTTGCAATTAGAGCAAGTGTGGCATGGGACGAGAGCTTGGCAGAAGCCAAACAAGAAAAAGGAGAGGGAGGAGTAGAAGAAGAAGTGGTGGCAGTAATGCAAAGAAGAAACAACACAACATGAAAAATGAAACCAGCCATAAATGAAACTCACTCAAAGCGAAAACCGGCAAACAGCACAGCACAGCACAGCACAACACACACAACACACACAACACACAAATTTGCCTTGCAGCCGCTTAAAGCTAATTTCAGTTTTTCACGAATTTTCCCAAACGAAATGGGCACAAACAGCAGCAGCAACAGCAACATCAGCAGCAATAACAATATGTATACATGCATGTATGTATGTATGTGTACGTATGTATTTTTGTATGTATATGCATATGTGCATATAATGAAGAAACTGGACGTTTCACATGAACGCTTCAGTGGCTCACCAAGCCAATTCGTTATGGTAAACGAAACGAGACGAGGTAGGTGGACAGAGAGTGGGCCACAGACAGACAGTTAAACAGACAGACAGACAGAGAGAGAGAGAGAGAGAAAGGAAGAGAGAGAGAGAGAGAGAGAGAGAGAGTGAAGAGCAGTGAAAAGCGAGAGCTTTGATCGCATAGTTCTGTTCCACTGTTCTCTTCCTCGTCTTCTGCGCCACGCCTGAGATTTTTTAGCGACAGAAATCCAAGATTATTTGTAGTAGCTAATTATACCCTAAATCCATTAAAAATGGGTATAAAAAAGTAAAATGGTTTTGTGCAATAGGCAGAAGGAAGCTTCAACGAGCCTATAAAGTATATATATTTTTGATCAGAATCAACAGCCGAGTCGATATAGCCATGTCCGTCTGTCTGTATGATCATACGGATCTCGGAGACTAGAAGAGCTGGAATAGTAATTTTAAATACATGTTCTCGCATATCCGGCGCAAAGCAAGTTTGCTTTATTTTATCAATAACTTCCTGTTTTTCTCGATTATCCATACATTTCGAATTTCGACAGCAATAAATGCCACAATTTCAAGGCGTAATCCTCTAATTAATACAGAATATGCATATTATAAATTAACTACTAAAAATTCATCAAGATCGGATTAAAAATCCCCAAGTTATAATCGAAGGTATATTTCCATATGCATAAATATGTGAGAGCATGTGTAAGAAAGAGATGGCATGATAATCGATGGCATGTATTCTGTAGAACCCCGTTACATACAATTGCGTGTAAGTAAATGTATGTATATATGTATGTATGTGTGTATGTAGGTATATACACGTGTATCTAGCCAGCCAATTAGGGATCCGTTCAGGCTTGTTAATAAAAAATATGCGCATCACTATTTTTTTTTACTCTTTAGTGCCTTTAAAACTTTTTAAAGGGAAATTCGCTAATAAAATTAGAATATATTTAACTGATAGGTTCAGGGTTTAGCGTAGTCGAGCTTACTCGACTACTGCATTCTTACTTGTTTGTTTATGTAAATTTGTAATTCTCACTCAAAATTCACTTCAAAACATGTGCCAACAATTTCTATTTAGTTTCTATCCAAAATTGTACTTTGTCGAAACGAATATGTTTACCATTTATTTGGTCATTGTTTGATCCTTAGAATAATATTGCTTTTAAAACATTATTTTAATAACTTAATTTAGTTAACAAATGAATAACAATAGAGCAGAAGTTTAATTGAAATGGTGATCGCAAGATTTAAGCATCAAACTTAGACTGTTATCGATATGCTTCGGCAGGTTTATTGAAACACTTAAGATTATTTGAAAAATATCTGAAATTCTTCTTAGCACATTATATAAATACACACAAGTTGTGAGTGGGTCCTTATACTATCACTACATGTATTTCGGAGAACTCTTATCGCCAAAAGTGTAGCGCGCAAGTGTCGAATTATCACAATTTTAATATTTTACAACATGACCCATGATTCATTGTAATCTTTATAAAGTTGCTCCCCGTCTGCTGGCGCCCTCGAGTGTATTTTACTCGCATAACTAAAATTTCTATTTGCTTAGAGCAACGCGTGTTTTTCCATTGAGAGCTGTAAAACTGTAGGTTTCAGCTGGTGTCATTTGGCCTTTGGGGCAATGTCTTGTGACCCCCGTGACGGGATGGTGTGTCTCTAATGCAGTTTGCAACTGAATTGCCATTTCTGCCAGAGTGTTTTTTTTTACAAATAGCAGCAGCAGCTGGGATCAGAGCAGCTGCTGTGGCAACTGGGGAGCAAAAAAAAAAGTGATTCAATTAAAAGCAGCACACTTTATGCTGGGAACAAACTCGAATTTTGCCAGTGTCGTCTCACTGGGCGCAATTAGCGATGGCCTTAAGTGGATTGTTGGGAAATGCAGACACGATTCAATAATAATGCTTAAGGCAGACATTTCCTTCCGCCAGCTGCCAATTGATTTGGCGAAGCTGCGGAAATAATCTCAACGGAGACCAAGACTCAGGGGGAACTGTGACTAAATACTGGGTATGGTACTCATCTGGTGTCCAAGTGGCTGTTAGTTAGGCTGAGGCACGCACACGCAATTCGTTAGTTGCAAGTGCCAAGTGCCACAAATGACTGCCGCAAAATGTGGCCACAGCTATTTTTGTAACCCGAGTGAAAAGTGAAAGTTGTTACCCACCCATCAAACACACACAGCAGCACACTTACACTTACACACACACACACACACATGCGGTCCAGGTCCAATGTGCCACGCCCACCGTTTACAGCCAAGGCATTTGAATTGCTTTGGGTCGACGTCAACGACAACAGCAGCAACAACTAAATCTCAGCCACAGTAGCTGATTGCAAAGTGAATGCCAAAATTTGTATATACCCTTTCAGAGAGTATTAAAGCTTTGTTGTGCTGCAAGGTTTTCTACTATATATAATGCATATATATATATATATTATTGATCAGTTAATGAATCTTCAAATAAATCTATATTTTTTAGGCATAAATTGTTGAGTTATTCCGAAACCGAATGGACCCACAAAATGTGTCAGTTAAAATGGTAAAAAATTACCAACGAAAATGATATGGTACATATCGCTTTTTATAGTAACGATTAATCGGTATTTTAACTTATTAATGAAATTGAAATATAAGCAGCATTTTCTGTAAGGGTGTTTAATCTTCGATACGCCATATCTAAATATAAATAAACTAGTAATTTTTTCTAGTTTTTTACATGTGCAAAATTCGTTGCTCACATAAAGTGGTGTAAATTTGTGTGTAAAAACCAGAAGGTGACATTTCTCAGCACATAAACTATATAAACTATATTCAAGATCAACAAAAAATATGTATGTAGCGAACTCTTCAATTGATAAGGAAAATTTTTAATGAAGATTTATATATTTTTCTTGAAAGGTGTAAACTGAACATTAAAAATTTGTTATGGACTGCCTTCATTTTTATTAACAATTAACGTACAAAATTGCCTATGCCATAAAACAAGCACTAAATGCAGTTAATAACTTGATGACGCCAAAAAAAAAACCTTACACATTTTATTTTGCAGTTTTTGCTTATGGGAAAAAAAGCAAATTGTGCAAAGTGAATTATTTTATGGTTTTTCTGATCTTTGCAAAGTGCAAAGGCTCCTTGTCCAAAATACTTTGTAATTAATGGCTTATGCCGAGTAACTCCAAGTCAAATATTTTCATCTCTAATATTCTTACTTGTTTTTTTTTTTAATTTTACTAATTGGAAGACACGACGCGTTCGGCTTGGGTTGCGGAACAGTTGAAAGCTAAGGCAAACACATAGACCTAGAGAGGTACACACACTTAATGTGTGTGTACACAACCACGCTAATTGAAACACACACACACACCCAGAGAGGGATGGAGAGAGGGCAGCAGTGCAGTGCCAAGTCATGGCACGAAAAGTGTGTCATCTGGCAGGCCAATACTCTAAAGTAGCAGAGACACACTGCAATTGCAACAGCTGTGGTTCAATGCACAACACAACATAAAATGCTGCGAAAGCTAAAAACTCAATACTCACAATACACAGTACACTGTACACAATCCACATTCACAATCTACAACATCCGAGTGGTTTTTTTTATTTTCTGGAAATGCACCGGACGGGTGGGCGAATGAGTTTAAGAGTAAGCGTCAAACAGCTGTCCGGGTTTTCCAAATCAGCTCCACATCTATCGTGCTAGGCACAAGTGGATACAAAATTAAAACAAATACACTCACAATTCCACACACATTTAGATAAAGCTTAGCTTAGTTTCGTGTACATATGTTTTGTATTATTTTTAGTTTTTTTTTCGCCACTTCGCCACAAAGTGCAAAACTTGTTTTTTGCGCATTTTGCGCACTCAACGTTAAAAAAAGGCACAAACAAAAACAAAACAAGTCGCTGCGTTGCGGCAAATAAAAGTAACAACAAATTGTAGAGAAATATTGTGCACAGTCAACAGATACAGACATAGATACAGATATAGACACATCTACAGCGACCGATGTCTATATCTGTATTTAGAAACAAGCTTAGATACATTTTTACTAATGTGCGAGAACAATAATTGTGGAAACACAAAAGGGAAGAGGCTTAGGTTTATAAAAGTTTAAATACCCTTTTCAAACCATGAGAACACATGGGTGGTAAAAAGTATAATAAAGTTTTAAAGTGTAGAGCAGGAAGCAGCAAGCAGCTCCGACCATATATAGTAAACCAATTAATGTACTACTTTAAATTTGGTATATCAATTCTCTTGTATCAAATGCACATCAAGTTTATTTTACTTTTAACGCTTTCCCAAAATCAATGGAAATCTATTTCTGATTTTCATAATTAATTTGTTGAGTATTGTAGTCGTTTAAATTACATAAATAAAAACTTGACCTAATTTATACTCAACTAAAGTCTTCTTACTTTTAAGATTTGTGGTCAGGATTTATATATTATTGACATCGATAAAAATCTATTTCTGATATCAATTATTAATTTGCTGACTACTTAAGACGTAAACGATAAATTACATAAACAAAGACTCGGCTTGAGTTAAACTCAACTGACGCATTCTTACTTGTTAGATTTGTGGGCCGGATTTGTAAGTTATTGAAAGCATCTATGGCAATATGTTAGAGAGAGGGGGTATGCCAGAGGGGAAGGGTGTAGTTAAGACCTACCACATGGCGATTAGCGCTGATGTAGCCAGAGTCAAGAAATTGTGCAAGGGCAACTGCAAACAGCGAACAGTTTAAATAATGATACAAAACAAAACAAAAAAAAAAAACAATGAAAAGAACAAAGCAAAAAAATAAAAAAAAAAGGTGAGCAACTACAACAACAACAAGTACACATAATAAGAGCAGTGAGGAGAACATTGGCATTTTTGAACTTTTGCAGCGACTTTTGCTCATCAGCATTAAGCGAAAACATTTAAGAATTTATTTCTGTGCCGCAAAAAAAAAGTAAAAAAAAGAACAACACACACAAAAAATTCCAATGAGTCATTTGGAGCGGCGTACGGAAGGCGACCGACAGCTGATAAGAATATCAAAAACAAAGAGTATGAGTAAAATATGGCAATTAGTCAATTTTCAAACAACGCAATTATGAAGAAGCCCTTTGAATTCCCCATTGGCTTCGTTAAGTACATATTCCCCAACTAGTTTCGAGTTGTTTGTTTTTTTTTTTAGCCTGAAACCATAACAAATAAGGGGTTAAAAAAAGAGTTTGTAGACTACCCGTTTTAAGTTCTTGTATACCATATAAGTCCATATCCTTTTACCGATAACTGGTATTTGATACAAATCGATAGATTTAAAATCAAAATTGTGTAGACACAGCTTTTCACAGATTGTAAAAATTGTATTAAAATGCAACGATTTCATTAGCCGAAACGCATTTTAAACAAGCTGCTATCAGCAAGCACTTTTAAAGCTTAGGGGGTCTCCTAGTCGGTGCATGTTATCTCGAATTATATATATATATATAGTATTTTAAAGTTGACTTCCAATGAACTTGGGAAATTTCACGAAATCTAATCAGCACGGAAACACCAATAAACAATTATTAAACCCTAAACGGGATTTGCCTTAAAATTGTATGGTACTTATAATATATTGTATATATAGTTCAACAACCCAAATAATACATATCAGTTAATGACGCAAATTTGACATTCCAGCATCTGTTACAATTCGCGTGCCATTCACCAAAAAATGAACAAAATAATCGTAATCAGTGTATTCAACAATTGACATACGCCATTGAGAAAATGGCCAAAATGAGTGGCTTACTTATCTATGAATTTTTCGATAGTAAAATACCATCGATTTATTACCATTAGTTATAAACAACAGCAAGCTTAAAGTTGACTTAAATGCCACAAAAGACTTAAGGTCACAGTAAACAAAAATAAATGAAAATAAGAGGAAAAACGCAACTAATTGTTTGCGATATTTAAACTGAGCACTAAAAGCGATGTGTTTACTTTTGAGATTGAAGGTTGTTTAAATATGTGCAAATATTTCATTGACTTTAACAACTTACTGCTGACTTGTTGAGTTGACAAACTGAATGCCTCTTGGTTATGGATATATTTATATGGATAAATAAATTGACTGGATTATATATCGTCGTTGTGGCCGGCCTGTGGCAAGCACCGAGCTTAACTGGGGAATCGCAGGAAAATGCGTTGCACTTATTCATATTGGAATGGCAAACATTTGCGAGATAAGTGGATGTCAAGGGGCGTCTCATTTATATATATATATATATATATAGAATATATAATATATATAAAATTCTACAGAAATTTAAGTTTGACAGTTATTTGCGGAAGTCCATTTAATACGCAAATTCCCAATGCGATTGCCCTGAAGATAGGTCTAGACGCAACGCCCTTTTCAGCGGTCATCCAATATTCAATTTATAAAGCACGTGACTAAACAAAAAAAAAATATATATAAATCATTTATGATTGATTGGCAAACAAAAAATCGGTCAAAAATATAAATCTTATCGGCTGAACTTGGTCAAGAATATGTACATAAATAAATATAATTGACTTCTTAAATGAATGGTTATTCATCGCTGAAAAAAAAACCAAAAATAATTATAGGAAATTATATATGTTATTTTTAGAAAGTATTTTTGGAATTAAGGAATTTTCAATCTGAAAACAAAACGGAAAAACATGCAACTATTTGCGTACTTTTTTTCTGAGTGTGTGCCGACAGAAATGAAACACAAAGGAAAAAACCTTAACTAAAATTAACATTTAAAAATGAAAACCACAAACAGCTGCTGCTGCGTTGATTGCCACTGTTTCTGGCTGTCTCCGCGGGATTGATGAATTGCTGTGGCCTCCAAAGAAATAAAAACAATGTAAAGTTGAAGTTCAATAACATGCGGAAAGCTGCACGGCTGATCGAGTGAATCATTAGAGACAACACTCGCCTCTCGCCTCTCGCCTCCAGTCGACACTCAATTTTCCAGAAAGTGTCACAAATAACACTGTTTTGTAATTTGTAAGACTATCAAACGGCAACAGGCCGAGAAAGGGGGGTGCAGATGAGAAGATGAAGGCATCTCATTGCAGGGCTAAAAATATCAACGAGTTTCAGTTTCAACCGCAGTCAAGTGCCTTACAAGGCAAACGAGGAACCCTGACTAATAATGATGAACAAACATGAAGAGCTTTGAGAAACTTTGGAATTGTGCGATCCCAAGTGCGATATATGTGAGACATGTGCGATATATGTGTCATAAGTGTGTGTAAATAAACACTCGAGTGTATATTCCACATCTACTTGTGCCTAATGTGTGTAATAGTTTGTATGATTGCTATGTAAATCGTCAGCTGCAATTACGCCTAACTTTGGAATGGCATCTATTTCGTTGCTTATACCCTGTAAACACTAAATATTTGCAGTGTAATCAACTTAATACAAAATTTAAGTTGCGTGATTTTTTGTGGCTATACCCTGTACATTAAAGACCAACAAGGTATGTACCACTAATACCAAAAACTTTGTAAGTGAATGGGAATTATTTGTGCTATATATTTGCCATCGCTCTTACCATACAAGCTTTTTCTGTGCTCTCTTTTCAAATTTTGCATAGAAAATTAGTTTTTTTTTTTTGTAATTTTGCTTACATCCTACAAACTTCTAACCAAAATGTGGCAAAGAACTTTTGCTTGTTATGAGTTGATAACAGGGCATCTTCTAACTGTGCATCACCTATTTGTTACAACGATGACCTCGACCATACACTAGCGATTCGTAGAAAGTGCGGCTTGGCTTTGTCTATGTGTGTGTATGAGCCGTAGAGAGCATCCCACGGACTTTTGACTCTCTGTCTGCAGAGGCTGGCAGGCAATTTCCTTATATAACCGCTTGTGGCACGTAACTGGCCTGCATTAAAATGGCAATGGAAAATGGAACAGTACGTGTACAGTACGGCAAGTTGCACACACAAATACACACACACACTCACACAAACACACAGTTCCAGAGATGCAAAACGCTAACAAGTCAATTACATTTCAGGGCCTGCTCGCCGCAAGATAAACAAAATGCGCGCAACGAAAACATTCGCCAAATTTCAAAGACAAATACCAAGTGGCAAAGCAAAACAATTTGATTGATTGATAAACATAAACATAATATTATGCTTATCTGCACTTAGCACTATTAATGTTTATTTTTAGTCTGAGCTATTCGCCAGAAATCGCTTACCCAGCAGCCAAACTCTCGGCTTTCAGAGTGCCACATTTCTGGGCGCTTCGATTTTCAGCAGAGCCAGCAACTTTCAGACACAGCTGGAAATGGTCTAAACCCATTTTGTTGTTGGCATTTAGCATTTAGAATGGCAAAATTAGTTTAGTAAAAGCTGGCTGCGTCAACTTTGGATTCTTTAAAAGTTTTTTTTTTCTCTTTTGTTAAATTGCGCGAAAACTAGCTGGCAGCAAAGTGCAGATTTTAAATAACGCCAGCTGTGTGTGTTGGGAAGGAGGCAATGCCTGCTGCCAATTAGACTCCGCTAACTGGGCAGAGGGAATCCCACGCTGCTTGGTCGGCCCATCATGTCGGGCACATCAATATCAATGTCCGCCATCTGCACAGCTTATGTTTGTGCGAGAGAGAGAGAGAGAGAGAGAGGGGCAATTTTTGGCGCAGAGGCGTGCGTTGCCGTTGTCATTGCCGACATCGTTGAAGGCCCTCTGTCAATGTTTGTCGCACAAAATAAATTAAACTTGGCACTGGCTGGAGTATGAGGATGAGGAACTGGATGAAAAGTGGGCGGTATTGGTGCTACTGGGCTTGTGGTTTGCACTGTGGATGGATGCTCTTTAGTAGTGAACCGACTGTGACTCAATGAATATTTTAATAATGCGCCCGCCGCCTGCAAATTGCTGAAAGAGCCTTGAGTTCAGTTTGTTGACGACATCAAAAATGGCCTGCAAAATGTGGGCGGCTGGTGAATGGGGGCAGGGGTGGTAATTTGGGTTTGCGTGGGCCACGCATCACTAGAAAAGTTGTAGTTTGCTTATGGGTATGCCATTTCAAAACCAAAAGTTTGCTTTGCCCAAGCACAGATTTCTCTATAAACCCCAAAGCTTAGGGTGTTTCATGTAGTTTGCATATATATTATTTTTAAATCATTAAACGATTTTTTCCCAATTCAATTTTGAAAGTTTATTCAAATTTTAATTAAATTGCGTTGCATTTCTAATTGTAAACATTATACAATATTTCTGAAAAGTGTAAATAAATTACATTATTTTGGAATTGTTGATTAACATCAAACGTTTTCGCTTTCAGCTTAATCAAAATAAGTAAATAAGATTTACATTTTTGCAACAATAAAAATTATTTCTACTCTTTACAGTGTACACTTGCCCCTTCACCACACTTTGACCAAAATAATGTAGCCACCCACTTGCGACCTAATTGCGCACACACAAAACTAAGACCCAATATGTATGCTTCTTATATATGTATCTTTTTTCGACGGAACGCAATAAATCTGTATGGCGTAGGCGCCTCCAGACGATCCTGTTGCGGGCTGATTGCCAGCTCCATGGGGAGCCAGCTCTTGTAACCAAGAAAAACACCCACACACACTGATACAAATATATATATAGCTATATATATATATATATATGAGCATTCCAGGGATCAATTTTAATTGGAAGTCGGCATCAGTTTTCCAGCTGTGGAACGGCGCCTGCCACCCACCCACTGCATGCATGTCTTTAAATGAGTAGCTGCAATTTGGATTGGCAGATCGCTTGCTAATATGCGCATATTTCCGTACTCTGAAATTGTTGCAAAGTATTGAGCAGTTTTGTGCCATAAGTACATACATTTAATATGTATATATATATATATATATATATATATATATTTCATTATTTATAGAATATATGTATAAATCTCAATTTCAAGGCAAGCGCGCGCAAAAACAAAACAAACGCAATGAGTAAACGAATGAAATGAATAAAACAAACGGCGATTACAACAGCGACACCTTCTTTTTGTGCATTTTGCCCCAATACCAAAGTCGAGAATCGACAACAACAAAAAAACTGCGCAATTAATGCCAATCATTTAGAGAAAAAGAGACAGATAGAAAGAAATAGAAAGAAAGAGCAGCAGGTAACAGTGTGTTACAAAGGGATTAGAGGAGAAGAGATTTAGTTTTGTTATTTGTTATTGCTAAATTCTACTCGTTATGCGATTCACATTTACCAAATGCAACGTTAGCTTCTCTGTATGTAATCCATGCATGTATGAGGATTCATGCATATGTGTGTGTAAACAGGTAAGTGAATTATCAGCCAGACTGGATTCTGACAATAGGAGCCTGACAAATGCGGAAAACAAAATAAAACCAGCAGCTAGAAGTGTTGTATATATATGTGTGTTAAAATAGCTGAGAATTGTGCACACAAATTGACTTATACTTATGTATAGAAATACATAAGTATATATATATATATATATATATAAGAGATGTATACACCTATAATAAATATATTTGTGATTCTGAGTGCGCTTCGTATTCCACACAAATACATACATAAATTTAAATATATATAGACTAGAGATGAAACACAAATGAAACTACAAATTGTAAGCACGATACATATAAAATATTATCAACTCTCAAAACTGATTATCTGAGACTCAATCCCATCATCATTATTATTATTATTATTAGATTCACGAAGTGTGTCTTCCTAATTGAATTTCTTAATATTGATTCTATTGATATTTCATATTCTAAATGAAAGACATAAAAACGATTCATTTGAATTTGATTGAAAAATGTTATTTGTTTACCATTTAAGCACTAATTTCGAATTTTTCAATAGCTTATAAAATTTATGTAAGAATAAGTTGGTTGAACCAAATTGGTGAAGGATATGTAAAGTTCGTGACACGAAACAAAAAACTTAAAACTCGACCACCTCTAACAGCGACAGATGTATACAAGTATTTAATTGCCATGCCGCGTCGCGTTTTCGTTTATTGTTATTATTTTTTTTATATATGTTTTTGTTGGTTTCTTTTTACTTTGCTGCGTGTTGTTTTGGTTTTTGTGTTTTTAGTAGTGGCGAAAGAAAGAAAAGCTAAAAAGGGCCCACACAGCTGACAACGTTTGGTGAAAGTCTGCCCCTTTCAGACGCCCCACTCACTGACCCCCCCTTCTGACCATACGGCCTCTTAAGCCATACAGCTGGGACGTGTTTATGCTGTTTCATAATCGAAAAATTTACATTTCTACGATTTGACCACAACAAGACGTGCAACTGATTATCGTGCTTACACACGTATATATTTATAAATATATATAAATACATCTTTTTAATGATTGTTATATTTTTTTTTAATATGTAGATGTATGTCTGCGTAACAGAATTGTGCTTTTCCTAACTAGCAGATGCAATTTGCAGAATGCTTTTGAGATACATGCTTTACTTCTCGTAGGAAATATAATTTAATTACATTACATTATGTATTTACTTTGGATAAAATTACGAAATTACAATAATCTCCTCATTTGCTTTACCTTTATTAATAGTATTTAATTTTTATAATGATTAATTGTTAATCTTAAATGGCTTTTTTTATTAATAATTAGACTTAAATAATTATTATATTTCATTACAATTATGTGTGTTCATGCGTTGACTTTTGTGCGCCACTGTATGCTATTTGTCAGCTGGTAGATTGCAGACTTGTGGTGGGCAAATGCCGTTACTGTTGCCGGCAGAGCAGATGACGCACATGAGAAAGTAGACCAGTTGCGACAAGCGACTGCCAGCGGAGGTCAGTGCAAGAGAGTAGAGATATAGATACGAAATACAAGATACGAGTGTTTGACAGGCAGACTGACTGACTGTTGTTGTCATTCTCTGTATGTGTGTGTGTTTGTGTATATGCTGTTTCAGGGGCCTTATCTAATCAACAAGTTTCTTGGCTGCCCACCAGATGGCGCGACTGCTGTGCGATTGAGGTGCAACAATTTGTCTGCAATTGCCATTGCCACAGCAACAACAAGAACATCAACAACAGCGACAGCAACTGTCCCAAAAATACTTCAGTTTGCGGCGAAAAAAAGAGAAGCGGTTTGACAGGTTTTACGCCTTTACAGCCAGGCTGACGGGGCCGGCCGGTATGCAGCAGCTAAGCTGTTCCTCCGTTGCGACGAAAGAGGCAGAGCATATGGGCGGGGAGAAATGGGAGTGGAGTAAGTTTGCTTGGTTGGAAGTTTTGGGAGGGGCAGGAAACATTGTAGCATTGAACATGCACAACAATTTTGACTTGGACTTTGACTTGTTTGTTTGACTTTTCTGGATACACAGCAACAAAAAAATAAAAAATATACCAACATAAATTAAATTGCAGTTTAGTAGGAAAAAGTGCAGTTGAATTAATTACATTGTACTGCGCTTAAAAATACCAACTCGAGTTTTACAATTTTCTTTGTAACCTTTTCTTTATTGTGCTTCAGACAATTTAGATACAAGTAGAATGGTATTTTTCTCCATTTTTTTTTTTGCTGTGTAGTGCAATTTAAGTGGAGTTCGTCGTTGTGTCTGCTGTTGGTTGTTGGCTGTTGGCTGTTGTTGTCATGCCAAAAGGGCCACGCTGAAGCATTTATGCGGCTTTACATTTGCATAGTCGTAATACTTATTTATTTCGCCCAGCTGCTGGCAGTCAACTGGCAACTGCCGAATGAGTCATGCAACTGTGTGCAGCAGTGCAGCAGGGGAGCATTGGCCCAATGTTGCTGCATTCAATAAAATATACATATGCTCTTTGCATACAAAAAAAAAATCTAGAAATAAATAAATTTAAAAAAAAAAAAAAAATAGAATACCAAAGCCGAGTGCCAGAAAATTTTAGTCACATTGAAAACAAATAGAAAAAAATATAGGTAATTTATGTTATCGTTGATCGATAGGCAATGAGAGCGCCCGCATGTTGACCAATTGAATCAAATGTTAACAAGCTGGCAACGTTCAAACAGCGACATAATCTAGGGCGCAATCTATGTGTGCATGTGTGTGTGTGAAATATGCATCACAGCTGTGGCCCTGTTGGCGGAAGCATGCAGATTGAAAGTAATCAAATAAATGTAACGAGGTGGAGAGACAGGGAGAGCGAGTGAGAGAGGGAGGGGGCGTGAGAGCGGAAGTGCGTAAATCAAGTGGAAAAACAAACGAGAAACGAAAACAAGCACACAAACAGAAAGGTGGCAACTCCAAGGGGCTGACAAGGAGATGACCTCAATTTGCATTTAATCGCGCAAAGTGTTCCACTCAGCGCATAAATCGTAGCCAATTTGGCAATTATTTGTCATTTAGTGCCAAGGACAACAATAACAACAACTGATGTTTTCTTCTTCTTTTTTAAATTACTTTGCATGCCTTACATGCCTGTCCAAAATAGAAACGACAAAATAATTTCGTTTTCGATTTCGAGCCCAAAAGTGACGGCCACCAATTGAAAGTTTGACTGCGATTTGCATTTCCAAATTGGTGTTTCTCAACACATCAAATCGGAGAAATGAAATCGCTTTCGCTTTCGCTGCACGCCCGCATGCTGCCCCCTTCCCTCCTTTTTGATACCCCTGACAGGTCTTAATCGTTGGTGAGGTTTGGGGTCGGTCAATGCTTTCGAACTCAAATTATCGGACAATCAACTGCGCTTAAAGATTGCAGCTCGCTTATCGTTGGGTGCAGTCCACATATGTTTCCATCATTAAGTGATATTAGCGAGCAGAGGTTCAATTAAAAAGCAAAATGGCAAGAGGTACCTCAGGGTGTAACAACGAGTGAGTAGTAGCGAGTATAGCAACGAGTGATCAGTAACTAGTAAGTAGCAAAGAGTAGCAACGTGAAAGTGAATACCAAACCTAAAGGATGCATTATAAGTTAAGGATATTCATATTACTTTATTAACTTAATTTATGAAAGTTAAGTAAGCAAAGTAAAGTTCAAGCATCAGTTAGTAACGAGTAGATGATCACTTGAGAGCAGCTTACATATGCATATCAGTAAGTAACGAGTATAGCTCTACTTTGCAGTATCTGAAGATACGTTTAAAAATATACCCAAAAGAAGATGAGACCTGCGAGTAGTCTTTAATTTTCGCTCGCAAGACTAGACGGAGATAAAAACCTGCTATTTGTACTTAAACAGAAAAGGTAACGAATAGCGATTAGCGCTTAGATTGTCTACAGGTATTTCAAACTGAATCGACAGCGATTATTGGGTAAAGGAGCTGTTACAGCAAAAGAGGGTTATTTAAAAAGCAGGTAGTAAATAGTGAAAAGTGAATAGCAGGCAGTTACAGTTACTTACAGTACGCCCGAACAGCGTGTACAGACAAACGAGCCGATTGTCATGTTGACGTAGGTGGGCCCCTTCTGGCTGCAATCGAAGCATTGCCGATTGCCTGCCCCGCTGTTCACTAGTTCCCGCAGCGCCAGCAGGTATTTGTCATCCTGTTTTTTGCGCACGGCCATGTTGTAGTTGTTGCTGTTTTTATTGTTGTTGTTGTTTTTTTCTTTGTTTCCTGCTTCCGGCTGCGTGACTGAGTCTGAGTCGGAGCTGGCCTCGTCCTCCAGCCACTCCGTGTCCGGCGATTGATGATAGATGTCAGCGGCGTGGGGGGCAGTGCTGCTGTTGCTGTAAACGTATGCGAACTGAATTTTGCTTGCTTTTCTACACACACACACACACCAACACAAACCGAAAAATATAATAACTGTTATGCGTGTGTTTGATTGTTTGTTTTTGTTTTACGCAACGCTTGACCTTTCTTTAGCCGAGCAAAAATGACTTCAAAACAAATGCTGCTGCTGCTGCTGCCGACGCCGATGATGCTCTTTTTATATATATATATATGTGTGTGAGTAAGTAATTTTTTAGACAGCAGACATATTTTATTGCTCGATTATTATTGTTTACGTTTTTACGCACTGCACTCTTTTCTATTCGTTTCTTCTGGCTTTCGTTTGCCTTTTTTACATTAATTGAATTTTATTTACTGCTGCTGCGCTCAATTTGCCCACAAACACTGAGAATCAATCACATACGCTGCGCCTCCCTTCTTGGTTTCGCTTATTTGCTGGCTGTTATTAACAGAATTAAGCACACAACGAAAAATTCTCTTTTAATAACAAACTGTAGCAAGAGACGCCCGTCCGAACAACAACCGAACGTCGCAAACTTGAAAATGGAACTGACTACCAGCGCTGTGTGACCACATTGGCTTTGCCCAGAAATGCTGCCTTTCTTTAAGGTGACCAGGCGTTTATATAATGTAAAAATCGAGTGGGCATCGCTAAAATTTAAATTGTTTTCTAAAAGTATAATATTTATTTGTATTCAATTATTTATGTACAGACAATGTAACTACTACTCCTCTAGCGGTTTTCGCGTATTGCCTTTATTTGCAAATTTGCGTTTCTTGAAAATGGCGGGCGCACTGCTGCTGCCAGCTGTTTCATCCAAGCCTGTTATTGTTTTTTCCTTAAAGCGTTTTACAGGTGGTTGGGATTCGTAGACAGAGGTGACAACAGGAGCTATGTCATAATAATCAGTGCTGGGCAATTCCCAATCAATAGCAGCTGGCGGAGGTCTGTAAATAAACATTTTAAATTAAATACAAAAGATAAACAATAAATAATCGTAATAATGCAATATTTATACTCAATTACCTAGTTTCCACCACCTGCCATTCACCAATCTCCTGTGTGGCCGCTTCCTCTTCGGTCTTGAATCCCTGTCTCTTCTCCTCCTTCTGTTTCTTCTCCTTGGCGTTCTCCGGCTTGCGATAGATGCGAGCGTGTTTCTCCCGATTGAATCGTGCAACTTCCTCATCAGCATTGGCGCGAAAGCGCAACGCCTCCTCCGCCTGAGTGAGCTCCTGCTGATCGATTGCCAACTGATTGATCCGCTCGTATTCCGCATATGAAAGGAAACCCTCCTTGGGCGGAGTCCAAACGGATTCGTTTGTCTTCACATTCCAGTAGTAGGTGTGTCCCTCATCCGATTTTCCCTCTACCCACAGCGAGGCATCTGGTACCGTTTCCGTTTGCACTTTGGTCACATTTACCCGACGATTATCGCCTTGCTCCTCCTCCTCATCGGAGTCACCCACCAAGCGCATGGGATCGATTTGTCGCTGTCTACCAGGTACACCAAATCTACCGCTACTTGTGGATGCAGCAGTTGAGGCTGTTGTGGCACTGATTACTGTGTTAATGGAACGGGCTGTCATATCACCATGATAGCCATGGATATCTTGGGCATAGGATTTCATTGCGGCCGCTTCCATTTTCCGGATCTCGTTGTCCATCTTCTGTTTCTCCCGCTCCGACTTTTCGCTGTTGCGACTGATCTCTGTGATGCGCTTGGAAACATTTAGCTTGTGTTTCTTGCCACTCTCGTGGAATGCAATGCTCTAAAAAATTTGAGAATTAATCACAATTTCAATCTTACTTTGTTTACTTACCGCTTTGTTGTCGCTCAGCCAGCATTTGCAGAAGTCGCAGTATTTGCGTTCATTAGATTTCCAGTATTCCGTCCTGTAAAGCCAAATGTTATAAATAAATCATAATAAATACAAGTTATTTACTCACATTTTCGATGTTTTGTTTATTTGCCTCTGTTTTCTAAATATGTTTTGGACAGAACTCAGTGTTGTGAAATGAATTTAAGTATTTGTTAATGTTATTGCTCATTTTGGTCATCTTAACTGAGAGCCAATGTTAAGTTTAAATTCGCTGCTTAGCAGAGCAAATGATATAAAAATAAAAACTGTTTAAGAAACTAAATAATACTCTTAAATTTATGTTCTTATTTATTCAAATTAAAAAAAAGATGCAGTGGCTTTACCAGTGCTTAAGCACCAAAAGTTCATAACAGATTGCGAAATGTTAAATTGACAGTGCTGTTGTTGACAAAGGTAAGAAAAATCAGTCGAAGTCCGCCGCTAGTAGCACATATTTATTGTTGACAAACGCTCGCCGTCCCTCAGAGATCTCCCATACCTCAGCCATGGCACAGGCCCAAGTCGCAACAAATACCATGCCTCTGCAAGACACAACGGCCAAAACAACAAGTGAGAGAATTGGATAATTGCAACTGACCCATGGTCCAAAGTTTCGTTCCATACGATTTCACCTGGCAAAAAAAAAAAAACAGCTGTTTGATTACAATTAGTTATTCTAAAACCTGTTCATCCATTCATCATTGTTGCTGTTGTCAAAACTGTTAATTTATGCGAAACTTTCTTTCAATTGCCTTTTCAGATGGTGTATCCAAAATGCCAACGCTGGGTGAAAACAGCTGGGAAGAATTTTCGATAGATGTGCCATGGGGCACAGTGGAAGGTGAGTTTTTGGGAATAGAACTTCTAATTATTTTACGCACACCAAAAGCTGAGTCACCCTTAGTCAGCTTATCTTATCACTTAGACAGATCGCACGTTTTTTTTAGTGGCATTGAATGTTTTACGCATTTATAAAAAAATAAACAAACAATCTAGATAATTTGAAATTGTAAATGATCTGTGGTCAAAGGCCAACATTGTGTTGTAAATGTTTTTAGACCATCGAAGGATAAAAGAATATACATATATATAATTTATATTTACATTATCTCTCTGAGTGCATAATTAATAATCGCTTCGTTTTTTAGGTAAATGGTGGGGATCTCGGAATCGGCAGCCAATTCTGGCATTGCATGGCTGGCAGGATAATTGCGGCTCCTTTGACCGGCTGTGTCCGCTGCTGCCCGCTGACTGCTCAGTGCTGGCCATCGATCTGCCCGGACATGGACGCTCCTCGCATTATCCGCAGGGCATGCACTATTTCATATTCTGGGATGGGATTAGTTTGATCCGGCGCATTGTACGCAAATACAATTGGAAGAATGTTACCCTCTTGGGTCACTCGCTGGGCGGTGCGCTGACTTTCATGTATGCCGCCAGTTTCCCGGATGAGGTGTCCAAGTTGATCAACATCGATATTGCTGGGCCCACTGTGCGCGGCGTCAAGCGGATGGCGGAGGGCACTGGCAAAGCGCTGGATAAATTTCTGGACTATGAAACGCTGCCGGTGGACAAACAGCCGTGCTACTCATACGAGGAGATGATCAAGTTGGTCCTGGACGCCTACGGTGGCTCAGTGGATGAGGCCTCTGTGAAGATTCTAATGGAGCGCGGCATGAAAGCGAATCAGTCGGGATATCTCTTTGCGCGTGATCTGCGGCTCAAGGTGAGCCTGTTGGGTCTATTTACGGCCGAGCAGACGCTTGCGTATGCCCGGCAAATACGCTGCAAGGTGCTCAACATTCGGGGTGTGCCCGGCATGGCATTCGAATCGGATGAATTATATGCAACGGTCATCGCCACACTCAAGGAGTGCGCCGGGCATGTCGTCTATGTGGAAGTGCCGGGCACACATCATCTACACCTGGTCACACCGGACCGGGTGGCGCCGCATATTACTCAATTTCTTGTAAATAAGTAATTAAAATAGTACAAACCCGTTTCACAATCGATCAACATTTGTCTTACGTTACGTATTTGCATTACGTTGCGTTACATGAAATGTTGTGATTACGATTCGTAGCTAAGTAGGAGGCTTCATACTGTAGAAAATACAACGGTTTTCTTTCTGTATTCACCAGTATTACAAAATTCAATGTTTTTCTTTGGAACTTGCTTTTAACAGCACTGGCAGAGCAATTTACTGTTGCTTAGCAACATTTTATTTTGGCGTCATTTGTCTGTCATTGTGGAAAAAAATGGATTTAATACAGGAGATAAACGAAAAATATCAAGCACTCGAGGTGGAAATTGATAAAAAGCTGGAAAATGTGTAAGTCAAGTGCATTTAGCTTGTAATCATCTAAAGCGATAACGCAGTCTATGCAGTGCAGTGCTTCCATAAAATAAGTGTAGCATACGCAGCGGCATGAAATATGTACGTGCGTCATTTGTACTTGCACTTTATTGTCGGCAGATGTCGCCTTAACTATTTGTTATTTACTATTAATTTGAAAGGAATTAATGTAATTGAGAAATATATTTATTTGTATTAACATATAGATAATATAATCTTATCAATTTGCACTTTTGCTTTTTTGTTTTTATATTAATATATTATAAACGATATCAAAAATTTCATTTTAACTTCTAGACAAGCTGAAGAGCTAAAATTAGAGCGCCAAAATGAGAAACTGGCCGAAAAATCAGCAGCTGCTCCGTCGCCAAAAGTATTATCCTACGAGGAGGCGCTGCAGAGAAATGCAAACACATTGAAAGTGAGTTGGCAAAAGCCATTTACTTAATGGGACTAACTATTTTAAATTCTTAACAGTCTCTGGAAATAGCCAAGGCTCGCTTACGATCCCGTTCCACCTACTCCCCTGTAGAGAAATTGTTGCAGCGTGCTCTGGAGAACTACAAAAATGAATTGGAAAGTCTGAATAAGAAACAAGTAAAAAACAGCAAACAGGACTTCAGCGCACAGGCGAAGCCAGCTGCTCAGAACGACGACGACGTTGAGAAGGAGCAGGAGGAGGCGGAAAACCTTTACGAGTTAATTATGCAAAATGTTTTGGACGCTAGCGAAAGTCGTCGCAATTGAGAATTGCTTTAGCTGTCTCTTATTTTTTATGGAATTTTATATATATATTTATATACCATGTACTTTTGTCTCGCATCGCAACTGCCACTGAAAAAAAAGTTGCATTTCTCAAGCTGAACAAATAGTGACACATGATCAAACGAGAGTTTTATATGCTGTTTCCCCCGCGCAAACAAAAGAGAACCCAAAACGAAATAAACACGATCAATGACAAAAGCAACAACAACAATAAATAAAAAAAACACTTCACAAAAGATCTAACCAAAAAGCTGGCAATCCTGTCAACCCATACATTAACCATATCATCCAATTGAACTAAGTGTTTGAACATGTTCGTCGGTATCTCAAAGCAAGGAGTTCTAAAATGACGCGACAAGGCCAACAAATGTGAGAGTAAAATAAACAAACCATTAACAAAATTTGTACTTGTTCTAATTAATTTGGTAATTATATAGGGGAGGGGGATATTTATATCGATCTATGCTGCAAAACTTTGATTTCTAGACGGCAGTCTTAAGAAAGAGAGAACAATCAACGTTTAGTAATAAATCAATTAATGACACCAAACGGTTCGTGCAAACATCAAAGAAAACTTATGAGTTTTTCACGACACACATACACGCACACAAACACACACATTGACAACGTATGACACATATGCTGATAACGTTGGTTGGTTGCTGCCGCAGACAATCGCAAACGTGTCGTGGTAGAGTGCCTTGACGCAAAGACATTGTATGTGTGTCGAGCAAATAGCAAACAACATTTTGAGTTGAAGTTGTCATATCTGTTATGGAGCACTTCACACACACACACACACACACACACCCACACAGAGAAAAATGACAGACTACCTGCTGTAGATAAGAACACACACCGCTCGACACTATTGAGACAAATTGTAATGCATACAACAATTGAGACTTGTCCGTTTAACGACATTTTCATTTCAAATTTTCTTTTTGTTTGTCTGCCAACATTATTGCTGCAATACAGCAAGAGCTTCATTTTAATAGATAATACACTCAGAAAATAATATAATAATAATAATAATATATAATAATAATAATATATCATTTTGCCACTATGTCAGTTTATAACTTTGTTAAAATTTAAATCGAATTACTGTTTTTTTTTTTTACGATTTTTAAAGAAGTCTAAAACGACGATTATTCTCATTATGAATAAACACGGTTTTTATTTTTCAAGAACCTGTTTTTTATGTAAACCTCAACTTATTGTAAGATTGCTTAATAAAGTTTAGCACTACGATTTTTTTCTAATTTAAAAAATGAGTGTCTTTTTAATAAACCATCAAATTTTTTTTTATGGTTCGAAAACGCTATAAATTATTTACAAATAAGATTAAAACAATTTGCACTTATCTCAAAAAATTTAAAAACGATTGATCTGCAAATTTCAAGGAATTCGATGCCAGTTCAATTTTTCTGTGAGTGTACTGTAAATAAATTACCCACTTGTGCTCCACATTTATGCGTTCAATATTTCATATTTATTTGTTTTCTGTTTTAACTTTACACTCACACACACAAATATATATATATATATATATGTATGTATATATATATATATATATATATGTGTAGCTCCTCCTTCCACCTGTACAGGTGTGTGTGTGTGTGTGTTTGTGTTTTCTTCTCTTGCAATTCATATCAGTTAGAGGAGCTCGCTCGTTTCTCGACCGATCGACGACTTCGTGGCGCTGACGTTTTCAATTTCATCGACGAATCTAACAGTTCAGTTACGTTCCGATACGCGACAAGTGCATAGTGAAACGCTCCGTTGAGCGATCGTTATTTAGGATCGATCCTAACAGATCATCCTAACTGCATTTCTAAAACACTTCTGTGCGATTGTAGTGTGAGTTTTTTGGGAGGGCAGCGAGTTACTTTGGCCAAGTGGATTTAAACTGTGAATTCGCATTTTGCATATAACAAGAAGTTTGTTCGTTTGGCTTAAGTTATTTTCATGCCCGATATACCGCCACGTGGGTGAAGCAGCCATTTGGCGCAGCTAACACGATTAACTCCAAAAAGGCAACAAATTTGTAGCCGTGGCTTTTGCCAACGTCATCAACTGAAATCGATTCGTTTTGAGGATCGCCTGAACAGCAATCTTTGCACCTGGCCCCAAACGCAAATATATATAAGTATATATATATTTACATAAGAGATAAGAAACTCTCTCCATGCTCAAGTTGGTTACCTGTAATCAATCACAAATTGCACCAACGAAAAAAAGAAAAAGTAAAAGAAGAAATATTGTTGGTCTTAGATTGATAATGACACTGATACGCGATATGCCGGCACCGGCTCCTAATCTAAAAAGTTAAACTGATTGCATGGCTACCGTATATAACCAACCAAAGGCTAAGTATACCACTATATAAATATCCATATATGTGTAAGCATATGTGTATTAATAATCTTTGGAATGTCGGCTTTTGATTTACCGACTTTATTAAACTATGCACTTTTATAGAGCACATTAAGCTATTATCGTTATTGCTCTGTAAAATTACAGACACCTCAAGAAGCAACTCCCCTTTTATCAGACGAGTGTAAAATTTGATTTTTTTTTATATTTGTTGACGTGTCTTGGTTGACTCTTAACTGATTCGACATGCTTGAGAATGAGGGTAATTTGGGGGAGTACGGCGGCTACAATTTGCGATAAGGCCCAGTTTGGGGGTCCAGGTAACCATATATGTAACGCTCTCCTACCGAGCGACGTGGCTACAGATATACACGTATATATGTATATATCTTCTGGAGTGGTGCAACTCTTTGAGACTGAAACTGAAATTGAAACTGATAATTGTGCTACGTACACAAAACCTTGCTGAAAGTTATCAGCGACGATTGACAACCGGAAATTAAAGTTGAAAGCGACACGATTACTTCATTAGTTATGTTTATTTCGACATTGTTGTATGTGGCTCTTTGAGGTTAGTTCTCGTATTTTCTGGTTGATAAAAGGTCGACAAGGTCGCAGGAGCCATTGTTGGGGTTCAACGAACCAATACGCTAAAAGCTTTATGGCTTCGATTTATTTTTTATTAGATAAACATAGTCATTATTAACCAATTAGCTTTTGATTATTGGTAGCTGGCAGAGGCGGGTACCCCCTACCCCCATAGAGTTGTCAGTGGTTGGAGCACTCTCTGCGAGTTGGAGTCCCTTGAAGTGCTGTAAAGTATAACAAGTAGTAGTTGTTGAAACGCAATTACAAGCTCCAATAATAAATCAAGAATGCTCGAGGTGTGTATGACTAACTAGATGATACCCTGTGTATAATACATATTTTTAAAAATTTAAATAAACATCAAAATACAAAGAAGATCCTTAATAGTACAAATTTGGAAGGATTCTTTATTAACTGAGTCTGCTTAGGATTTATGAAGTTCTCTATAGAAAATTTGAATAATCTTCATTAGACAAACGTGGCAATGTCGACTCAGCTGCTTCAAGTAACATGCTTTATAGATTTTCAGATTCTCATATATATTTATTACTAAACATACATTTCCATATGTTTATTATGCCCACTAAAACCATTTTGATGGGGTATTAAAAGTTGGAGCGAAACGTTGATCAGGTGCAAGCGACAGACGAGGACGTGGAATTCGCACAACACTTATACAAATACACATGCTTATTTGTTGTACCAACCAAATCTGGGAGCTGGAGCTTACTACACGATGTCATTTGGTAGACATTGGCGGGTGCAGTCAGCAGTCAGCATTGTGCTCCACGAGGCGCGACGAGTGTGCCAAGAAACGTCAAAAGAAATGAATTCGCTGTCCAAAAAGCGTAAGAAGGCCTGAATGTCTGATGATGATTATGATTTTAATGACGATGACTATGACGATGATGATGATGACGAGTGGCCCCGAGCCTTAGGCTTAGGGGTCGTACCGACCAGGGAGGAAAGGTCTATGGGGTGTGCTTGCAAATGCAAAAACTTTAGACAGGGAATCAATTGTTGCCTTGTTTTATTTCTCTCCTTTTTGTCAAGAGACACGCAACAACAATAGCAAAATAGAAAATAAGCTGGTAACTAGCTGCAAATGGGCTGTGGATAGGGGGGGCGGCGTGGGTGTGGCTTGGGGGCGGGTGTGTGGCCAACAACCGTGAAAAGAACTTCAGGATGACAGTTATGGGTTACAAAGGCAAGGATTGAATCAAATAAATAAAAGCACAAGGTTCGTTGCAGTCAAGGTGGGCAAAATGTGTGGGGGCGAGGAGGGTGAATTGGGGTGCTGTGTGTGTGTGTGCGGGTGTATGTTCTGTTGCTGGGGGTCCTTCGATATCCATAACCTTACCATGTCCATGTCCATGTCAAGTTTGCATGCGGCTGCAGGTAATTCTTCATTTGCTTTACATAATCATCATACTAAAAATGAATGGCAAATCTATTAGCATATAAACATCGCATAAAAACCGTAAATGTCGACAGCACCAAATCCGTAAATTCAGTTGCATTTAGGCAGTCGAATCGCTATGAACATCTGGAAGGCAAAAGTGCTCACCGAGGTGCCCTTTGGCCATGTGCTCATCGTTGGTGGTAAAGTCAAGCCGCATCCCAATAAGTAGGCAATGCTAAAATCACATTTGCGAGCAGCATTCGCAATCTGAGTTTAACAATTGTAATTGTTCCGCAGAATCTCATTGGATTTAACGGATAATGTGAATGCTGAAAATGAGAGCGAAACGGTTTTTCTCAAGATCGAGGCAAACTTTAGGGAGGGTCAGATTATTCGCAGCATGTTTCAGCCTGGGGAGGGCTGGAAACAGGAGGAGATATCGAAGAATTGGAAAAGTGATGGCCCCAAGAATCCGCTGGTGCCCGGGCAATGTTTCACCTTTCGGGTGGCTGTGTTGCAGCGCTGCTTCGAGATCTATGTGAACGATCAGCTTTATGGATCCTTTGAGTTTATCAAGTTTCCCAAGCAGATCAACTATGTGCGGGCCTACGGGGACTTTGAGAAGATCACCCAATTCCATCATCGCATGCTCTTCCCATTGGTCTTTCCACGCAGCCTAATGTGCTGCGATCGTGTCGCCTTCCAGAGTGACGTCCCCAGGCGCTATGAGTCTGGCACGGTTGTCGCCATGGAATGCATTGCCAAAGGACCGCCCACAACGGAGTTCTCCATTTGTTTCCAGTGCAACGACACGGGTCGCACGATTCTCAAGTTTAACGTGAACTTTGACAAGACGACGGTGTCGCGTTCTTATCAACGCGAGGACAACAGGTACCCCTATAAAAAAATTACATTTTATATATATAGGGATACCTCAAAATTTAAACTCCCACAAAAATTTACAGTTTGGTTTTTTGATAGAGAGAAGTTTTGGCCTAAACTTGTATTCCATTTCATAGAATACAGTTTTAGGAAGCATTTTGACTGAAGAAAATTAGCCTTAATATTGAGAAAAAATATATATTTTTTTAATAATGGGCTTAGATTTGAAAGAGTTATGACAATGGAGAATTTATAACCATAATCAAGTGAATTTCTTTTATAGAATTTCGGCCTGAAATAAAGCTTTCAAGTTTAAACCTATAATTTTTAGTTTAAATGATAATTAACAAGTATTACTTTTATAATCGGTTTACTTTAGACAAAGTTATAAATTATGAATTTAATTTCAACCATTTCAAATTAGAGCGCACTGTCAAAAGTTTAAATCATAATCAAAAAGTAATTGGTTATGGGAATCAGAACTGCTTTGATAGAATTATTTTGCGAATTTATAACAATTTGTATTATAATTTACCAACAAGTAATTTTGAAATCATTTTGAAAATTAAAAAATTGGATGACTTTTTAGAAATTATCATGCACGCAATTTTGCTGAAACCAAATTTAGTTTTAATATAGATATTCAATCATTATTTAAAATCTTACAATCTGTTCAGTTTTTACCAAGCTAAGAATATTGAAATTTTGGAACCTTCACCAAGTTAATTTTTTTCTTTTTATTTTAACCATTTTAAATTTAAACTTCAAATCACAATCAAACAGTTTATGGTTTTGGGAATCAGTCATATTTTGACAGAGTTCTGTTGATGAAAAACGAAAATTTTGTAACTTGCGAATTTATAAATACAAAATTTTGAAAATTTAAAGAAAGGAATAATAACTTTTAAGAAATTATCATTAATAGAACATTCTAAATATATTCCAAGCGATTACAGAGCTTTCATTCAAATGGCTTAACTAATTTTCTTTATTTTCTTCTCGACTAGTTTTGCCAGCGACGATGAGGAAACCGAGGGCGAATTTCCGTTTGTGCGTGGAAAACTCTTTAAAATTGCATTCGGCATCAGCGATCGCTCCTTTCTCATTGCAGTCAATGGGCAATACTTTACCTATTATAACTTCCCGTTACGCCCCTTTTCGATATCGACACTCAAGTGCTTCACCAACGAGGTGGGCGACTTTTCTGTAAGAAGTTTGGAATACCATTCCGATTCGCCGTTACTTTCGCGTGTCGAGAAACTCTCCATTATATAGAGTAATATATTTTTTTGGTTTTTTTTTTGTGTTTAGAATGGATGAATTTATGTCCAGCCTCGCTAGTTGCAAACGTTGAATTTATTCTTGTACACCAGTTAACTAACTACTTGTAGTCTATCAAGTTTATCAAATAAATTTATTAACTTCAAAAAAAGGTGAGCCTGTTTGAACTGGATATGTTTTCTTGCAGTCGATGCAAGCAAGTTGGAGCTGTGTTAAAACAAATGGGCTTGAACTCCAAAGAGAATGATTATGGTCTAGCAAGCCTTACTTAATCACACTTTAAACAATAATTAATAACAGTAATTTGTTTATGTAGGTTCCTTTAGTTATTGCAAGGACCAGGCTTTATTTCAAACAACTTATTGCTTTCGCCACCAGTCCACTCTCGTTATAAACAATATGTATACCATATCGGGTTGGTATTTCTCCCACTCTCCACTGTGATGCTGAGTGTGTGTGTGTGTGTGTGTGTGTGTTTGGCTAATCTTCGATGAAGTACAACTTAAAGTTAGTCTTATGGTTAGTTTCGAGTTTCCATTTTCTTTTTAAAAAAAAAACACACTTGTACAAATAGAAACAGAACAACTACAAACTATTAATTTAGGACTGCGATTCCTTTTGCGCAGCAAGGATTATGTTTTCAACTTGTTGTTTATATGTTGGTATGCTTTAAAAGTAACGGAACTCGCCCTTCTTGCCCAAATGTTTGCTACGCATCATGTCGGTGGCATCCGGGGAGCGTTGATCCATGCCTGCATTGTCCTGCAAAAAGAATTAGAGCATATTATGAGTATGGAAAATGGAGCTTGTTGCATCTTAAGCACTCACCATATTGCCGCCCGTCATGTGACGGGATTTACTTGCCCCAGCCTGCTGCTGCTGTTGCTGCTGCTGGCCATAGAACTGACCGTTGCCCTCGCCATCGCCGTAATTGAAGGGTGTGACAATCGTGTGTGGCACATGTGCCACCTGACCACGCATATTACGCGCCTTCCACCACTTGCGTGTGTCATCAAGGATCTGCATATGGAAACGCATTACAAATTTCAATTAATATATGGAGAATATTGTTATAAGGATAGCTAAATAAGAATAGATTTGTAGTCTTCTAATCGATTTTAATTTAGTTCATGTTATTAATTATAATAATAATTATTTTACTTTTCAAATATTGTTTTTTTATTTAATTTAATTAATTTAAACAGTATTCCCCGAACTATCCGTATTTTATTTTGTAGAGTTGAACTTCTTTTAAAATGTAGTAATTAGGATTAAGCTACAAGGACTTACCTCCAGGTATTCACCGCGCATGACACTCAGCTCCTTGTCATTGTTAGCGGTGCGGGGATAGGTGACCAGAACAACTTTAGCGCCCGACGACTGCAGATCCTCAAGCCACGCCTCCAGCAGCTGATCCTCGCTGGGATTAGCGGCACCGCCACGCGCTGCACCCGCAGACAGTTCTGAGACGCCGCCTGGTCCCGCTGCACCATAGTTGCCCGTGCCGCTGCTCACGTTGCGGGATTCGCGTGTGTGCAGATTCTGCAGACCCGCTGTAATTGCGCTAAGGCTGGGACCACCGGGACCCCCAGATCCATGCGCACCAGTGGACGTTACGCCACCACCACCGCTGCCGCGCTCTATGGAGTCAAAGGAGAGCTCGCTGCGCGCATTAAAATCGGAGGCACTGATGGCACCGGTGCGATCACGATCCCGATCGTTTCCGTGGTGTATGGTGTACTTCTCGCTGAGGGAGATGCCAATGCCATTCGTATCATAATCATCAT
Organism: Drosophila melanosoma; assembly: GCA_035042045.1. NCBI lineage: Eukaryota > Metazoa > Arthropoda > Insecta > Diptera > Drosophilidae > Drosophila > Drosophila melanosoma. The sequence goes on along the minus strand of JAWNLY010000203.1, from coordinate 2,356,627 downwards.
AACCGCCTCCAGCAGCAGCACCACCACCACGTCCGCTTAAGCCCAAACCGACACCGGGACCGGCCTGTACATCGAGACGACGCTTGCTGACATGCGTCGGCGATGTGGCCTCCAGTTCGTCAATGACTAAATAATCGGGTGACCAACCATCAAGGAAGACAGGGTGATACGAGCCAACATCTTCCTTCCATTGATCGCGCGGAATGACCCAGGCATCGCCCAATGAACGCCACAGTTCGGTCTCCTTGCTGGTGACGCAGTTGATCAACAAATTGATGGCTTCGCGTGTCAGCAGCGGATTGATGACGCGCGCCGGCAACTGGGACTCGTAGTAGGTATCGCTGGACGCTTCGACAATCAGTGCCAGGGGCGTAAAGAGAAAATGCACCAATTCCGGCGCATTGGGATCATGGATGTGCGCCTTTAATTTGGCCAGCAAATTGAATGATAGCTTAAACTTGGCGAATATATCAACGAACTCCTTCTCATGTGGCGGACGGGTGCGCAGGGTGAGCAATCCCTCGCCTGGATCTCGTTTCTTCGATTTGCGATTGCGACGACGCCGTTCCAGCTCTCGGGAAGCGGCTGCCGCATGCTGCAGTCGCGCAATAAATTTCTCAATGTCATCGAAACAATGATTCAGCACCGCCACATCTCTTTCATATTTCTCGCTGGATGTGGAGCTCGTCTCGTCGCGATCATTGACACCGCCATGCTCCGAATCCGTTTCCCCATTGTGTATGAGGTCCACTTCGGTCACAGCATTGCCAGCCGATCCCCGCATGCCATATTGATCCACACTGCTGCGCTGATGCATGTGATGCTGATGCTGAATCTCTCGATCCCTCTCACGCTCCCTTTCCCGCTCTCTCTCTCGCTCTCGATCTCTGCCGCGTTGCTCGCGCTGATGATGATGCTGCTGCTGCTGCTGCTGTTCGGCGCGACTGTGCGACGACGACGACGATGTCTTGCTCATCATCATGGCCATGCCTGAACTAGTGCTAGCGCCGCTAGGATGCTGCGTGGGTGTCGCTCCCCGCTGCTGGGTGATCATCTTGCCGCTACGCAACTGCTTCAGATCTTCCACCAAATGCACAGCGCTAACACTTTGTGACTGTTGGCAGAGAGAATAGACTGGGATTAGGGAAAGATCGTATTAAATTATACGGAAGCTAACCAACTCACCTGAAATATGTGCATTTCGGAACGTGATCCGCCGCCGCCCGAAACGATAAAGACAAGTATGTTGTTGTAGAGCTCCATGGCGTCGTTGGATGTGAACGCGGTGGGTTCCTGCACCAGTGATGCGGGAAAACGCTCAATAATGTTCTGTAAATATATAATTTTCCATTTAATGGTTATTTTTTAAACAAAATAAGATTTTGTATGGTTTTTTTTGGCTTAAGATCTAACTTAAACCAAGTTCAGACCAAAACAAACTTTCTTTTAATTATAAAATTGATAAACCAAAATATTGATAATTTGAGTAAATATTGACATTTATTTAAGCCATGTGTACAAACCCCCGTCTCGTAATCCATGATGAGCACCCACTGGTAGTCCAGGCAGAGCTGCATCTTCTGCGACCAAATGCCTGTGGTCTTTTCCAGCTGCAGCAGTCGTCGCATGCCATCCGCAGGATAAACAATGCCCGACTCCTTGTTAACGGTGAATGTGGCCAAATGCTCCAGCAGGTAGGTGGGCTTGTCATGCAAATCGCCATCGAGTCTCTCCCTTTCCTCGCCCCCACTTCGATCGTCGCCGGAGTAGTCACCGCCACCGCCATGGGCACCACCGCTGCTGTTACCAGCACTACCGCCGCCATTCGAATGATGGTTGACCATCTTTCCTGGCTTTAAATTGTGACTGTTTACTGATTAGCGTCTTCTGAAAGTAAAAACAAAGGCATGTTACTTAGTACAGTCTTGGCTCAAAATATAGTTCACTCGTATGGAAAAGTTTACTGTGATAACATAATTTAATGTACTATCTTTGATATTAATAGATTATTTTTATAATACTATTATTAACAAAAGATATAAGAATACAAAAACATACAAAATAAGTATTATTTGCATTATTATTATTATTATTGAATTTCGCGAGGAATGACTGTATTCATTGTATTTGCAGCCTTGCACATATTTTGGCTGGCTGTTTATTGCGCAGTCGTTGTTAGCTCTGACTCAGGCCACATTCCACGCTCAGCTCAGCTTAAGCCACAATTATTCTCAAACTTTAACATTTTGTTCGCAGTCGCGCAGCGTTGGAATTTAAAAATCGCGCGCCCAGCCCCCGCTCCTCAACCTCCCCCTAGCAAGCACAGCACTCCTCAGCTGTCAGCTCGTTTCGTGTATGTGTGTGTAAAATCTACCTGTTTGTTGAATATGTGGCTTGGCCTGCCAACCTCACAGTTTTCTCTCTCTCAGCATATTTGCAAATGTGCTGAGAGCAAACAGTTCAAAAGCGAGAGAGAGAAGCCGCTCCCTCAACTTAAGTGACTTGCCTAAGTAGTTAGGCGTGTGCCGACGGCGACTGCGCCGGATGCCCAGTAACAAGCGATCACATATGTACACATACAAACACACACATCTGCACTTGTGTCCGTGTATGCTAATGGGAATTTATAATTTGAGTGTTAGAGTCTGACAACTATTAAATTTAACATGTTTTTATTTTCGCATGCCGAATTGCATCATCGGCAAGGTATTTTGTCTGGTTTACTGCGCTAACGATTTACTTATTATTATAGTTATGATAAAAAATTATCAAGTACTAAGTAAACTAAAATTAGCTGAAAATGCCCAAAGCAAAACGCATAGATAAATTATATACATATATTTATTTTTGGGTTCCAGCTGAAGCGTTGAGCGTCGTAAAAAAAATAGTAACGGTAGACGCTCGGCCGGCTAGCGAAGCATTCATTTATTTACAGATAATTAATTAAGCCGTGATAAGCAGGCAACGCAATGAGAGAGATAGTTGATAGTAGTCAAAGTCATTCGTTATAGTCATTGGAATTAACAAAAAAAATTGTAAAAATAGCTTGCAAAAATAAATAACACAGCTTGAGCTGCACACAACAATTGTACAAATTTAGATAAGCGTTGCATGACTTTGTTTTATTTTTTTTGTTTATCTAAAAACATTCCAAAGGCGAAGGCATATGGCAAAACAACAAACGTTTTTATTATTTCTGTGTGTTGTTGTTTTTTTTGTTATTGTTGCCCCTGTGAAAAACCAGCTTGTGAACAAGTGAGACTCGGTTACAACAAATGGGGAGACATCGACATCGACACCGACACCCCAAGCAACACATACACACACACACACAGTATGGTTATCCCGTTCGCACACATGCGCATGCGTGGCTACAGCTCTGCCAGGTGCGCCGAGGAGAGTCTGCCTATGTGTGTGCTTGTGCGTGTCTCTTTGTGTGTGTTCGAGTATTTGTGCGCTTTAAAAAAGGTAAGTCGGATTTGTCCCCGCTGCGTCTGCTGCAACTTTACTTTTTTGACGACCGCATTTTTTTAGCTTTCTTTTCCACCTGTTTTTCTCATGCTCTGTTGATATTTTTATGATTTTTTTTTCTTCTTTCACACAGACGGCTGCTCACAGTTAGCACACAAACACACACATGCATGCATATGTATAGGTGTATAGTACATAGAGGCATAGGCAATAATAGCAAAAGGTATGCACAACAACACACTGGGAGCGGCTGCAGGTTTTCTCATATTGATTTTCAATGCTCTTTTGTTCAATTCATTCACTAAATTCGTCGAGACATATGCAATCATTTATTCTAATTGACCGCAATTTTATATTTATTTATTATACTTCGCACATATGCATATGTCACCTGTATACACATACATGCATTCATTGACTTATCAATAGCTCCTCATCCTTCTCGCGTTCCGTTACGCGTTCTTTTCTAATGAGCACGAATTGGAATTTTTATTGGCACGTTCTTTTTAACACTTTCATCGGAATTGAAAATATTCGGTTGAATTCGGTAGGCGGAGGGGGTGGCGAGCATGACGCTAATAGAGTTCGGCGCACTTCACAAATATTTACAGCTGCTTCATTACTATTTTCATTTCGAAATAAAAACTAACTGTAATTGGGCTTGCGCTTTTGTCTAATTTCTTTCTTTCACACTTGACATCCACATCTATCTCCCCACACACTTCGCTCACTCCCAATCTCGGCTTGAAGAGAGCTCGTCACAATCGTTTTTTTACCTGCCGTTTACTTGTTGTCTGTGCTTTTGAATTCTCGTCCGCCTTCCTTCTATTTTGGCTTTCCACTTTCGTTCGTTCTACACAATTTTACAACACTTTTCTTTAATCTAAGCACGATTTTGGTTTATATACGCACTGATTTAATTATTTACACTATGGTTGCAATTAATATTATGGACAATAAATTAAATACATTTGCGGTATTGTCGCCGTAATTGTAATTGTTTTTTTCTTCTATTTTTTCAAGCACACGCGAGCATTGTCCGCTGTGGCCGCTTTTAGTACGTCAGGCCAGACCAAAATCAAGGTACTAACTTGGCTAACTCAACACGGCTAGCGCTAGCTCCGTTAGCCAAGAGCTAAGCCTCAAAAGTACCTCAGTCATGTCACAGAGAGGGAGAGAGAACGAGCGAGAGCAAATACGCAAGGGTTGCCACCTAGTCTGTTTTAAAATAGAATCAAAATGCTTATTTTTTAACTTGATATTATTTATTTTGTACGGAAATTAAAAACTAACTTAAGGCGTTTCCTATTTTTTTTTGTTCGCCTTGAGCAGCTTCGCTTTGAGCGCTTTAACATCCACTTTGATATCCTCTGACGGACGCTTGCGACTCTGTCCCGGGGAATCTTCTGTGGGCGGCACAAAGTCCTTATTGCGACGTTCGTCCTGTTTCTTGGATGCCTCTGCTTGTTTGGCGACGCGCTGCTGCTGCTTCTTGGCTTGCTTCTGTTCATTGTTGAGGAAATATTCACCCGACGCCAGCTGCTTGTCAATCTTACTCTCCGGCTGTGCCGGTGGAAATGGTGTATATTCCCCTTTGGGCTTCCTGGTCTTGGGCTTCTTCCGCTTGATGTTCTTGTTCTTAAACTTGGGTAGAAAACGTGACCAGTCCTCGTTGGCCAGCTGTGGATCCTTCATCAGTTCCCGCTTGATCATCAGCGCCTTTATGTTGTAAATAGGATGCACATTGTTCATCGTCTCCAGCACAATGTCGCGCACCTGTTGCAGACCCTTGTACGGTCCCAGCGCGGCAACAGTGTTGCCCTGCACAAGGACATAGCAATCGGTTAGCAGCTCGATGGACTTCAACGTTGCCCCATTTGGCCCGATCAAACGCTGACGGCGCTTCACAAACTTCTCCTTCTTGTGGACGAGATTGCCGATCTTGATGATGTCGCAACCAGTTTCATCTTCGAGCACACGTTTCGCCTGCTCGAAGGGCACACTGCGCGCCATCAGTTTGATCATATCACGCGATTTGATTATAATATATGGATCCCATGTCTTGCGCGTCGTCTTTACCACCATACTGCCCTCCATCAGATCCAGTTCGGCCCTCAAATGATGCTCTGCCACAGCTTGCTGCACGAGGGGCCATACTTCCTTCAAGTATTTCTCGCGGTATTTAGGAAAGAGCGTGGCAAAAGAGCTCTCCTCCACCATGCCATGTGGATTGTCTTCGGCCTTGAATGTGGGAATTTTCAATGACCAGGCATTGTCCACGGGCTCCGTGCTTTGTTTTATCGTTCCTTCAGTTTCACCATCGCTCATTTCTGCTAAGATTTATTTAAATTCAATAAAAATTTCAAAACCTCGTCTGTGCACGTTTGTTTTGACGAGCTGCTGGTGATGTGTGACCGTTTTCTAAACTTGTCGTGATACGATAGTACAATTGATAGTATCGCACTAAGGTACAAGGTTACTAAGATAGGATTTTACAAATTACAATAAATCAATATGAAGTCTTCATATAAATTATTCTATTGTAATGTTAGTTGCATTATTGCCCATCAAAAATTAACTCTATTTAAACTTGGGTACGGGATTTATGACGTAAGGCGCAGCATTAAATAATAGTCGAACATTTGTGCCAGTCGTGTATTATCGATGTGTCTTGTGCACAAAGCAGTGTTGTCGTGTTGACTTTTTATCGAACAGGTATGATATTTATTAATTTGTTTTAAGCAGAAAAGATCAGCAGATATACGAAGTCTGAAATTAACAGATATATCTTTCGTCTGACTGCCAAGCTTTAGACTGATTTATTTCCTTGTCATATTTTCTACTGGTCGATCTGTCGATTTTTTTAATCGATAGTTGGCATCGCTGGTACAAAGGTGTGTCGTGAGAAATTTTCCATGCGATTTTTCATTCTGTTGTTGCTCTTGGGTGAGTTTGGTCGATGTTCATTTCGTTGAGGCACGGACTTTCACTTTCGTTTTTAAATTGAGACGCAATAAATTTTCCAACTCGTATATATATATATTTAACAAAAAAAAAGTTCTGAAGATAAACAATTTGGATTTGGTTAAATTGTTCCGCTGGTAGACCATATTGTAAAAGTATCTTATAAATTTACATAAACCACACGAAGTGTTCTGAAAAATGCAACTTTGGGCGTGGACGTGTCGTGCAAAAGTTGCATAAAGTTTATCTTAATTGGCATTTCATGATTTCAAGTGGAAAATATTAGTATTGTTTCGTTAAATGCATAGTTTTTGCATGTTGCGTATTGTGAAATTTTTTTGTGAAAAAACAATATGGCGTCGCTGACGCATCGACGTGGCTGTAGCAGGCGCTGCCAACTTTATTAAATTCAAAATGTAAAATTTTTTACCTGCTTTAGGATGCTGCATAAAATAAATCAAAGCGCGCGTTTAATAAGAATGAAATAATAAAAGAATATATATTATAAATGCAGAAAATTTAACAAAGCGCATATTTACCGTCAAGTTGTTAGTTTCTCTAAGCAGGGTTGAATACACTATGCAAGTATCGATTACGATTATTCGATTGGATACGTCTAATCGTTTTCTACAAGAGTAATTAAGACGCGAAACACGTTTTTTCTTTGGAAGCGACTATTGATGAAGTTGGTCATAAGTACTTAATTTAAAACGTTTAATAAAACTGTCAATACTGTTAAACATGATAAACAAAAGCAACATGAATTAGTTTTCTGCATGATTGGTTATAATTATTGCGTCGCAAGGTAGCATTACAAAGTGTAATATTTAATTAGGTTTATTTATTATGTGTACAATTATTGAGTGGTGTTTTCTACTTTTTTTTTAGATTTGAATTGAATACGATTGCAATTTGATGGCCTAAATTTGGTGCATTACGTAATCTTCGTGGTGTTTTGTATTTATATTTGTAACACACGCACAGTCTATACTCTGTGCCTGCGTTAAAAAGAGACGACAATAGTGCGTTTGCTATTTGGCGTTGCCATATAGTTAAAATTCATTTGAATTATGGTGAGTGGAAATATGTTTGTAAATGTTTTATGATTTAATTGTTTTTGTATTTTGAATGATTTTGCAGCCACGCATAGTGCCATTGCAGTTGTTGAAGTGCCTTCGGGTGCTTTTAGACAACAATGGTGGTATACTAAGCGCAACGGAAGTGAAGCGAATAGCGGGGTAAGTTGTCGAAGATAAGGGTTAATAAGCAAACGCCATCTAGCGTTAATTTTTAACACATATGTATTTGTCCCGCTGCAGGTTGATGACAAAATATTCAAAAAAATTGGTGTCGAAATGCGTTTATGTGCAAATCCTAAAGTCAACCAAAACAGAACTGCTCGGTGATTTTATGACTGTGGGTGGCTGGGGCTTAGTCTGCACATGGCTAGGCGATGCCATACGGACAATGAACTGGCCACTTGTACAAGAGATTCTGGAACTTTTACTCCTCTCTCCGGTTGATGTAAATAGATTAAAGATTAACTCGGCACCGATACTTGTTAAGGGGCTGTGCAAGGATGGGGGCAATGAAGGTGAGTGTTCAAGTTTCAGATCTTTATGTGACTTTTGTACATCAATCAAATTGTGTATTGTACTTACCGATTTAATTTAACATTGTTGCTCCTTACAGGTGTTCGAATTTTGGCAAAACGACTGGTTGAGCAGTGGCTAAAAATTGTTACCGAAAATCCAGGCGGCACTACTGCAACCGGTTCACCTGGGAGTGCAGCTGAGTCGATGCAGTCAACCAGTAAGGAGTCATCCTCGGCCGCAGAACTAAAGGACTTAAATATGGAGAACAGCTCGTCGGACAGTACAGACAGTGGATGTGGCGGATCGGTTACACAGAACTACAGGATCATTTCGGCTGAGAACAAACGCGCTATAGTATTAACAATCAAAACAGTTGACAAGTCGTCGGCGTCGACATTAGCATCAGCAGATAGTGTATATAACGATGATGATAGTTCCTTGCCACCATCTGAGACTGGCTCTGATTCCAGAGGGACAGAGTCCAATGTCAATTTAGATTGTTCAGAAAAATCTAATTTAGATGATAGTTGTACATCAGATTCGAAATTGGGGGACGGTGCCGATAAAAAACAAAAAAACGCACGCGGCGACAAAAGTAACAAGAGATCTGAGAAAGACCGTGAAAAGGACAGGAAATCTTCGTCCAGTAGTCACAGATCTTCTTCATCTAGCCATAAGTCGTCGTCGTCTTCCTCTTCTTCTAAGGGCTCATCGAAGAGTTCATCTTCATCTTCGTCCCATCGCAGCTCGAGCTCCGATAAGCATCGCGACAAGGACAAGGTGCGCTCAAGCTCAAGCAAAGAGAAGGATCGCAAGGAAGGTGGTGGTTCTAGTTCCTCTTCCTCATCAAGCAAGCACAAATCGTCAAAATCCTCAAACTCCTCGTCCTCCTCTTCGTCTAACTCTAGCACATCCTCCAAAGATCGCAATCGCGACAAGGATAAAGAAAAACCAACCACAACAATGGTTGCAAAAAAAGATAATGATAAAGACAATAAGCTGATGCCACCACCGCCAGCGTCTTTATCTGATAAGAAATCCAAAGAAGGCGCAGAAACCGCCGATGTACAATCCAAACCCAAATCAATATCCATACCCAATCGCAAGGCTTCGATATCGATAGAGATACGTCGAGACACCGAAAAGACATCAACGGTCAAGACGTATCAATCGAAATTTCGTTCACATGGCCTAACCGAAGAGGCGCCCCCGCCGCCCTCACGCAAAGGCCTGAAGAAGCCCACGTCCACAGCGTTGCCATCAGCCAACTCGGCGGGCGCAGCAGCAACATCATCGATGTTGCCACTATCGAGCGGACTGAAGCGTCTCTCACCGCCACCAAGGGAGACACCTGCCGAGAAGAAGCCCAAAATTGATATGACCCAACTGAGCGGTCATGTGGAACGTCCGGGATCTGCGAAATTAATAGCGCCCAAGAAGAGTAAGCATCTTGATACTTGGAACACTTTACTAAAATGCACCTCTTTTTTGTCTCTTTACAGGAAACACTGTCAGTTTTTGCTTTTGTTTGTTGTTGTGTAAACAATTTTGTGTGTAATTTTATTGAAATCATTTTTAAGGAGTTTAATTTTCGCTTGGGTTGGTTTTCATAAATTGATTGATGATTGGTTGGCTTATTGTTGGGGTGGGGCGGGACAAACTTTTAGATAATTTGATATATATATATATATAATCCGTGGCCCGTTGGTTATGCTGATTGATAAGACTGAGTGCGTTTTATATAGAGTTGTTTTTGTGATTTAATTTTGATTAAAGCAGCAGCCTCACACTGCGCTACAAAGAACGGAAATCGGCGCATCGTTTTGGCCACTGTGAGAATGAAACCGGCAACAGACAGAGGGTCAATTTGGGTACGGCGCATGCGTCAGAGTGGAAAGACGCCGGTGTGCGGCTTGGTGTTAAGTATTAAACCTCAACCTAAAAAACCACAAACTATACATGACATATATAGATATATATTTATGATATATACTACAAAACACGTTTATGAATTAGATTATAAGGTATGTAGAATGCAGCTTACTAACATAATCTCCTACTACATACAAACTACAAAAAATAAATACGACTTTCCTCTAGAAAAATTCCTACGTTTCTACTGAAATAAAAATATGCATATGCAACAAAAAATATATATCAACTTTGAGCTGGCTAATTCTTAAAGTTTGGTAGCACAACATGAACACGGCTTAAAATCTGGCTACGGTCTGCATATATATAATTATATATGTATATACTCATATATTGATAAAACGAACAGTAATGCAGTTGTTGCATGTTCATGACGCTACCAAGGTCTGAGAACATGGCCGTTTTTTCACTTGCGTGTGTTGGCCTTGCAACAAAAAACCGTTTGATGATCAGCTTTGTTTTCTCAGAGGGGTATGCCAAATATATATATCGAGTATAGGTTGAATGGGTAGTAAAGCAAACACTGGTGTTGCTCAGACGATCTTATACCAGCCTGTGCGTTCGGATTTCAAATACTATATATTATACATATGTATGTATATATTTCTATATGTATATATATGTATTTATATATAATTTATAGAGTTGTATTGAGTTTACGCTCATTTTTCCAGCTAATCGTGGTGCGTGCTTTGGGGTTTGCCAATTTGAATAGATTATGCAGTGTGTAAATTTATTTTTAATGTTTTTTCTTTATTAGGTCGCATTTTATTTATTTCTTATCTACAAGCAACAACAGCAAAAACCGACAGAGTGCGTAAGCACATATTTATACCATGTTTTATTTATAATAATATCTTTTAATATTATAATTAAATTTGTCGCTCGAAATATAAAACAAAAAAAAAAAATAAAAATTATAAGTGTTATACAATTTCAAAATATAATGATTTGATCTCAATTGTTTACAAACAGAATTAATGAAAAAACACAATATGAACAATGTACTGAAAATAAGTATTCAAATTTCGCAGCGACTACTCAATTTAATACTAATATTTATATATATCTGATTTTTTGAGTTATGTACATCTTATTTATGTATTTGAAAAGCGCTAAGCTAGCTGTGACTTCTCAATATATATAAAATTAGCAACAAATTACTTATATTATTTACTATTCATTGTTTACAGTTGCAACACTGGTGGAAACAAATCTCTTCTCGGATGCGCTGGCGGCGTCCATAGAGCCCAAGAAGGTAGTGAAGCGGAAGCGGTTGAATGCTGCATTATCACCCACTGAGAAGGATGCGCCACTGGCGCCACTTAAGTTCTACCAAGACACGCTGGATGAGTCGAAGGGCGAGGACAAGTCGGATGATAGCACCAAGGAGAACGATGAGAGTCGGACGGCATCTCCTGGCAAGGATACCGACGCTGACGATGATGATATACCATTGAAGAAGGTCAAGGAGGACATTGAACAGAAGGTTCAAAGAGAAAAGTCGACGGCGGAGAGCGCCGATGGGGGCGAAGATGAAGATGACACACCCGTGGAGCCCAAGAAGCCAGGACCTGGTTGCGGTCCCGATGGACCACCCGGTGTCCTGTTGCTGCATCGACGCAAGGGCCCCAAGAAGAAGCTCACCTGGCAGCCGGAGGAAAAACTGACACAGATCCGTTACTTCGAAGTGGATCACTCGGAGCGCGTGAACGTGACAAAGCAGAGCTTCCTAGAAATGCAGAATCTGGAGCGCTACGGTGAGCGTGATGCCTTAAATCGTCGTGGTTTCGATGACACCATGGAGCCACAAACGGAATGGCGTGCTCTGATCGAGTTGGAGAATGCGCCAAATCCTCCAACCGGCCATCTGTCCAAGCAGCGCATTGTCCAGGCGGAACGAGAGGCGACCACACTGCGGGCTCTCTACTTCTCACCGGATATGATTCCTGATAGTGGCGCTGAAGCGGAGCTGGAGCCACATTTTCCGCACGAAATTCCGATCATACCCATTGATGATCTCACTGGCAATCCGGATGCGATGAATGACTACAGCACTCAGGCGTGGCCGGAGCCGAAGAGCTATGTTGCCCCTGTTAACGAGATGGGCTTTAGTGATGGCATAAGCAATGTGATGCCTGGATTGAGTCCAAACGTTTTGCCCGCCAATCCCTTCCAGCCGTTTGGCAAGAACGGTTTCGTACCGAACGCACCGAATATGCCACCAAATACCAAACCCCCAATGCCAATGAACATGGCACCGTCGGGTCCGCCACCAATCTGGCAGAATCAAATGCCGGGCGGTCCAATGATGCCGCCCATGAATGGACCTCCAGCCGGCATGGTGGATATGAACGGACCAATGCCCCCCAACTTTAAATTTGGCAGTCCGAGCGGTATGTTTGGTGCGCCGCCCAATTTCAATGCCATGAACTATCCGCCAATGATGATGAATGGACCCGGTCCGGGTCCGGGACCCGGCCCAGTACCCAATGGTCCCATGATTAACGGACCTATGCCCAATGGCCCGATGGGACCCACGCGCAACAACAATCGCAAAAACAACATGGGAGGTGGAGGCGGAGGCAACTGGCGCAGTGGTGGTAATAATTTCCAGGACAACTCCGGCGGCAATTGGCGCTCAGCGGGCTCTGGCTCCAATCGTGGCGGTGGCAACAACAACAACACTGGCATTTGCAAGCAATTCATGCGAGGACATTGCCACATGGGCAAGTCCTGCAAGTATGTGCATCCGCAAAAAAAGAGATTGTAGGACTCATCCGAATCTTCCGAGGAAGATTCGACAGTATAGATCTCACACACATACACACTCAAAAATCTCTGCGATATGGAGTGTGATCTTTAATTAATGTTGCATTGGAATAAAGGATCACATGCCACGCTGCCACCAACAGCCTTTGAAGACTGCAGCCATGAGGAGCAACTGCCTCTTTGCCGGCGCCCCACAACTAATTTTACATTGTATATAAAAGAAGATATATATATATATATATAAATGTACAGTATATTATTAATATGTAGTCATGTACGTTTGTCATTTGCATAACATACACTGCACTCACACACTACACTCACACACTACACACACACTATACACACACTTCACACACACACCACATACAAACACTTACATTTTTTCATGCAAGTTAAAATTTAAAATATTTTTAAGATACTTGTTAATAATAAAGACCAAGTCATACTATGAAGAAAATAAGCAAACAATTTATATGCAATTATTGTATTTACTTTGTAGTTTCTTAGCAACTAAAAAATTTATATAAATCAAGTGTTAAATCAATTTCAAAAAGTACAAATTTAAAATTGCTATATTTAAAACAAATAATGTCGTCTCATTGGGTAAAAATCGGATTGGATTTGAAATTTAAAATTGGAAATGTAATTAATTTTTATACGGATTTCCGCTAGTTAAAAAGTTTTGTTTTTCCAATAGTAATTTAAAAACTGTAAATTTAATACAAACCTAAACGCACAGCTAATCCAAATGTTTAAGGCTTGAGCAAAAAATCAATGACATATATACGTATACATGTATGTATGTATGTGTGTATATATGTGTCTGGGGTTTGGGTTTGGGGAGGTGGTTGTCTAGTTTGTTGCTCTTAACCTAAAATTTGTATGGCTTCGTTGGCAGGTGTCTGCTTGGAACCAGGTTTGTAAATTCAGTTGCTGCCAGTTGTTTCATCAGAATACGCAAAAGTTTTCGGTATCGTCATGCGGTTCATTGGATTTGTACTAGTTTTGTCCGCTGTGGTTGCCATAGGGAATGCGCTGAGCTTTACTGTAACATCCCGGATCTATATGGATGTGAAGCAGAAGAAGCAGCCGTTGGGCCGCATCACATTTGGCCTGTTTGGAAAGATTGCGCCAAAGTCGGTGGCCAACTTTCGACACATTTGCTTGCGTGGTATTAATGGCACCAGCTATGTGGGAACCCCGTTTCATCGGATTGTGGATCGGTTTCTGGTGCAGGGTGGCGATATAATTGCTGGCGATGGCACCGGTTCTATCAGCATCTATGGCGAATATTTTGAGGATGAGGACAAGGGTCTGAGCATTGAGCACAATCGTCCTGGCTATTTGGGCATGGCGAATCGTGGCCCAAATACGAATGGCTGTCAATTCTATGTGACCACAGTGGGTGCCAAGTGGCTGGATGGAAAGCATACCGTATTCGGCAAGGTGATGGACGGCATGGATACCGTCTACGCCATTGAAGATGTGAGATACAAAGGGAATCTCTTTTTTTCTGTATTGAATGACTTTAATCTATTGTTATTTGTACAGGTAAAAACCGATACGGATGACTTTCCCATCGATCCCGTACTGATTACAAATTGTGGTGAGCTGCCAACGGAACCATTCGAGTTTTATCCCGATGATTATAATATATTGGGCTGGATCAAGGCAGCGGGTTTGCCGGTAACCAGTTCATTTTTAGTTCTACTCATCTTCCACTACTTTTTCCGTCAACTCAATATGTACTGCTGACCAATGATTCCACTGACTCATTGTTTTATTCATTCACATATTAATTAATTACAACAAAATCACATTAATAATTAATTGTTAAATAAAATGAGTGTCTATAACAAAGTTTAGTTGCTTAAGCCTTGATCACTCCTCGGATCAGAACTGGCAATGTTGGTCCCATATGCAGCTGAAATGAAATGGAAAAAAATGTAAAAATGTTTGTAAAAAGTCTTCCGACTTACATCGATATATATATAGTCAACTATGCGCTGATCGCGCACATAGTACTTGGATTCGGGCTTAAGGAATCCCACCAAGCGCAGCTCGACGTCGGAGAAATTAGAATGATATGACGTAAGGATTTTGGCCAGCGTAAAGTGATGTTTGTGATCCGGATAAACCGAATAATTCAAACTATTGTAATACTCATCAATCATGCGCCGATCCTTGTCAGTGATCGCACGCTGATGTCTAATGTAATCATCAAAATCAAAGGAGTGAGCATGCTTTAACTTGGGATCCTTATCCTGGTCGAGTAAACGTTCCCACATATTCCGATAGACCTTGTTGAAGAACTCCGGTTCCGTGCACTTCTCAGCCCAGTACGTGAACTTTTTGTCGGGACTGCAAATGGGGGCAATTTCATCAGATTATTTACTTTAGGTTTATTTGGAATACTTACTGATTTTTGACATTAAAGTCAACAAAGAGTCCTGGCACACGAACTGCAGTGCGGGCAGCGGCTATTAGTTTTCCCGGTCCAAAGAAATGCAAGCGCAACTCAAAGCGCCGGATAGAATTACGGGTCAGTGGACCTAAGTCCAAAATATAACCGAGTTGTTCACAGGGCAGAGGCTGCACTGTGAAATGCTTGACAAGAACGGGCAACTTGTAGCCAGGAGACTTATTCAGATTCACATAGCTCTGGTAAACCTTTTGATGTGTGCTGTAAAGATCAGGATTGTTGTGCAGACGCTCTAAATAACGTTCCGTGACGAGCATCTGGTTGAGCACCGTCGCATTGGGTAGCTCCTGATTGTTATTGACCAGCACATAGGTCTTGGTCATCTTGAAGAGCTGTATGTCATGGAGGCGCTGTGCATCAGCAGACATATCCTCGTCACTTTCTGATAGCTCACTGAAATCACTGGTCACCTGAGTCTCCAGTGCGTCCTCCTCATCGTTTGCTGCCATCTCTGCATCGCACTCTGTAATCCCTTTGAATATCTCATAGTTGTAGATTTTAACCAAGAATGAGTATTCCTCAATGATCTCGGACATGCTCTGATCCACCTTGGGCAGTGGCGTTGCTATGTTCAATATGGGTAATATACCCTGACCCCGCAGACGAAAAGTGCTGCAGGCACTGTCATTAATGAACACAGTGAAAATGCGCAGGAAATTCTCCTTGAGTCCCAAAATGCCGGAGACTTTAATCTTTTCAGTGCCTCGGGCATCCAAAAAGAGTGCATTGTCCTGCATGAGTTTGGCATAGCCATCTATTAGTGGCCTATCCCTCGGATCAGTTCCTTGGACGATCAACTGCAGTGGATACCCTGTCACATTCGAGATGCTTACAACTGTGCTGAAGGTCTCATACCAAGGCTAAAATAGAAACTTCAATAAATTAATAAATCAATTGAATCCAAATACAAACCTTAATGTTGAGATAAATGTTATCCTTTTGGAATTTAACTTTCTGCATCAAATTGACGAGTGTCACTGCCAAATACTGACTACGTCCACCAATGACGTCCAACTGGAACAGGGACTTTACCTCATAGGATTGTCGCACGTGTGGCAGGTGGAGCAGACAATCCTGACTCTGTGAGTTTTCCAGTTGTCCCGTCTTCTCGTAAAAATAAATGAAACGATCGGAGAAACAGTATTCTGAGGAAGGTTCAGACAGCTGCTGGCTGGACTCAATGTTCAGCTGGTTCAGGATATAGTCGACAGTATGATGGACATAGCTGGAGTCACTGTGACAATCGGTGTCCTCCAGCGATTCCGGCATTTCGTCCATCCTTATTAAGAAGCGACGTTTGGCCAGATCGAGATCAATGATGATCTCGTCGATGATATCGAGTATCATAATACCATTCTCCTGTTCCTTGTGGAACTGACAGCGACATTCCTGATAACGTAGCGTCAAGTTTGATTCATCTTCGCAGGTGAAATTGTATTCTAAAGTGCGCAGAATCTGTGAGAGGATATCGGTAACCAAATCAGGAGTATCTTCGGCGCCAATGAAAGTCCGCGACTCCTCGATGCGTCTCCACTTGAAACTAGCTGTGGTGCAACCGTGATTGACGAGAGCCACATTAAAGTCGTAGGGATATCCACGATCGAACAGCACCAGTTCCGGCTGAAGAATGTGAATTTCGGGCACTTTCACTGTGAGCTGCAGTTTCAGATATTTATGTGTCGTACTAAGAGCGAAAACATTAATGCGTCCCTCAATCAGTTTGCAGGAGTGTTGCATCAATGTGGATTTATTCAAATTGACAAATATCTCCTTCTGCTCGAGTGCGGTCATATTAACATGGATTTGCTTCTCGAAAGTGTGTTCGTAGAGTTCTTTAATGCGAAATGGTCCCACAACTTCGAGTAATACATTGGGAATGGGTAAATTATGTGGGTTGATTAGATGTGCGCGTCGCATTTGTGGACGCTGCTTGAGCGGATCCTTGGGTTCGAAATGGAAAGTGATCTGTTTGCGATCCCAGACCAGTTGACATTCAGTAAATTTTGCCTTTGCTGTGAATCTTATCATATGTTTGCGTTTCGGATTCTTTAAGTCCGTGACAATCACCAAGAAGTCACAGAAGAAGACACCCTCCTCATAGCTGGTCACAAGCAGCTCTAGCTTCTCTTCTTTCTGCGAAGGCACCTCCAATAATTTGGGTATAATATCGAAACGTGACGTAAGTGGTTGAAACACACAGGAACTCGCTTTCAACGCAGGATTGTAAGTGTTGAGGCGAGTGATGTTGAGACGATAGTTTCGAAATCCTCGGTTTATTACCCTTACCGGGAAGGTATATTTGAAGACTTGTGCAATGAAATGTTCCTTTGTATCCGTAAATAGCTGTCCCGCATCGAAACCCTCTCTAATGTTTGGCTCGAAGTAGAGTGGCACTCCCTCAACCAAAAAATCAATGGGTATTTCCATCACATTGTCAAACTGCAGATCTATATAAAGTGTGTTATGAAATAGACCAGGATCAGGAAACAAGGACACCAGGGTCGTGTACATGCTCTGCCCGGTTGGTGATAATTTACCACCCCTCGTTGTTAGATACTGAAATTCAACGTCTTTCTGGGTGAATATAATCGAAGTTTAATTATAATAAATAAAAATCTAAAATTTATTTATAAGTAATTTTTTTAAATTTAAATAGAAAAATGTATATTTTCATTTTTTAAGGTATTTTCTTTTATGTTTTGTATCAGTTAAATTTAGGCTTTAATTATAAACTTACCAATTTCATTGAAAGCAACGTTTTTGTTGGCGAACAATTGTCAATATAAAAGTGTAATTTGTTCGGTTTGTAGACCTGTGTTCGAAAATACACAGATTTTGGTGTAATGCATATTTTCGAGGGCAAAACATTGGCCAGCAAGTGGTATGGATAAGGATGTGGATCACCGACGATTCTCAACAGACCTGAGAGCTTATTTTTCCCCAGCTTACGGAAGGAGACCAAGCAATGGGCAACAACTCTGGATTTACCAGATATAAAGAATTTCCAGGTATTATTGCGAAAGGACATTTCATTAGGCTGTAATATATATAAATATATATAAAAAAAACCATAAATTAAATTGTAAAACTTACTATAACATCAAAGTGTATGAATCCAGCGGCATTGGAAATATTTTCAAAATCCATTTCAAGTTCATATTCCTCACCCGCGTAGGTAATGCGATCCGTCAGATCGACATAGTTAACCCAGTCGATTTCTGGAGTGTTGCAATTATATTCGTACCACAGCTTTGAGCAGAGGAAATGCGAGTCAATCAGAGCCTTGGAATGTGAAGCTTCACTGCATTCCGAAGTACCTTCAGGTATTACCGGACACACACGAACCGATAGCGATCGTTTAAAGTAGCCCACTCGATTTGGTATTATCAATATGGTTATACTGCGACCCGTATTTGGTCTCAGATGGATAATCTCACTTTCGCAATATACTTCACGCGGATCATTTGGTACGGCATTCCAGTCCAGGAAAATGAAATTGTCATGCTTCTTCATAATGCTAAAGTAATTCATGTCCAAGAGGTTTCTTAGGGCTTCCTGAATAACGCGTTTTTCCGTTTCCGATTTATCAAATATCTTCTGCTTTTTTAGATTCTGCAGAAGATAATTAGCCATTCCAGAAATGGGTTCTGTGGGATGGCCAAAATTAGTAAAAGTTAAATGTTGCAAAACTTTGAAATATTTGTGTACAGATTACTAAGAAGATATAGGAAAAAAATAAATGACAATATTAATTATTCAAAAATTAATCTGTAAGAACAAAAATAAAAATTACAAATTACCCAAGACATTTTCATCAAATTCAACGCTATATTCGGATTCATTAACTGAAACTGAGTGCATGGATAGCAAATCGACTTTGTTGCTGTTAATCTCAATATTTTGATCGATTTCCGTGTTATCGTAAAGGTCGATATAAGTTTCTTGCATATGCTTGATGGGATCCCTAATCGTTATGGGCAGCATTTCTTTTGGATCACGTATATTGAAGACCAGCGGTTGCTCCGTACCATCATCGTTGACAGACACTTGCAGAGTGATGGGCACGGCCAGAGGATTCATGAGGAGCATAAAACGTTTCTGGGGAACACCGAAAGGAACGGTGCCAAATTCCACAAGTTGTGGAAATGTGCGAAGATTAATATGTTGGCCAGTGCCCCTAAAATGGGTTAGGAAGTAAAATCAATAATATTATAAAAAAAAAACAGCTAAATGTGTCAAAACTAGAACAGAAGATCGTTTGCTGAAATTGAAAATAAAAACTTTCCTAACAGACTGACTTCTCTTAAAGGAGAATATGCTCACTTAATGTGTACAATATGATCCAATCCGTTGATCACATTAAAGCGCAATTTGATCAGAAAACGTGATGTGACCAGGGAAAAGAAGGATACATTGAAAATGCCACGTTCGCAGGGCTCCAGAGTGAAACCATCGTCGGGGGTTATGCGCAAACCACAGGTTTCCTGATCGGAACACTCGGCGAACTTGACCTTGGCGACCACAGCTGAATTGTTAGAATTGTTAGTGAGATTCCGATGAACTGATAGCATACGGACCATCCACATTTAAGACCTTAATGATGGCGCAGTGCTCCTCGCCCACATAAATCTTACGCATGTCGATTGTCTTTGGAAAGAACTCCACATCGATGCCAGCAATCCGTCCCTCAACCACAATAAAATGACAGTCAATGCAATTGTTGTTATCCGTGAAACAGAATGAGATTTTTGTACGTTGAACGAATGGTGGAATTGCATCGTCCGGAAATTTCGTCATCACGTCAGGTCGAAATACCAAAACTGTCTGATAGGATTGCAATGGATTGATCTCTGTAGGTGCATCCAATTGAAAGTGAGTAGCAGCCGCAGAACTATAGGAACTACGTTCCTTATCATCGCCTTCTAGGTCGAATAATATATTACTATGCATGCTGACGCTGTCTGAGTCATTTGATATTCTCTCAGTTGACGTGGCTGGTGAGCCGGAGTAGAACTGGGTGCTCAAGTGGAGGGTATAAGGAGATTCGTTGCATATGTTAATCGTGCGAGTGATTTGCTCACCAAATTTGGCCATGTCATAGGATATGTAACCAGTACTTACATAAGCAGCCATCGCCTTGGGTGTATAATCAAAGACAACGAGCTTGAAAGGGCCTGTTAAATAGGAGTTGTATTGGATTCGCATGAAGATAAACTTAATTCTTTGATATATACTATTTCCAAATTTTAAATTAAAGAATCCCTTGTATACCTTCAGCTTATGCGGGATGAACTTGATAAATAACTTGTAATAGTCTTGCGGAACCAGAACGTTCTTATTAAAATTATTTATTTGGAGTCCTTTAAAGCTACTGCAATTGTCAAAGAAAAGAAATTTGTATTAAACGCTTTGGCTTAACGACCGAATTACTTTACTTTCTAATCTTTATACCAATGGGTTCCTTGGTTGGATTGTACATTATCATCTCATAATAGGAACTGTCCTGTGGCACGGTAGAGGGTAGCGTAATATGTTCAGAATAAGACGTCTCAGTCATGTCCTTAATTACTGAGAGAGGAAGAATGCACAAATTCTATTAGAAATCGATAATAATCGAAATATGTGTGATATTAAGAAATTTGGTGAAGGTGCAATCCGACTGACAGCTCTATTTAATTGTTAGGAATGAAATTGATTATGTATCGTACTATGTAATTCGACTATATCCCATCCCCTTTAAAGGTAATAATCCTTAAAATGTATAAATCAATTCAATTTACCAATTATGGGCACTTGAAAGGTAATGTTCGGATGAAAGGAATGAACGAAAATTTGTCGTCGACGATTAATATTTTTGCTTCTGCGACTGAATATTTTGACTTTCACATTGAGCTCCTTGTCTGTTTCGATATAGCGATTTATTTCTGGTTTTGGTATCACAATTGAGGTATCGCTGGGACTGTCCGTAGTGAATTTGATCATGCGAGGATACTGATATGGGAAAACTATGTGATTTTAGAAAGTATCAAATCTAATGCAATAAATACCAGTCCATTGTTTCGAATTTTTAGCGTAACGCCATAAGTTGAATTTGGCTTAAAAGGTGATCGATATATGATCAAACGTGGGGTAATTTGCAGTGATCCCACCAAATTGGCGTATTCGGATAAATCTATAAGATTAATCTAAATTGAAAACAACTGATTAAGGTAAGTATTTCTGTGATAACTCACATTCCTTGGCAATGCAGCAGCCATATGCTCTCGAGTGTGTGCTGCGATGGGAAACAGATGGCTCATTGGGCTCTAATTCCAGATCGCATTGCTCCTCAGAACTATCGATTTCATTTGCGGGCTCGATGTAGATATCCTTAGATGAACTTGAAACATGTGACTTACGCATTTCCTAGCTATATATTTTATATATTTATATATTTGCTTAGAAATGTTAAGCCTATTTTTATTTGTGTATTGTCACTTGTCACTTGTTTTTACTATTTGTATAGTGTCTTAATTTTTAAATTTTCCCCAGCAATTTTCGAAACTATTAAATTGGAGAGCTGTTTTTCGAAAAAAATTATCTGAAAATATTTGCTTGCCGTCGATGAGGATTTTTAAAGAATACGGCAATTGTCTGTAGGAAGTATTTTCTTTTTATTTTTATTTTGGATACAGAGCCTGTGATTACGTCACAGTCACACTCATGAAACAAACATTCAACATACACACACACACACACACAAATATACGCTGATTTTGGCAAAGCGAAAGACAATTTTATATTACGTATACGCCCCGTTGTTGTTTTGGCAAAACAATTTCAATTTGGGCAAAACTCAACGCAGCGTGTGACCGACAAAATGTCGAACGTTGTTTGGGGGCAGGCAAAAGACAGCCCGAGCCTGCCAAGGAATGAGGGTGGGGGGGGGGGGGGCAGGAAGTCAAGCAAGGATGCCAAAGAAGCCGCAATACAACAAATGCAATCGCAGAGCAGCTGACAATGCACACAACAAAGTCGTTGGCAGTTTTATTTATTTGTTGGTCCTTTTTCGTTTGTGTTGATCTGCTCTCTTCTGCATTTGGCAAAAGGCGAAATGTCCTTTTGTGCAAAATTAATGATGTGGGCTGGCTGTACGGTCGGAGCCGGAACCCGACGTGCGGTTTACGGTTTACGGTATATGGTTTAGGTTCGACTGGTCTCGTCTATTGCCATTTTTATTGTCAACGAACTGAGGCAACTAAAAAATTGGCCAAAAACCAATGCAACCGCAAAGCGAACAAAGAAAATTGAAAGCAACTGAAGGACCAAAAGCATGTGCACAGAGATGCCAAGCAATTTTGCATGTGTTTCCAACCAATGGTCCCAACAATGGGCGTGCTTCTGCTCCCATCTGCTCTTGTCCTTCGCACTTGTCCTGTGTGTTTATTATCGCCGACGAAGCGCTTATAAATTACGCCACTTCAGCAGCAGCGCCCGGCTCCTCGTGGAGTTGGGGCACAAACACGGTAACACAGATAATGGCAGCCCACTGTCCGCAATTGTCAGCAACGGTGTCCAAAAGAGGCGGCGGTGAAGGCGGCG
Source organism: Drosophila melanosoma (assembly GCA_035042045.1). NCBI lineage: Eukaryota > Metazoa > Arthropoda > Insecta > Diptera > Drosophilidae > Drosophila > Drosophila melanosoma. The sequence goes on along the minus strand of JAWNLY010000203.1, from coordinate 2,333,827 downwards.
TTACATGATCCAACCTGAATGTTGCGCAGTTTTTTTTAATGCATGTGAAAATAAAAAAATAAAAAAAATAAATTAAAAAAAAAAAAATAAAGAGAATAAACTTTGAACATTGTCCCAAAAATATACATTTTATATTTAATTAGATTCTAACTGCAAAGATTAAATTATTTATTTATTATTTATTTATTCAGTTGAACTTGAACCATATGTTTTGAAAAGATATTTTATCGTAGGCAAACCAAATCCTTTTTTTTATATTTGAATTTAATATTCTTTTATGAAGTGGTAATTTATGCATCCCAAATTGGCATCATCAGCAGTGGCTGTCAATGGAATGTCATCATTATAACACGGAAGCAAACACAGAACCCTCTTGAAGAACTGACATCTCTTACTACATTATTATTATGAAACGGATGCGAATGACACTTAAAATGAGAGCGGCCAAGTTTTATGCGAGTCCTTTAACAGTTTGGCTTTTATGATTTCGCAAACTGTTTGACCAGCTCTAAAGTGCTCGAGTGCTCGAAATATAGAGATGATATCAGGCAACAAACTGGCTGACTAACTATACAGTTGCTGCTGCCATAGCCAAGGTAAGTTCTTTTGCCACAAAACAAAAAAAAAAAAACAAAAAAAAATGACAAGAAAAAAAGGCAGCCAGAGAAGCGAGCGAGCGGTTTTTATTTGTGCGGCTTATGTGGTCCTTACGACTGTAAAGTGGCAATTCTTTAACAATTTATGTTGGCCAAAACCAAAGTCGAGTGTGTCGAGTGTCGAGTGTTGCCGGCAACAGCTGACGCCAACTGAGCTACTGCTGCCCCCAACTCATACAGTCCCAGCTTCAACCCCATCTCGCTGGCGCTGCTGAAGGGTTCGTTATTCTTTTTTTTATTTCTTGTTTGGTCCGTCGGCTGTGAAATTTTCGTGAATTTATGAGCACTTGAGAGCAGGCGCCATCGCCATCGCCATCGCCATTGCCATCGTCATTGCCAGCGGCTGCGTTTGTCCTCAACGACAGCCTCGTCCTGGCGACTTTGTTGGCCTAATATAAATTTCAACTTTAACAACGACTGTGCGCTCATTCGTGGTCCACTGCCCGCTGCCCGCTGCCCGCTGCCCGCTGCCCGCTGTCCGCTGTCCGCTTGGCCAACGCCTGGCAACGTTTTAGTGCGCGACGCGTTGACTTAATTTTTTCTTACTTTCTTTTAACTTGTTTTTAATACTCTATAATTTTTAAGATAAAATGCGTAAGTTATTTATTTTAATTAATAATATTGTAACCATTGTTCTACTTATGGGCAACTTTTGTTTGTTTTTAAAATATTTCAAAGAAACTCATCTTGTTTGAAAGTTATTGTGTACCTTTACTTTTGTCAAAAATTATATATATATATATATATATATATAAATATTATATATAACTTCTCATGGCAACAATTCTTTAAGCGTATTTTAGCTTCGGTGTTCCACAAATAGCTTTTCTTGCTTATTTTGTGTATTTTTCTAAGTGCAGGCAGCAGCGCAATAAAACGCTCTGTAAATGCTTTGAAAGGATTGCGGGCAAACAGTCCGCGCTCGTAAATTGTAGAAGAATCCACACCTCCCGCCCCCAGCAAACCCCCTTCTCGCATTACTGTTGCATAAAAATTAGTGTACGTGGCACATAATTTTACATTAATTTCATTTCAAATGACCCCAGTTCCACTCAAATGCTATATACCAAAATACTCATATGTATGTACACACACACACACACACACACACAAATACACGCACACTTGAACAGGACCATACTCTAAAACCACTTTGCCACATTTTAAAGTATCTGTCACATAAAATACACACAGACTGCTTGATGTCTGTGGCCAGAAGGCCAGAAGCCGTGCTGCAAGGGGTGCGCGGGTGTTTCATACTACAAATGCAACAAAATATGTTGTTTTTCTTCAGCTGCTGCTGCTGCTGCTGCTGCACATGGGAAAAGCAGTCAAGCAAAAAATGAAAAACACAGCAGCAAACAAAAATGCTTATAAAATGATAAGTTGCGCTGCAACAAGATGCTCGACATCGACGCTGACGTTGAGCTTCAGTTTGACGTCGATGCAGATGACGACGCTAACGTGTGGCAATGAAGTCAAGTGAAATGTAAGAGCAACTGCAGCTTCTAAAACACCAGCAGCTACAACACTATAAAAAAAACACAAAAAGAAAGTGTATATATTTAAATAAAAAGTGTGCTCGACTAGAAATTGCTATTTACTTAGCAGGACAAACAAATCCAATCTGTGTATAAACATCTTTTTTAATGCCAAAATTTGTTATCAAAATATATTTAAAGTAAAATTTGTAGAATGGCGTATTAAAATAAGCTTACTCTGTATGTAATGCATAATTTTCTGTCTTTAGCTGTCGTAGTCTCTTATATCTAAGCTCATCTTTTTTAATGCCAAAATCAATTATCAAAATAGATTTTACGATAATATTGTAGAACGGCGAATTTAAATAAGTTTACTCTGAATGTAATTACAATATTTGCTCTTTTAGCTGGCATTACTCTTATATCTAAGTGCATTTTTTCTAATGTCAAAATTATTGGCAACATAGATTTTTATGATCAATTTGTAGAATTGTAAATTGAAATAAGCTTATTCTGTATATGGTAACCAAAGCTAATTTAAAAATTGGCTGTGTCTGGCTGTCATTTTATATTTAAGCTTAAAATTTCAATACAAATTCACCTCTACAAATGCCCTGTCCACAGCTCTTATTGTTTCCAAGTTCAACAAGAGTGTATCTGCTGTGACTTTAACAAACCCATTCATAACTACAATATTCCTCACTATAAAATATGTATAGGGTATTTATAAAGAAAAAAAAATGAAACAGAAGCACAAACATTATCGTTGTCAACGTCAGCGTCGATGTGCTGAGGAAATATTTTGTGTGAAATTATTGTGGCAGCAGCAAAGGGAAAGGGGAAAGTAAGTATAAAAAACAACAACCAAAAAAGTACCAAATAAGAACAGTCGATGTTGCATAACTGGGGAAAGGGGGGTGGGAATTGTTGGCGTAGACAGCAAACACAAACCGTGTTATGCAATTTACGTATTTGCAATACATTTGTTACGTAATGCGAGGCATGGCAAGCAATTAGTGGGAGAAATTACTTAGACTATTGCTCAAACCGCAGAGTGCCAAAAATCAAATGGCCAAAAACAACTCACTTATGCTGTCAGTTAATATGAATAAAAACTCATTAAAAATTTTCAACTGATTGACTGCACAATTTGCAATGATATTTACTCATTACATTGTGCAGCAAATGGAACGTGTGTGGCAAGCGATGCATGCGTCAAGCGGTGAGCCAACAAAATGGCAGAGAGCCCACACCAACACCCCCAAAAACAGAACAGGAACAGATCCCTATTGAGCCCACTGACCATACAATTTATGCTAATGCTCGTTAGTGAAATCAAACAGTTGCAGCAACAACAGCAACAGCAACATCAACAGCAGCAGCAGCAGTGCAACAATTATGTAAACAACAAGGCCGTAAAGCAAACTACATGAAACAAGCGTCAGACCGACTAACAGACTGACAGACTATTGAACGGTTGATGGACAGACAGACAGATGGACAGAAATATAACATGAAGGATGGCTACAACATGCTGCACAGTGGGGCAATTACAAACAGAAAGTGTGTATCAAATATGCATTAAACTCAATTTTAGATGTACTAATAATACTTTAGTAATACTATTAAATTCTGATTTCAGTAGCGACACATAAACAAGAAATTTGTCAGAGTTGAATTTTGTCCACTGTGTTCTTGATTCGTTTGGCCAAAATATATTGACGCATACATTGGCAGTAACAATTAATCTGCTAATTGCCAATTTAAGCACGTAAACCAAACAAAGGCAGCTGCATCCACAGCAGCATCAGCAAGGACAACGACTGCGCATCAGATGACATTCGTGTTTCGGGGGAGGGGAGTGGGGGGTGGGGGACTGGAGGCTGTTTTGGGTGTCGGATGCGGACAGTTATGGGCAACCAAATGATTTGAAAATTGAACGTGTGGCAACAATTGGTGTAAATGCAACTACCGCAATTGCAAACGAGTCATGCCCAGGACATTCAAGTACTTCTGCGTAATGGAAGCTAATGAAAGTCAACACAACGGAGCAACCACATCCACAGCCGGCTCCAAGTGCGTATGAATAATCAGCCCACTCGCAAATACACAAATTGGGTTTTGCTGTTGACACACCGATTTGATTAACGGCTCAAGCTCAAGAACTACAACCCTTCATTCCAAATCGCACAATGAATGACTAATGAACCCTTCACATTATTTCCATCATTTTTTACATCAAATTTTGATCTTGGTTTTGACCTTTGAGGCGTCACGAACTGAGTAAGTGCGCTTCATTATTTGATAAGTTTTGTGCGAGTTTATCAATTCGATTTTAGTTGAAATCTTTCTATTTTTGGCAATGGCAGCTATTAACAACCATTGCCAAAGCTCATTAAATTTAAGCAACGTCAAATGGCCAAGCAAAAAAATAGACCACAAAATCCTTTTGATATACCCTGTTTTGCCAAAGAAAATGCTGTTGTCTGGGAGATATTTTATATTATATTTACCAATGATAAAAGATGAGATAAAATATGAGATAATTATTATTTGGTTGGAGTCAACAATTTTTTTTGCTAAAATTGTGGTTGAAAATCTTCTCAAGTTAAGAGCTAAGTAAAGTATAAAGTATCACAGCAGTTGGAAGTTGGCCATTTCCAAGAAAGTCTTAACTGTTTACTCTTGCCTTTTTGTAGCAATTGAAACACAAAGGGCATCATTGTCAACTCCGTCGACGTCATTTACCACATTCAAAATGCCATTAAAAGCATACTAAAATTAATTTGTAGCAATTAGTTGCAAATTGCAAGGAAGCAAAATGAGGACCAGAAACAAAGCAAACCAAACGAAGCAAACGAAGCAAAAGGACCGCATCAGAGCGAAGAAATTGCTCAACATTTTTATGTGTTTTTGCGCATTTAGAAAACTGTCTATAGAATTGTTGGGCAAAATCATAAAAACTGGAGTAGCCAAAGGGACCTCATTCAGCGGAAAGGGACTGAACTAGAAGCAGCCAAAGGAGGAGGAACCGAAGGAGGTGGAGCAGTAGGAGGCACAGACTGCGAGTGTAGTGAGGCATAAATAAATGCTGTGTTATTTTTGGCAATTATTTTCACATTCGAGTGTCTGTCCTACAATGGAGCTCATTTGTAATTTGCAGCCGAGAAAAATGCTCGCATTGTGTTCAGCTGTTGCCGTTATTCTCTAATATTCTGTAATCATTAAAAATTTTATAAAAGTGGGTATTATCATTTATAATAAATATGAGCAAGAGTCAAGGAACTCAGCCTACTTTTTCTGCTCTTTAACAGATGAAAGATATGTGCCTAAAAAAAATCGGAAGTTTATAAAAATGTTTCGGAGAAGATTGTATATGAAGTTGAGCACTTTTGTCTTTTTGGGAAAATTAAAATTTATTTGAAATAACCTTCGTTTTGACAGTGATCGGAAAAAAACTCATTCATCTTTCGAAAAAATAACTTTGATACTATTCACTTGTTTGCCAATAAGGACAAAAAAGCTAAAGATCTGCAGATCCAAGTTTTAATAAGGATGCCATATGTAGATCCAGATACAGGATAACTGCTAGTGTAGCAATGACTGGAGGCTTCTCACTTGCTTTTTATTGCTGGCTGTTATGTGACTGACGCCATTAATTAGCCTCCTTGTCGGCCTCAGTCAGCGCCAGCGAGCGATAGACATCTTGGAGCCAGCATTTGTCTTGGATATGTGAATGGGAATGGAATGGGGTTCTGGGCTATGGTGTACATTCATGCGTGGATATGGTTACTGTTAGGTGGCGTATGACACATGTTGTCAGCGTGCTCATCTTTCTTTCTGGTTAGCTGGAGCTGCTGCTGCTTCTGCTGCTGCTGCTGCTGCTTCGACTATTTTCTCCGCTAATTGGAAAATGTCACAATTTATTTTATTTTTATGTTTAATTGGATTCCTCTTTGGGGAAAGTTGTTGTGTTGCCCCACCATCTTCCATGGCTTGGGGAACAAAAACACATTCTCGTCGCCTAGGTGCGATGCATGATAATTTTCTTAATTTGCGCTCCCTGATGAGCTAAAGCCGGGATAGAATCATGTGAGCGACTGAGATGAGGCAAAATAAAAGAAAAAGGAAACTTTTTCCATTTTGCTGATGGCATGTGTACGTGTAAAAGTTCAACCACTACTAAGGATACGAGCTCAACAAGGACGACGAGCACTCTTCAAAGGTGCAAATAAAGTAAATTATTAGTTTCTGCTTCTTCTTCATCTCCTCTTCCTCTTCGTCTTCTTCTTCTTCTATATCATCTCCCAGGTTGCTGATGCGAATGCTGCTTGCCGCTGCTACTTGTGGATTTCCGCTTCAATTACTGCCGCTGCTCGCATAAATTTCACTTGACAAACTTGTCTGATAGTTGCAGTCAGTTGGAGAGAGAGAGAGAGAGATAGAGAGTGCGAGTGAGAGAGAGAGATAGTGGATGAGAGAGGATAAACATCTGCTTGTTCGCATTGGCAAATTAAGAACTTCCGCCGTGTGCCAAATGTAATTCCCATTACTTCTATCAAAAACTTTGCCACCAACAAAAGTATCGTATTTTACGTGTTTCGCTGTTGCCATGTCTCAAAAGCAGCATAGAAAATATTCAATTACATTGGCTTCCAGCATTTGCACTTATTTTCAACAGAACGCAATTTTTAAAGCTTGAATTTCGAGCGAAAATCCGATTTCCAATTTTGATTTTAGTATTATGTAAAGAATCTTCATCAAAGGAAATTTCTTGTGAAAATCATTTCAAACAAAGTGCCAATAGAAAGGTGAATTAGGAAAAACACAGAAAACGCTTTTGAACACACCTGTTTAGGCCAAGAGAGGCACGACAGACAGACACGACGGACAGACACGACAGACAGACAAGATTTAACACTTTGAATTTTAATTTCCCAAATTTAAAACGTGTATTTCTATATTTAATTTAAAAAATATGTGTTCTTCAATATTGATGCAAAATTTATATATATAAAAAATGCTCATAATGTTGAAGGAGTTTCGAAATTTGTACAACTATTAGCGACGGTATTACAGTTTAAGTTTGAGTGTTTCTTCCAGTCCTTGGCTAGGTGATTTTTTGTCACACAGATTTGACCTGAGAAGCTTACTTTTGCACTGCCTTGCAAGGTGGGCAAACTCCAGGCATCTGAAGCACATTGTAATACGTATGCGCTCCCAGAGACTTGAGCTGACCCTTCCTTGCGCTATCTACTGGTAGCCTTATCTGTCCATTCGAATGTTGATTACGTCTAGAGATACCTGCCAGCCAATTTGTTTTCTCAGCGTGTCCACACTTGTAGCAACCTTATACAGATCCCTGTGTTCAATGATCACACACAAAACTTTTGAATGCAATGGTATCCATACCGGGTATATTAAGCTGCAGCAGTAGATCATCGTTTTGGGTCCTCCTGATCCTGGTTGTTGCCTTTCCAAGCTCTCAAATCTTATCGACAGAGTATCTCCGAGTTACTATGACGTTGTCGGGCTTTCTGTCCTACTTCTTGTTAATGTTGACGTGTGGGAACTGCGCTTGCTTTGATGTTCCCCATTGGATTCCGTTACAGTTGATGAATGGAGAGCCGTTTGCTGCCTTCTAGCATCTCCAGCAGCTTCGAAATCTCCTGAACAAGGTTGCATAACGGTGTGATACCCTGCTTCGCCGAGTTTAATCCTGTCTCCATAAATTTCTTTCCAGGTGGCGGTGGAGGTGGCGCTGCTACACACACTGTTTGTGTTTTTGAATTAATATTACTTATTTTATTGGGTCCCATATGCAAGTCATTATTTTTAATCATTGAACAGCAAGAAGGCCATGCGAGCGTTGACACATGCCCTTATGGGATTGGAGGTTCAGAGGCGGACTCGCTTTAATCCGGAATGTAACATTTGAACCTGTACTGACAACTTAATGACGACATGCCAGAAAGCGGTCTCGGAAATTTGTCAAGTAGTAATGGCACGAAGATTCTGGCATTCGTGCAGGAACTGCAGTTGATGAAGGAGCTATAAGCCCAGAAGGGGGGACAATAGATTTAATAATTCGAAGTGCAGAAGACCCCAATTTTAATAATAAATAATAATAATAATGGCACGGAGGCGGTAGAAGCATTACACTAAAAGTCAAGATTTCACTCCAACTACTAAGAAGCTAGAAAACTCCTAATTTCAGCACTGTATCAACCAATTCAAAGAGGCTTCCAGTATTCATATCCTAAGATATAACTCTAATCTGTCTTCTCGCATTGCTTAGCCGATAATCGGATGTATAACGGCTTACCTGGGGTACCTGGCTTATTGCTGAAGGTCACTAGTTGCTTCCAGTACTTAGGACAAGAGTTGTCATGTTAATGATGATTAAGATATTTTTACCTAACTGAAGTACTCATCCGAGTAGGGTCATCTGCGTGTCATATTATTGTGCGAGGGTCAACTGTTTGTGCGAGTGTTCGTCCGTGTATGTGTGTGATTGCATGTGTGTGTGTTTTGCGAGTGTGTTCATAACCCAAAGGTGTTGTGTACGCGTATGTGCTGTGTAATAGCAGCTCGAGCATAATTTCTAATTAACTTTTTGCTTCAAAGCGGCAAAGGCGTAAGCGAGCAGAGGAGCAGGGCTGGGGTAGGGGTTGGTTTGCTTAGCAGATGGAAGGGAGTTAGCGCTGAGATCCCTTTAGCACGTCATCATAAAAATGTTTTTCCAACACATTTCGAGAAGCCTCTTGGGTGAAAGAAGAGTATTAGGGGGTGGTGGTGTGGTGTGGAGTGGAGAAATGCCTAACAAATGAAGTAAAGAAATATGTACGACAGAAATAACGACAACAACAATAACATAAACAACAACACCACACAAACAACACCGAACTGAAAATGGTAATAAAAACAACAGCACCTGTAAACCTGTGCATTGTTTTTGTTGTTGTTGCTCTTCTTTTTATGCGTTAAGTCATTAAAATGAAAATTTATTATGCGCCCCATATATATACAAAGCGTAAGCGAACCACTTGTGGGCGTGGCACGGTCTCGGCCTATGCGGCGTATAAGTAACGCAACGCATATCTCATTAAGCTCATGTTGCCGCTTTTGCTGCTGTGGATGCTACCCATGCTGCCTAAATGAAGCCAATAAAGCTTTTTATCTTCAGGCAGACGTGATTTATTTATATGCCTTAAGAAATTATACTTGAAGGCGCCTTTGATTTCAAACCAAAGCCATATCACATCGTACGTATATCAAATGAGGCAACGAAATAAAATTCTCAGAAATAACAAGGATTTTCAGCTTGATAAAGGTCAAATATGCCCCTGCAGTTATGTATTTGACATGTGTACATTTAGTTATTTGATTTTTAGTTTTGTTAAATTAAAAGCAACATGATTTATGACAAAAACAAATTGCAAATACCATTTATTTTATTTTTTTTTTAGCGACTTGTTCAACATTTGAAATAAGTTAGTCTGTTTGTGATAACTTGATAAAGAATATTATTTTCATACTTCTTATCTGCCAAATGTGATCAGGATTAGTTCACCTGGAAACGGTAATGCCGTATAAAAAGCCAATTTCCAATTTACCAACTAACATTAGCTAGCTTGTGGCACTAACGCCCCTCCCCGTAAATCCGTTGCAACGATTGTCTTTGCATTATTTGCATAAATTCTGTTGCTGCCATTTTCCAAGTTGTCGCATTTGCTTTTTGCGCTCTTTTAGTTCGAGTTAAGAGTTGTTTTATTATTGTTGTTGTTGTTGTTGTAGCTGTTGCATTCGAGTTTGTTTTGTGTATGGGTTTTGCAGCGATTTTACCATAGAGTCGCTATCTCAAATAAAGTGTGTCGCCGACACAAAGCCCAACATAAATCCATTTGCCCTGCTGCGGACTCCGATGCAGCTTCTACGCTTTACTACAGCTTTTACTGCCATTGTCACTTGGCCTGGCCTGCTGTGGCAACATGCCGAAAATATGAAAACACACACACACACACACACACAACTGCGACTCTGTGTGAAGCTAAATTAAAAATTTTGCACAACGCAGAAATCAGCGATAAAAATAGGGCAGCGAAAAACGGGAAAAAAAAAACTTTCGAAACGAACAGTTCGCTGGGGAAATATAAGATTCACAGTTAATTTTCTTTTATGTGACAACTACTCACACCACTTTTACAGGCATACCCCGATGTAGACGTACACGTTCATATTTGTTTTTTATAGGGCTAAGCATATTTTTACTTGGCATTTGTTTTGTTTCCATTGTGTTGGAGCCTTCTTTTATTGTTTTAAGTTGTGCTGTTAGCCTGTCAGTCTAGGTAAGTGTGTATTTTTTTTAATACAGTTCTGGGCAAAAGTTTTACAACGGGCAGGCCAAAAATACAAAAAATTACCATGCGACTGTTATCAGCACACATCAAGAGTGTTTGCTCGATGGCACTTTGGGGAGCAACTATGAGCAGGCCGACCATATGTGTGTGTTACAGTGTATGTGTGTCTGTGTTTGTGTGTGTGTGCGTATGACAATGACTAATAAAAATGCTTCTGCGTTTACCCCGCAAAAGCAATATAATAGTCAAACAGCGGCGCTCGTGTAATATGCATACAATATTTTCATTTCGCCGCTTTATTTTTTTCACAGTTTTCATTTGTTATTGCAATAAAAACAGTAAAGTAAGTTATGTTTTGGGTTAACGAAGTTGCAATACCCTTTCTTTAGCTAACGATATAATAAAATATTATTATTAATACATAGTTATAGTTTAAATAAATATGAATTTTAAATTTGGAATAAGAAATAAAGTTTACATATAAAATATATATTATATATATATATATATATATAATAATTAGTAAAAATGAATTACATATTTTGACATATCTTAACTGTTCTTATATCATTTAAATATTGCAATAAAATAAAATAAAATCTTTGAAAATCTATGGCTTAATTAAAGTTTGATGTAACATTACTACTACAATTGTTAATATATTTATGTCAGAATTAAAATACCCTCGTAAGGGTATGGAAAATAAATGCTACTACGCTGTTGTTATCTCACTTGTCAGTCGCTCTGTCGCTTGGTCGGTTTGTCGTACAAATATCGTATATAGCCGCTGGCAGGCACAACACACACACCCACCCACTCACATACACATACTGACAGCAAATAAACTGCTCATAAAGCAAAAAAAAAAAAAAAATTGCTAAAAACAACACTGGCAAAGGCGTAAGAGACCAGTTGGGGAGTTGGGGTTGGGGCTGTGGCTGAGGGGTGTTGGAGTTGGTATAAGGAAAGAAAAAGAATGAAAAGGAACATGAAGTGTGGGCATTGCGGGGCATGCGACTTAATCTCCATCTAAACGCAATGGAGTCGTAATAACAACAGAAAGCAAATAAAAATAAAAACGTAGTCACAGACATACAAACACATATTAAACACATACACTCACACACACACACACGCACACACACACACACGCACATACACACATGTGTGACCATACATATAGTTTACGTTTTGCCACTTCATTTTATACGTTGTTTTTTTTAGTTTACTTTTTGACTCATCTTTCTGCTGTTTGTTCGTGTTGTTGTTGTTGCCTCTGCACTGCTCTGTTGTGGTTGCTGTTGTTGGCAGGAATTGTCGGAAAATGGCCATTTTGTTTGTGTTCTGATACTCTGTTCCCTGAGGGCGAATGGGCTTGTTGGCTTTTGTGTGTTGCTCTCTGTTGTCCCAGCAAGCTGTCAGCTGGTTTGGGTTTCATTTCTCCTTTCATAAATAGATTTTGCACTTCAGCTCACTTCCATCACATCAAAGATATTATAAAAGAATTTATAGGATTTCATTTGACATTTGGATTTCATATTGCGAGAAATCCCAGATATTCTCTGAGCGTGCTAAACTTTAATAAACTTATCTTTTTCCTCAGGTTCTCTCTCATTTTATGTTTCTTTATATAATTTTTTTCACTTATTTGCGTTTCTACTAACGTTTAAAAATAGTTTGTTGCGTTTTTTCTGGGTTTACCAAATACCAAATTTAATATCACGGATTCTAGCATGTGCTTTGTATGATTTATTTATTATAGATATTACAGAGATTATTCTAAATATTCAAGAAGAGTCTCTCTAAATATTTTGAGGGTATTTTGCAGTTAGACATTCTCGATTACAAAAGAAAACTGTCAGAACAGTCGTCTATTGTCGAGGATTCTCCATGAGAATAGGACTCCAGTGGGCAATAGGTAAACATGTATATACGTATGTAGGTAGGAAGGTACCCTTGACTAAGTATGGGAGCGTTGTTGCTTAGCTGATTAGCCCACTTGGGTGCTATTGGTGAGCTTCATTTGCTCCATGGTCCTATGTCGTACTAAAATACTAAGGATACCACTGCGATTAAGTATGTACATACTACTTATACACACACACACACACACATACAGGGATAAGCATGTATAGTTGTGTGTATTTTATTTTTTCATTGCTAACTCACACTGTCCCGTTTTGTCCGCACCGCATGACCGCAAATATGAGCGTATTGGGGACAACAAAGGACTCAATATGCTGGTCATTTGTTGACTCCAGCCTTAGAATTCTACGGAGTCTTTGTGTGCCCGTATGTGTGTTTTGCTCCGGGCATATTGACTATAGCAATAGTGTCAGAGACAAGATAAACTTGCTGATAGATATTTGAGATGAGTTCGGAATACGAAACTCGTTATAATTCTTTAAACATACTTTCGAGTTTTGTATCATTCTAAGATTCTTTAACAATATATTTAAAGTACTGAAAGTACAAAAAAATAATATCTCAAGTTAGGTTTATAAATATGTAAAGCAAAGAAATTGAAAGAAATTATCTCAGCACTTTATTCCTTATAGTTTTATAATAAATACATTTTTTGCAGCTTAATTGAGTTATTTACTTAGCAATATTTGTAGTGTGTTAATGAGTCGCTTATAATTAGTTTGGCTTATTATTTGTTTAGTGTCGGACTAGTCGACAGACAGTCAGTCGCACATTTGATCAGAGTCCTTCTTCCGCTCCAACCCAAACCCGTTGAACTTCAATTTTGTTTCATGCGCTTCTCTTGGCCAACAATAATTTGGCCATTACCTACGTTGATTAGCTCGTAAAATGTGTTTGTTAGTTGACAATGCTTGAGTGCCAGGGCCAAAAAGGGACTGTTTTCAGGTCATTTAATTCAAAACTCATATGCTGCCGTAATTGAATCCAAAATTACCCTCACTAGCCGACAGCTTGAGCACCTCGACATAATTTAATTAACTTATGAGCTCACAAGTCAAAGCACAAATTTGATTTTAAATTGACCCACACACAAATGCTTTAAGGCTTTCCTGAATTGAATACCTAAAAATATGTAAAAAATACATAATAAATTGTAGTGAATGAACATAATAAAATACAATATAATATAGTTATTAGCAATAAATAAACAGAAAAGTTTTTAAATCTAAATAAATAAATTTGTTCACATTAAAAAATTTGTAAATTTTAAGTAAACATATTTAAACATTAACAAATATTTATATATATATATCTGTAAAGGAGGAAAACAGTAATGAAAAAAATAAAGTATGGGATCTAGAGGGACATATCTCAACTCAACACATTGCAACTTCTGTGGAAGATTATCTTTCGTTCTTCTGTTGCTGTTGTCCTTCAGACTAAATTATTTGCTACCTTTTTTTTTTGGGTGCGCTACCTGTTGGGATTTCGGATATTTATGTATATTGTGGCCTCGACTAATGAGTGCAGCAAAGTGAAAACAGTAGACAACAAAGTGTCGTCAGGATGTGGCATAGACAATCACCGATATTAATTGCATGACAAAAAGACAACAAAGAGAGAGACAGAGATAAAGAGAGAGAGAGAGAGAGATAGAGAGAGGAAGCGAGTTTGTTGACATGCTGTTGCCAGAGGGTTTCGCCATAGTCAATGGATGTGGCCAACACCCAGCAGCGTCTGCTGTTGCAGCTGCAGCAGCAGCTCCCGTTGTTTGTCGTTTCATTTTTTGCCAGCCACGAATAAATAAAGAACCGGATAAAAAAAAAGAGTGGCAGAAAAGCCGAGTTTGATGGCCACACGACACATGGCCAAACAAGCTGATAAAGTTAAGTGCAGCCTGCAACGTGTGTGTGTGTGTGTGTGTGAAGTGTGTGTGTGATGTGTGTGTGTGTGTGTGTGACGTATGCGACAAAGCACACGATTAAATTACAAAATGTCAATAACGATAACGAATGAAATTGATTGAAACGAGCAGCGACCACAATGGAGATTGCCTGCTTTTCAGACCGTTCCCAAAAACTGACGGGCGATAAATCATGTGTGTGGCTCCATTGTACAAGTGTGTAAGTGTGTCCGACACCTTATATATAGACTGCCAAACACACACGCGAACACACACACACACACACACAGAGAGAATGGCATGTCAATTATAATACATGATGTTGAAATCATTCGCAATTAATTCATAATTAAAACGCGACACATTATCAAAAGTGTGCGCGATGCGCATTTACATAAATAGCGAATGAATATTCATGAGTGTTTCGTTCCATCCATTTGCAGTATACACTTAAATATATATTCATATGTGTTTCTGTCAGCATTGCTGAGCCGGGGCGAAATGGTGTCCCTTTTTAAATTGATGCCGTTTAATCGCTATACATTTCTGTGTGGCATCTTTTCACAGTAAGCCACCGAAATAAGTGGCATGGCTTGAAATGCTTGCAACTCATAATGAAATGGCAGCCGATAGAGTTTTTTTTTTGCTTTATTTTAAACGTAAATAATTATCATAAGAACTAAACTTAAATACTTTAAAAATGGTTTAATATATTGGAATTATTTACATTTTTATCTGGAATCTAAAGTTCAGTTTACTACTGAATTACTACAATTAAAAATTGTTAAACAAATTTTTGTAAAATTATAATTATTTTTTAACAGGAATGGAATCATCTAAAAAATTCTTTTTGATAATCATTTCAGTTTTGAATACTGAACCGATATTCAAAAGCAAATGTTTCAAGCTTTTCAATGCTAAAATCATGTCAAAACTGCAACAGTTTTCATAAGCATTTTTTTTATTATAAATAAGTAAATTTTATGACCACCTTAAATTTGAAAATATCAAAATTTAGTCAAAATGTGTGTCCAAAGCACACCTCAAACTTATTGTAAATGACATGGAAAAGTTTGCATTTGTTGTGAGCCACAACTGTGCTTGCCCCGCTGCCAACATTTTATGCATCAAATTTGGCCAGCTACACCCAACTACCCCGACCCCTATGCCCACCCACAGGTCCATAAGTACCGCTTTTTAGGCCACTGGCAGTAACAGGCAAATGCACTTAAAAGCATTTAGTTGTGCGACAAAATTTTACATTGAAATGTGGTTTGCTGGTTGCAGAACTCTTTTGGTCGCAGTTGCCGCTGTTGTTGCCTGCAACCACAGCACGCCCACTCGGCAACCTCAAACCTTTTTCTATTATTTTGGCCAGTGCAGCCCTTTGAAATTAATGTGCGTGCATAAACAAGCAAAGAGTCTTAAGTTTTGCAACTTGGACCGTTATAGAAAACTAGCTGCTGCCGTAGCATCTTTGCCTCTGACCTTCGACCTCCCCCCTTCCTAACGAATGCTTTGCTGCTAGTGTCATTTGCTGTTCTACCCAAATTAGCGCCATAAAGTATGCAACAAGCTTTATGGCAGCGCTTTTAATTTGTTTTCTCTCGCAGTGCTATCAAATATTCATTTGAGCTTCTGAGTCTGAGGGCCTATCAGAGTTCAAGACGACAGCTGCGACCCACACCCCACACCCCACCCCGTTTCCCACTCCGGCTCACTCCTCTTTCACCACTGGCCAGTGGGTAAAAAGTTTCAGCTAATTTGCGTGCGGCAACTAAAACATTTTGCTTCTAGGCCGTGGTGTGTCGCTGCCTGCGGGGGTGTACGGGGGTGTGTGGCCTGCTTTGTGACAGTGTTGCGGACGCTTTGTTTTAAACTAAATTCCCATTCAACTGTCATTTGTGGGCGCTATGGCTGACATTCATTACAAATTGCACTCAGGAAAACTAGGTGCAAGTTTTAGTCAAAGATAATATTTCTATTATGTGGGAAAGTGTATGAAATAAGAGAACTAAGCAATACTCTGACAACAAAATAATGTGTAATGATTCAGTTAAATTTCTTCTTATTTTCTCTTATTTTTTTAATCAATAAAAATATTTAATTTTATGTAAAATTGTTTTGGTTTTTAAAATTATTTTTTTCATTAATTTTTTACTTTTCATTTTAACTAACAAGTCTAACTTAACATCTTCTAATCCAAAGTCTATTTATAATTGGTTTTTTATTTTTTCGAGTGCATACAAAAATACTGGCTACGTCTTTGCGAGTCGCTTGTCAAATTACAGTGGCTGCATAAATTATGCGTATCCCTGCCTTGTCCCACGCCGAAATTTTCGACAGCGATTTGAATGTTAATTCCGCTGCTGTTGTCATAACTAAGCTGACTGACACGTAATTAAAAGTGCGTTATGAATTTTAGAAATCTTGGCCAAACACTGACAGTATGTCAAAAATGTTTAAGCTGGTCGGGAAGAGCATTTGTCTCCTGGCCGTGTTCTGTTTTCATTTCTTTATTTTTTTGTATGTTACCGAAAATTTTACGATGATTTTGATTGGGACCGATGAGGGTCATCAAATTAAATAAATGGCAACCAAATTTACTATTAAATTGAATTTGGCAATTTGTCTTCGAATTTTTTTATTATGCAAAAGGGAGCTGGAAACTGTTTATGTTGTTGAGGCTCCATAAAAAAGTGGTCGCACAGGCGCTGATAGGTTGCAAGTTGGAGGATTGGTTGGTTAAGCTGGGTTGGTGTTTATGGCTGGGTTTGGACTGTGAAAATCACATTTTGTTTGTAAATCAGCAATTTACGCCAAAGCAGCAAACCATTTCGCTTCAAACACAAACAAAAAATTTACACTAAGAGAAAAGTTGAAGGAATTCACAATAAAAGTGAAAAGCAAAGCTCAAATTTTTTTTTAGTTAATGTTTTGCTACAAACTTTAAACTAGTTGAGGTAAAATATATACATGATTTTTAGATTCAAGCACAAACTCAAAGTAGATAATTTAATAAAGAAAAATAAATATTGAATGAGCAAACTAATTTACAAAATGGGCTTTAAACTTGTAATTTAAAATGTTTCTTAAAGATTTTTCCTCAAGCTTAACATAATTACCATTTAAAGTCACTTAAAGTTTGTTTAAGTCGGTCAAAAGGGTTTTTATTAAATTATTTAAGACCAATAATTTATTTTCTAGCCAAGCCATGCGATTATAACTTTAGTAACACACATTTTTCTCTGTGTATATATACACTTATAAACGCTCAATAAGATTGGAAAATTGATGGCGGTGACGTTCATTGGTTGGTGGCTTCGAAGTTCAAACTACCCGATCGATTTACACTCCGGCTGGCTGGTTGTCTCCGCTCTGCTCCACAATCTGTACTTCTGCTGCTGCTCAGCCTGAGCTGCTCCTTGTGGTGTATGGTAAGTAAATCCCTCATTTCCAGTGAAAATAAAAATTGCCCCAGCGTAACGCAAAATAAACACATTTAAGTTGCAAATTGAATTTTGCATAATCCCAAGCGTTCGCTGCCTTCTCCTCCCTTCGTCTATCTCTCTCTCTCTCTCTCTCTCTTTTTGCCTCTTCACTGCCGGCTTGTCCGTCAGTTCATCTGCCCGTCTCACTGCTTACCAGAATACGCTTTTCTCTGCTTTCCTTTTTTTTTCACGGGCCGCATCGTGGAAATGGTCGCGCATGAGACGGAATTTCTGATTAGTTGCCATGGATCCGCAAAACATCCCAGCTGGCACCTCTTTCCCCTTCCTCAACGCATCACCATAACCCTCACTCTCCGCATCTCCGCATCTCCACTTCTCTCTTTCTCTCGCTCAGTTGTTTGCCTGGCTTTGACTTTAGCGGAATTCTATTTATTTTCAAAAAAATAGAAGAAAAAAATGTCCCTTTGCTACAAATTTTGAACTCACACATGCAATCACGCCTACGCACGCCCCTTGCAAATGCCGTTACACACACTCGCAGACAGTATATGGAAATAACGGCACACACTTGGCATCCCAGCTAGGCGTGTGATCCTGGGGATTTACAAAGTAGCTGCTGCTGTTCGCCGCGTAATTGAATTTACTTTATACTTTGCTGATTAGAAAAAAGAAAACGTTGATTGGATTTTTGTCACTGTTTGCATTTTATTTCTTTCATTTCGTTGCATATGTTAACTTAAGAAGACTCCTCCCGTTGGGTACACAGACACACATCTAATCTAATAAAAGTCAGCTTAAAGAGATAGTTTACAAAAATACAAAAACCCCAAACTGAATGCTTCTTGTATGGGTTAAATTACCAGCAGTAAATAATAACTATAATTGCCAACCTGAAAAATTAATAAAAATTTGGCAGCAAAGCATTGATTAAGGATTTGGTAAAATCCATTAAAGTTCACTCATTTGTTTTGACATCCCCAGAAATTAATAAACATTTTGCAGTAAAATATCAATTATGGTTTGGTAAAATCATTTAAAATCTACTAATTTCCTTTGATTAGATTTTCACTAAAAGTTTGGCAATACCATTTAAAAGTATTTTTCATAAAAATAAATGTATTTAATTTTAACTGCAAATTCTATGTGGAAAATATTCAAATTACAAAAATGGCAAATATTCGTCATTAAATTTTATTTGCTTTTGGCACAACAAATTAGTTGACCACAATTAAAAATATGATGTTTTGCGATTTTTCATATCAAAAATCTGAAAGGTAACCTCAAATGTGCAATTGCAAACTGAATGCATGAATAACAATAACAAAAAGATGCACATTAAAATATTTCTGGTTTGCACGCCACAGGCACCACACAACATGTAGCGATATAATTAAAAATTAAATGCAACATACAAGAATTATCTACAAATGTTGTTGTTGTTTTTTTTTCTTGTTGTTTTGTGTGTGAGTCTGTGTTGTTTGTTTGTTTGTTTGTCTGCCACTGTTTGTGAGCCCATAATTAAACTAACAAACAATTGAATGATGTTTTTCTGTTTTTGATGAGCACACATTTGCCGGACCGTAATGAGTCTGCCACATTGGTCCTGTCTGTTTGCATTGTGTTTTTGTGGCATATTAATTATAAAAAGCAAACGCATAGCTCTTTCGTGTGCACGGTTTACCTTGTGGTCAAAATTGTCGACCAAAAACTTGCTCGTGATTAGCTCTAATTCAAAATGATCAATAGACTTCTAATTAACTGCATACACTACAAATTGACAAAGGTGTGGTATGGGTATAGAATAGGTGTGTGTGTGTGTGTGTGTGTGTGTGCATGTGTGTGTGTGTGCAGGGTGTGAGTTAATTTTGAGTAAGGGAGAAGTTGTGAAGTTGCCGTCGAAACCAAAGGCAAACAAAACTAAGCCAGAAAACTGTCGGGAAAAAGAGAGAGCGAGAGAGGGGAAAAACGAATAACTCCTTCTGTATTTTGCATAGCACTTTAATTAATTGAAGCAATCCTTTTGTTTTTACACATTGCCCTAGAACACACACATACACACACACACACACACAACATAAGCACACACTTCTCATATATGAATGTAGCTATTCAACTTGGTATGCTTCAGTCAAGTTGCGTTGAAGTATCCAATGCTTTTGCTGTTTTGATGCTTCCACTTTTTTGCCGAGTTTGCTGATCTCTTTTTTATGTTTAATCAATTTCAAAGCCCCAACACACACACACACACACACACACACACACACACACACACACACACACACTCACACCCACACACACACACACACACATTGAATAGTTGCTGAATGCCTTCAGTTTATTGGTGCGTCACGTACTTGAGTCGAGAGTTTGTTTGAGGGTGGCTGCCATGAAAATCAACTTTGGCGCATAATTATTTCAGCATTAAGCCGGCAGAATCAGCAATAGACACAACCAACCATCAACATGCAACCAGCAACAAGCAACAAGCAACAACCATTCTCCGTTAAGTACAAACAACAACAAGCCAACAAAAAAGTTTCCCATCATATTCCACGCCACTTCACAGATAGCTCTAGTTTTTTTTATATGCATGTATTTTTTCTGCTTTTTGTAGAGTATCCGAGTTACATAATTGCACTCAAACCAACTTGTTTCTTGCATTTTCATTGCGAGCGACTACAAAAATGTTCCTGATAGACAGAAATATGTTCTTGAAAGTGCTCGACTAGAAGATGCTCTTAAAAAAAACATACTGGAAAACTTTTTGCGGACGAATAAGTTGCAAATTAAATTAAAAATGTGGAAATGGCTGGATAACCATACTAAATTGTTGAGTTGTAGCTTAAAATATATATTCAAGATTTTAACTATATTTATAAATTTTTTGAATGCAAATACGTAGAGTCCTTCTTGAAGTACTTCTGTGACAATCATTAGAATTATTTTATAACCGCGAAAAATGGGCGCGGGATAAAATTTTTTTCAACGCGCAGATTTCTTTAGCTTTTTGTAAGTACTCATTTTGTATTTTATATGCAAAGTGGCAAATTAGAACCACTTTGATGCCCAAAATAAAACAATAGTCCATTCAGTGTTGGACTCTGCATTTTGTTGCCCAAATGCGGCTTAGGGCTTCGGATGCTTTCAAGTCATAATGTGGCGAGTGGAACAAAATGGCCAAAATCCCCAAGCTTCAGCACCCTCCTCAGTACGTCTCCAAGACAGTTGTTTAGTTGGCCACACAAGAAAGGCGAATGCAAGATAGTTGTTTTTACTCATGCCACATTTTTTACATATTCGCAATATTTGCCTTGAAGTCTGTGAATGCTTTTGTGCCTTTTCCTTTGGTTTCGAAGGGAAACACTAAACCTTTTATGGCCAAACAAAAGCCTTTAAAATATTTATAGAATTGCTTAAATAAGGCTAAATGAGCAAGTAAGTGGGAATGGAACTGAAGGAGTCAAGTCAAGAAGTGGAAGGAGACGATGCGAACCCGCTGGCGACTCGTTCAGTCAGCTATCAAATTGAGTCTATTGAGATCGAGAAGGGCGGTTCGACTGTGTGGCAAGCCACAGGTTATGCCTCAAAAGGCAATTTTTATTTACTTGAGAGAGGGGGCGCAATGTGGAGCTTGACTGATTGGTGCAGACTGGAGCAAATACTTGGAGACAACAACTGGCGTCCAGCTCAAGATGCGGCGCCACCCCAGCCCAATATAGCCCATCAGTCGCCCACATCTGTATTTGGTATGCAAATCAGACCGCCCAAATGGAATAAATAGGGAGGGTGCGCCATGACGACGACAAACGGCAACGATGACGATGGCGATGGCGATGGCGACGACGATGAGGACAGTGAAGCAGGAAGTTGATTAAATGACAAAATAAATAGAAAGTGAAGGATAATGTCAACATTCTAAGTGGTTTTCTTTTAAAAAGCTTAACTGACAATGAACCGCAGGGCAGCCATCGAGTCGGTGGACCGACGACCGCCAAACAGCCAACAGCGCCAAACGTATCCAGTTGAATAAATTATTTTTGTGACTGCCGGGCTAAAGATGAGTCGAGACAGGGCGAAACTCGACCAGAGTTGCCACCGCAGGCCTGCTTCTTCTTCTTGTTGTTGTTGTTGTTGTTGCTGTCGTTGTGCGGCACTGACAGGAAATTGACTTTGATAGTGCATGAAATTTGATGATATCGCCCGCCTGCAGAAAGTGTTTCACAATTTTCTGATTCTCATTTATGCATTTTACTCTGATGACTGCAGAAGATTAAAAAATTATATTAAAAAGTTAACCGATATCAAAATTCTCATTAGAATTTAGTTTAAGCATCAATATTTATAATAGTTTTGTAAAACTGTCGATTGTCCTTGATCGAGCATTATACAATCGATTGGTTCAGATAGGAAATATAGTAGTTCGATGTTGATTGGTAAACAAAATAATTTACCATCAAATCTCATATTTTCATATTTAAATAAAAAAGAAAATTTAGTTATTAATGCCGATTGTGGAATAGAATAAAAGTAGTCGACTTGATTATAGAGTATATCTTAGCAGACTGAAGTACAGAGTATTTTCTAATTGCACAGAAATATTTTTAGTTGAAGTATTTTAATTGTTTTTATGAAACTGCTCTTCCTGTCATGCCCTGCATCTGTTGTGTTCTGGGTTTGAACTTGTTATTTTTGGCACTGTTCCTAATTGGATTCGGACGGCGGACATGTCGCTGCTTCCGCCGACTTGATACACTGTCCACAACAAATGGCGGCGACACATATGCATCATTAAGCAACTGGCTGAGTGCCAGATAAAACTCCCGACTGATGTCACTTCAAATTGGTGTGAGTTTGTCCATGCAAAAGTGGCTAAACAAGTCAAAAAAAGGCAGAGTTGTAATTAAAAGGAAGACATAAATTTGTAGTTGGCCAGCCGAAAAATTTGGCATGACATCTTTTTTCAGGTGCACAACTAATCTGAAGAACGAGCCATGACAAAAAATACTCGGGATTAAAAATGATTAAAACTGAAGAACACTTTATACATTCTATTATAGAACAACATAGAACAGCGTATTTCTCTGAGTGTAAGCTGATGCGAACATTGCAGTCGGTCGAAATCAATTGTGGAACAGTTTAAAATCACCAGCTAATGACAGGAGAACTTACTTTTGGTCGTGCTTACTTATTTGGCCATTAAATACACCTGCTGATCTTTAAAAGAGATCACCAAAAATAACTTAAGCTTTGAAATTGTTAGAAAAATGTGGAAGAATAACTTATTAAGAACTAGAATTGACCTGTGCCATCAGCGAACAGGAATCACACGCCACTCGACAGATTAACAACTTGACAATCAGCTATTTTCGAGACTGAATCCCGATTTAAGCAATTGCAATTATACATTTTATTTGGTAAGTAAAATAGTCTGCAATATAATAAAAGTAGTATTAATTTATCAGTTACGTCGATTGCATCCCAATTGCAGTTGATGCCCATCAAAGCACAACCACCAATTATCGGCTCTGAGCATCCCGTTTTTCTCGCCTGAGATTTGCTCAAGGAACTTAAACTGTTGGTGAGATGATGCAGGCGAGGATTGTTAGTTTAAAAAATATATTAAACGTCGTATCTAAGGAAGAAGTGGAGAAGACTTGTTCCGCCCAATCCAGGGAGCTCTGCCAGCATCTGTAGACCACCCATGCCACAGAAAGACTGCTCCAATGATCTTATCATAATAATTAATGCAATATTAATATGCGTTTCGCTGATTATATAACATCCAACCAACAGACTGCAATGAAACCTAAATATTTACAACATATTCAATTATTATCTAGATAACTTTGAATGCAATTTATGCTCTCTTTTCGAAAGAATTTTTATTTTCAATAAAGAACCATTAAGAAAATAATTTAATGCGTTTTTTCTAAAAATTTTACATATTTTACATACCCTCTGAGTTGATGTAAGATTATACAATGCAAATTAGTTGTTTACCAAGAAAAAGTCTGTTTGACGCTTAACGGGTTTCACATTTCGAAAAATGGGCTAGATAAAATATTAAAAAAAAAAAAAACGGCCGAACAAAGAACGTTAACATCAGCTAGTCAAACAATATGCAAACGTAACGTGAGATTCCGCTGTCGGCTCAAACGACACCCATTCATGGACTATGTGTGTGTGTGTGTGTGTGTGTGTGTGTGTGTGTGTGTGTGTGTGTGTGTGTAGGAAAGTGCACTCCACATTTGCCCACTAATGGCGGGGAGCATTCAACTAAAATGCTTACGACATAATCATGTGCTTAACAATTCAAATTTCCAGTGAGACGAAGAGCGAGAGGGTTTATATATGTATATATATATATATATATATATATATATCTATATACATGAGACAATCGGATTTCATGCTCATGTTGCTGAGGAGGCAGATTACTGCCAGTGAGGGGGAGATTTGTGTGCCGATTTTTGTCTTACCCGTAGAGCAAATCATAGAGCGAGTCATAACTATATATGCATGCTTGCGCAGGGATGTGATGGGGATGAGTCGATGCGGGGGGGGAAAGAGAGTTTGATGCTTGTCAAACAAATTATAAGCCGCTGTCGCGTTGCCAGCCGCAAAACTCAAGCTGCAAACCGAAAGCGATTTATGAAATTTTTGTGTTGTTGTTTTTTTAGATGTTGTTGTTGTTGCTTGTGGTTGCCTGTTGGTGGTGTGGTGGTTGAATGTGGTGCTCTCCCAGTGGTTGTTGTTGTTGTTGCATGTAGTTAGTTTTCCCAGTTGTTGGCCCTGTGGGCGGCTTAGGGGCTTAACACTAATCCGCATATGGAAAATTATATAATATGCATGAGCATGTTAAGGAGATGCCAGTGTGTGTGTGTGTGCATGTGTGTGTATGTGGATCGACTTTCAATGGATGTGGACTAATGCTGATATAGCAATTTCCACAGTGACACATTTTCAGCAACCAACACACATCCACACACAACAAAATGTGTACTTTTTATACCTTATATTAAACATTTTTTAGGTTGTATGACACAGGCAAAAAATAGACTTTTGTGGAGGTTTTTTTTTAAAGCGAACAAAATAATATTATTTATTTAAAAATAAAATTTCCATTAATAGTGGATATCTGGATTTATTGTGTAAATATTTTTGAATAATCATACCAACAAAATTAAAGTTACTTTCAAATGGATTTTAATAATAGGGAATAAGCATCCTTGACTCGAGCTGTTGTGCTGGTTTGTGTGTGTGTGTGTTTGTGTGTTTGTGTGTGCACTCTACTTTTGTCGAGTGCAATTTATTTGCAACATGCACACACGAATAAATATAAACATAAATAATAAACGCATATTAGTGCACAGTTTAATTTGTTTTTTTGTTATTAAAATGCAAACAGGTACGGTGGGTGTTGGGCAAAGGGTAAGGAAAGGGGAGTGCCAGGGTGCTTGGCTTGCTGTTTGGTTTGCGGCTGTCAGACGCTCGGACGGATGGCGCTGAAGTGCGGAAGACGCACTTACATCAGTGCACAATTTTTACATTAACGTAAAATGCACAGAAAGAGATGGCAAGCAAAGGGCGAGCGAGAGGCAAGAAAGATGAGGGCAACCTGAAAGGCAGCTCTTCTCTTTTATTTGCCCCATGCGCTGTCGTGGGAAATTAAAATAAAAAGCAAATACACACACACACACACACATACACACACACACACACACAGACTGTGATAGCAACAACTATTTCATATGGTGCGGAAAAGGAAAAATGCAATTTTTGACTTTTTCCGGCGTGTCCAAAATGCGCAATAAAAAGGCGAAACTTTGGCACTCGACTCGACTCGACTCGCACTGGCGAAAAACCAAGTGAATTGCGGTCTGATGAATTTTTTTTTATTTCACTTTTCTTCTCTGGCATTTTAACATATTTTTTTTTTATCTCAACAAGCCACATTTCTCGTACCTAGCCAACAAAGATAAAAAAAATAAACGTGTAAAGTGCCACTTGTGCATGTTCTGTTGCCAGACGTGTTGGTTATGCTTGGCCTATAATACCCTGTATTTATTTCGGAGTTAAAAAATGTGCATTTGCAGATTTTAACGCTCTTCTTAATTATCTTCAGAATTTGAATATTCAACACTGTGTCACTAAAGGATTTAATCTTCATTCACAAATTGTTATTTATTTATTTAATCAATGAGTTTTAAGCATTAAAATTTATTAAAACAATTTTTAAGTATCCAAATCACTGAAGGAAATTGTTTACAAAATTCCAAACTAATGTTTTCATTGTGAATAGTTTCGCATTAACACAGAAAACCTTTTTTTTTTTAATAACATATTTCTTGTTCAAAATCAGTTGATATATTCAAGTCGATCACTTTGCAAACTGAATAAATGCAATCGTATTTATTTTCCATGGATTTAGTTGTGCTATTTTGCTATTTGTTGGCGCTGTAAGCCGTAAAACGCAATGGCCCTAAAATGATGTCAGTCTGTTATGTCAACTCAAATGAGAGAGACACAAAGTGTGAGAGAGAGACAGAGAGAGTAAGAGAGAGAGAGAGAGAGATGGAAGCAGAGGTAGACTATTGATCGTAAACACAATAAACACACAACAAGCTGAAATTCTGTTTATGCTGTAGGCAACCACATTTTGCTGCCAAGTGTGGCATGAAATAAGTACGCGATATATTCATAAATTATGCGCCTTTCATTGCCAATTAGAAAATCCTGATTGCCTGAATGCCGCACACACACACACACACACACACACACACACATATGTATACAAGCCAGAGTTCGCTTACAGTTGCCGCACAGCAGCCACAAGGCAACCCCAAATGAAGCCAATTAGTTGACGTAATGCTAACGACGATGCCAGGCACAGGGACAGGGGTAGGGGTAGGGGTATGGGCATGGGCAGGGGCAGAGGCAGAGGCCAAGGAATGGGGGGTGGGAGAGTAGAACGACAGTTTTGAACTGCCTGCAAAATGAAACATTTGAAGCTCACCGCCCAGCTGCCACCTGCTGTCTACCTCTGTGTGGCAAGCAAGGAGGTCGCGCGCTGACTTCGAGTGGCTAATTAATACGCCCCGTTGCACCAAAGAGTGACACAACTAGCCAGCCTCCACCCCCAACCCCTGGCCGACCCCCCGTCAGCAGCAGAGGCAGCAGCAGCAGCAGCAGAGGCAGCAGCAGCAGCAGCAGCCTGTAATGAGCGTTCAGAGTTAATTGGCGTGTAAGAAAAAGGTAAAAGGCATTTGCTGTTAGTCAAGGACTAAAAGAGGCACAAGCCGAGAATGCGCTGCAAAATTTAAGCAAGAATTTCATTCTCTCTTGCAACAAAGCACATTAATTAGAAGTAATTGCCGCCGACTAATGAGCTTGTTTTTTGGAGCGACGACAAAAATTGCCAGTGAGTGAAATTTCACCGACTTACGATCTAATTTATAGCACCGTCAATAGTCGGATAGCTGCGACTAGAGTTTCCCATCTTTTTATTCTTTCGGCAATCAACTCATATTTCATGGCATGTTCGACTGTCATTAGGATCGAAAATTGGCCAAGGCGGGAGGGGGGCGAAATTGAAACGCGAAAAACAATCAAAAGTTTTACGTTAACCTGGCATGGGGCAAATCAAATCACAGACCCTCTCTAGCAACCCCCCTCCCCCACCGCCCACCATCATCAAATGTAACGCAACACACAAAAGTATTGATCGGCAAAACTTGTGCCGCACACACTTGTAAATATTTCTGATGCCCCGCTACCCCCTCCCCAACAACAAATACAGTTATTGAGAATACCTATCACGTACCCCTCAGCGCCCCTGGCTGCCTTTGTTTTTATGCGATTTCAATCATTGAAACCATAACAACAACAAATCGAAATATTTATTTAGAACTATCCAAGACTAACTGATACGCTGGAGTCGGGTTTCCTAAAAGATATCTAAAAGTTATAAGAAATTTAAATTAATAATTTATCATATAAAATCGGTTGATCATCCTAATCAAGAAATCAAGTTGAAATATTCTTTAGCAGTGTGCAAAACAATCAGATCTTATTAAGCAGTTAGATGAAAAATGAAGAAAACTTCAAATACATAAAAAATAAGTATTTATAAAAATTATTTAAAATTTATAATCGATATATAAACATAAAATTGGTGTTTTATCTATATATAATTATTTATTTCTATTTACAAAAATGTGCACAGACTTATTATACTCACTTTGACCCATTTTGTTGGTATAGGGTACAAGAGCAACATTGCAACAATTTCCAGCGGCGCCGCCTCAAATGACGCGCGAAATGAAATGAAAATTTCTTGCACCACTCAGTGAAGCACCCACCGAACCACCCCGAGCACCACCACCACCATCAAATCGAACACCGCATCTAGATCGAGTAAAGTGTAACACTTGAAATTTGTTTGTGTTTCTGATTGTGTTTTTTTTTGCTCGCTTTGGAATTGCCATATTGAACTCTGACACGCAACACGCAAACGATATGGATATGTGGGTGAGAGAGGGGGGGGGGGGAAGGGAAATGACTCGAAGGATATCAGTGTCGAATAATGAAATATGCCAACTTTGATGATGTGTCATATATCGCGCGATTGAAATGCTACCCGACTGCCAATATTTTCCGTATTTTGAAACATGAAAACATTTCGATAATGTGACTGGCAAACACTTTTCCATTATAACGGGCAGGGGGAGTGAATTTATGTACGCGGGGGAGGCGATTTAAATTATGCATTGACTGCTTTCAGTTGAAAAAGTTAAAGGCAACAGTAATCGAGTTGCCCTTGGCAACAAAGCGGCTTAAATGGAAAGCTATATTAAATGGACCCTCATGAAATATATACATAGAAATATCGAAATGGCAGAGTAAAGCAGCTGCAATTTGCCATATGCCAAATGTCAAAAGCAGCTTACAGCTTACAAGTGGAAAGCCAGAAAAAAAATTTCATCATTTTTTTCACTAATGAGAACGCTTATAATTTGGTCGTCGGGATGAAGGGAAATGTTATTAAAACCAATGAAGCAGTAGCAGTAGCAGTAGAAGGAGCAGTAGAAGGAGCAGTAGAAGGAGCAGTAGAAGGAGCAGTAGAAGGAGCAGTAGAAGGAGTAGTAGAAGGAGCAATAGAAGGAGCAGTAGAAGGAGCAGTAGCAGTAGCAGTTGCAGATGTAGTAGTAGTAGCAGTAGCATGGTAGTAGCAATAGCAATACCAGTGGCAGTGGCAGTAGCAGTAGAAGGAGCAGTTACAGATGAAGTAGCAGTAGCAGTAGCAGTGGTAGTAGCAATAGCAGTACCAGTGGCAGTAGCAATAGAGGGAGCAGTAGAAGGAGTAGTAGAAGGAGCAGTAGAAGGAGCAGTTGAAGGAGCAGTTGCATATGTAGTAGTAGTAGCAGTGGCAGTAGCAGTAGCAGTAGAAGGAGCAGTAGCAGTAGCAGTAACCGTAGCTATAGTAATAGCAATAGCAGTAGCAGTAGCAGTAGCAGTAGCAGTAGCAGTAGCAGTAGCAGTAGCAGTAGCAGTAGCGGTAGCAGTAGCAGTAGCAGTAGCAGTAGCAGTAGCAGTAGCAGTAGCAGTAGCAGTAGCAGTAGCAGTAGCAGTAGTAGTAGTAGTATCAATAGCAGTAGCAGTAGCAGTGGCAATAGCAGTAGCACTAGCAGTAGCAGAAGCAGTAGCAGTAGCAGTAGCAATAGCAGTAGTAGTATCAATAGCAGTAGCAGTAATAGTAGCAGTAGATACCATTTTTGACTTGAATATTGTTTGTAAATTTCTAATATTTTTTTAGCTTTAAGAAAAGCTTGTTGTTGACTTGGTTCTATTGAAATAATTTAAAAGTCTGTAATTTGTAATTAATATTTTATTATTATTTGAGGCATCGAAAGTTTTCTAAGCTGTGATTTAAATATGCACACTGTTTACAGGCAATATATAAAATATGCAAATCGGAAAAAATATAAATTCTTTTTGTAAAATATGTTCAAACGAAATATATCTGATTATTTAAATTAGTTGGTTGGAATAAGCGAACTGGTTATAATTATATTAGCTATTTTCTTGTACTCCTTCGACTTGAAGCAGAAGTTGTAAAGTGTAAATTGTATATACGTTGAGAAACTAATTTTGTTGTATAATTTTTTAGACTACTCGTAGACATTTCCATTATGCGGAAATTATCATTTAATTGCCGGTTTTTCATGTCAGCGAAGCGGCAAAAACTCCTAAATTGACGCAATTTTATTTTTATTTTCGACATTTTCGGTTACAGCATTCCACAGCCAGCTAAGGAAGCAGCATCAGGAAAAACAGCAACAGCAGCCACCAACTCGCAATGACCTTCCGTGTCTGGGAGGATTGTTGGGATTGTCAGTAGGCGGCTAAAGTAATGGGACAGGGGTCAACTTGTTTTGATCATTTATTTTTGGCCGCAGAGGCTTTGTTTGTGCACCAACTGTTTTTGACGTGGTAGTAATTACAATTTTCCTAATGTTTTTGAGCGGGCTCCGTCAACTTGATGTTAGTGGAAGCCGGCCGAAATAGCCACTGCGAAAACCCTTCAAATGTATTCAAGAATTAAGCCAAAAAAAATGGTTTTTTCAACTGATGTTCAGTGAAGGCGTCAACGGCTTGCAGCGCGGGCATATGGGGATTGGGAGTAGCGAGTAGGGAATGGAGACTAGAGGAAGTAGGTGGCCAGTGCAGATGGTCTTTCAAAATAGACTGCTATACATAAATAGCGGTTATCGCGTATGGTCTTAGCCATAAGCCATAAGCCATAACCCACTTTACCAACGTATCGAGTTGCCCTCCGTGCAGCACATACAAATACATAGCATTTATTTTAATCCTCCGACAAACACTCAGAAAAAGTCCTCGAAGCAAATTTAATTTCTTTGATTTAAATAAATAAATAAAGACAAAAACAATACATAAAAGAAATAAATAAAAATAAAAAAAATGTAAAAGGTTTTAAAACAATGCATTTTTTTAACTATAAAAATTTAAAAAAAAATAATTACTTCTACATTTTAATGTTTTAAATAAAACGCGGCATTTTAAATATCTTTCCTTTTCTGGAAAAATATGAAGGCTGTTTTTAAATTTTATAAAATTTTAAAAAATATATTTTTTTCAGTGCATACCGGGAACTAGGCAACATAGAGCACAGAGCGGGTTGGTGGCAGCTGTTGAAGTACGGGGCGTATTAGTAATCGGCATTGGCATTCATACGAGCTTCTCTCACTTCTCGCCGCACACGTCTCCCCCCTGCCTGTGCCATAGTCAGCAGCGCTAGGGGCGTCTACGTCCGACAAAGTTGCGGATTCATAACTCTTTCATTTGGCCATATCTGCACATTTTTTTTCTGTTGTTGTGCCCTTTCTCCGCATCCTCTGTGGTGTCGTAAAAAGCGCGCTGAGATTGGCATTTGGCTGGCTTTCGTTGCCAATATTCTGGCTTTCATTTTGTCCCCTGCACCTTGTTCACCAGCAA
The DNA here is from genome assembly GCA_035042045.1 of Drosophila melanosoma. Lineage (NCBI taxonomy): Eukaryota > Metazoa > Arthropoda > Insecta > Diptera > Drosophilidae > Drosophila > Drosophila melanosoma. Next base: position 2,302,531 of record JAWNLY010000203.1, on the reverse strand, counting down.
CGCCCGCCGCCCCCCACAATTGCTGGTCTTGGCTTGCCAATGCATTCATCAAATTCAAGTCATGTTATCGCAGAAAATGAAACAAATTTTTGCAATTTGATTGCTTTTCGTGTTGATGCCGAGCGAGGAGCAGCAGTAGAAGCCGAGGAAGCAGAAGCAGAGGAAGAACTTGGAGCGTGCTCCCAATAACTTGCGAATGTACTTATTCTCTGACTCTCCCTCTCCCTCTTCCTCTCCTTCTCCCATGTGCGTCCCATAGATGAAGTAGCTGCGGCACAACTCCGGATTTCATATTTAATATTCATGCCTACGGTATAAAAGATCCGACTTCCTCATCATCAACCTCAACCTCATCTTCATCCTCATCGTCATCTTCTTCCTCTTCCTTAGACATTTTGCGCAGCAAGTTATGAACTTGTGTATGCGAAATTTTTCATATTTTTTACGTGCCTAAAAATCAAATGTGCTGATGTAAGGTGTGCCCCACGCACACACGCTTGCAACCAATGAGTGTGGCAACAGTTGTAAACACGTGTTACCTTATTATTCACCGGATGGGTGTCTCCGGGGCGACTTGCAAGTAATACTTCATGTTTAATGCTTGCCATATATTCCTTTGCCTGTTCCTTCCCGACACCCTTGCGGCGGGTGTTTTAATTTTATAAGTGAAATGGAAAATATGCTAAAAAAAAAGAATTTCTGCATATTCTGGGTATATGGAATCTACTGGTTTGTATCAGGTTTGGCTTGCTGGAAATTAGCTTTTGAGTATTGCAATCAACATTTAATTTATAGTTATGCTTTAATAGTGTTAACCAGAAGAATTGATTTAATTGCCTATGAACAATATGCATCCATTATAATTGTTGTAAAAATTTGAGATCACATATAAAACTATTAATTTTAACTTCTACATCCTGAAATTTAAAATTATTTGTATGATCAAAAATTCCATTCAAATTTTGCTCTGCAGTAGATCAGATCAGATTTCTATAACGAATATTTATTGCATTTCTGTTAGGGTATTGAAACTTCAGTAACTCTATAAAATGACAACTGGTATTTCTTATTTTGAGATTTTGTAAGCCACATTGCCTGTTTTACACACATGAAAAGAGAGAAGAGGAGGATACGGCCGGTGCCTATCACTGCTTCGAAAGAGACTGTTGGCCATCTGAAGCTGAAGCTGAAGCTGAAGTTGCTTTTGTTGTTTATTTCAAAAGTTAATTTTGTGCTTTATCATAGCAACAGCAGTAGCAGCAACAGCAGCAGCCGCATGAAAAACAATAACAACAGCAATAACTGGCAGGCAGCAGGCAGCATCAGCAGCAGCAGCAGCGTATGGGAAATGAAACTTTTCAGCGGAAACCGGATGCTGTACACGTTGCGCCCAGTCAGCCAAGTTTCGCTGCGGCGTGTGAATAAAGTGAAACAAATGAAAAACCATAGCAGGCACACACAAGCCCAACCCCCCACACCCCCCGTCACCTATCACCCACGCAGGCCCCTTGCAGTTTATGGCTGGCATTTTTCTTTGGCAACAATTGCATTTGCGGCAAACAATATTTCTGTTATCTTTTGCGGGCGTTGCGAGTGGGCGTGGCCTGCTGTATACTTTACAGCACCGTTTCCATAGCATTATATATATATATATATATTTATATATATATGTATTTTTCTTCTTTTTTTTTGTTGGCGCAGCCAAGTGTTCAATGCACAACTTTTAGCGCTATTGTTAAAAGAATTAAAAGCATGAGACAACAGAAATGAAACAAAAGGCCAGATATGATAACAGCGATGAACAGTTATATGGGTAGGTAGGTAGGTGTAACTGTTGTCAAGCAGGAAACGGAAGAGCTGCCACACACACACTCGCACACACACACGCACACCATTGTGAACTGTGATGCTGGTTAGTCAACATGCGAAAGAAATGTGCCGTGACGAAGCAAATGTAATGGAAAATGCTCGCGAGGAATTGTCCCTGCAGCCATCGTGGCACCACCCAAGCCACCCCTTAACAATCACTATCTGCCACTTTTATGCAGCGTGTCAATGTGTGGTGAGCTGCTGTCGAAGGAAACGGGCTAAAGTTGCACAACCTACTTATTTATACATATTTCCTTCTATGTTATACACACACATACACACACACACACACACACACACATATATATATATAAAATGCATTCTAGGTTTTATTTTGCATGACCACGTTGGAGTTGGTTTCCTTGAATCTGCGAGCAGTGAAATGTGACTGCGGCTGAATCTGTGGCAGTCAGTGCCAAGTGCGTAGCTTCCGCAATGAATTTTACTTATTTTTTTTTTTTTTTTTGATACCCTGACGAAGTTTTCTGACTACAAAAGGGTATTATGGTGCGGTGCAATAATATTCAACAGGCCCTTAATGTAATACTTTATAAATTATACATTTGCTATTTGCAAATATAGATATAACAAATTCTTTAAAAATTCTGCTTTTAAATTCTAGACGAAATGACAATAAAATTCGACAAAATGCGCCAACTAAGTAGATAAGTAGTCAAAGTTTGTTTTATTAGTTTATTTATATTTTTATTTAAAGTAAGAAAATAACAGATAAATTTTAAAAGTGCCTTTTTAAAAATGAAATTCAGAGAATTAATTTATGGAGCACAAATCATAACTAAATTTATAAAATTTCTACTCATTTGCTTCCCAGCTGACCAATTCCGCTTAAGGTACGTTCCAAAACTCCTGGGTTTTCTAAGCCGCGCATTTATTGGTAGTTTAATTTGCCCTTCGAAATTTGAGGTATTCGTGAGTCGAGCACAGTCAACAATTGCCTTTATTTCTTGTTGTTTTCATCGTTTGTCAGGCTCTGGCTCCTGTCTCCATAGTTACTGGTGGAGCCTCAATGCTAACAAGCTACGTTTATTGCCATAAAAGTTTACGACAAAAACTCATTTCCGTCACCAAGGCAATAAATGTACATTTGCAACGCAAAAATAGAAAGAGAGAAGAGAGAAGAAGAAAAAGAAGAAGGAAAAGTAGAAATAGGCGTCGGTAGTGGCAGGGTGGTGGGAGGGGGAAGGGGGCAAGCTAGATCGATTCCGCTATAGATCTGTGTGTGGTGGGAAAAGTTGTAATAAGAAATGGAGGCAACTATCTCAACAAGAAGAGCATGTCGCAAGAGTCACTTCCGGAACGGAAATCTAGCACTTAGCCAAAACGGAAGTAGACATTTGTTGGTTAGCGATTTACTATGCAAATTGAGAAATGTATGTGTGTGTGTGCGTGTGTGTGTGCGTGAGAGAGGAAAACAAGCTAGAATAATAATAATAATTTTGGTTGACGCCTAATAAGGCGCCAAAAGGTGCCACCGAAAAAACAAATATAGCAGAAAAATGAGTGGAAAGCAATTTAATTATGTAGATGATTTTTAGACTCAACTAGAATTACCTAGACAGCCGCAGCAGCAGCAGCAGCAGCAGCATGGAATTGGAGAAGGATCAGGAACAGCAGCAGCTTCAGCAGCAGGAGCATCAGCAGCCATTGCTCATTAGTGTCAATCTATTTAGCATAAATTTCAATTAAAGCAATATCCTGCAGCAGGCAGCGAGGCAGGCAGTGAGGCAGGCAATGAGGCAGGCAGTGAGGCAGACAAACAAACTGCTATGCTAGCCGTGGCATGGATGACACCGCCGCCGCGTTGTTAAACCGACTTAGCGCACTTTCTTAGAATAATAGAGCGGAAACAGCAGCAGCAGCAGCAGCAGCAACCAAAGCAGAAGAAGCAAAAAATTACTCAAGCAACGCCTGGCTAAAAATATATAGAAAAAAAAAAATTGTTGGAGAGGAGCTGTCGTGGCTGGCCTCATATTTCAGAATGTTGCTCAACGTAGCTAAACTCATTAAAATGCAAAATGAGCGCAAAAATATATATTGAAGAATGCCACAGCCTCTGCCACTTTGCCTCCTCTCCAAGACTGGTTGAGGCTTGGTGTTGCCAAGTCTGAATGTATTAGAAAAACTGTAATGAAAATGCCTTAGTTATAATTGCTGTGAAATATAATTGGAATTTGTCAGTTAAATATTTCAAATATAATTTAACTTATTTTAAGATATGTGAAATGATACCAGATCTCAGCAAAGGTGTCTTCTTATAACATTCTTAAGAGAAGACGGAGATCAGTAAAAATACCACTTGGACTAGTTGTCATCTAGGTGATTTTCTTGTACTAAACTAAAGAGTTTTGTGCCACAGTGCAATCACTGGAGACTGGCAGAGTTTAGCCTAATCCTCTACTCCAGAAGAGAGAAACTGGGCATGTTTTTGGTCTGGCTGCAAATAAAAATAAACATAAGCTTTTCAACCACGCAACCGGTATGAGCAAACTGCAATATTTCCGCACAGCTTATGTGGCAGATACACACACACACTAATACACACATTCGGTAAATCCCAGCAGCAAACCAGAAAGCAACAACAACAACAACAACAACTTGCAATGTTTAGCAACTGTATCTGTATATGTATGTGTCTACTTCTGTCTGAGCAGAGAAGGAAAGAGGATGTGTTAAGGTTACAGGGGTTGGTGGAGTTGGGGAGGGGGGGAGGGGCAAATGCACGGCGGAAGGAAACAGTTAATACTTCTGTCTGTTATGCGCTTACTTCCTGTCTCCATTAAAAGTCATTCTTTTGGATAATCCTTTTGGCAACATTATGGCAAGTATTAAAAACTTTTTTACTCCAACTACTCGCTAGACCAGTCCCCACTCCCCACACCCCACCCCCTCTTTTGCTCTTATTACCTAGCAGGGAAAAAGTTTTGCTCCTTTTTTTTATCTTGTTTTTTTTTTTTACTTTTTTGCAGATTCTTCTGCAGTTGCTGCGCTGGATTTGAACTTGGATTTGGATTTGTTGGCTAACAGTCGTCCTGTCCTGTCTGTCTGCCACTTTATTTCATACATGTGTCCATGTTGCTGTTGTTGTTGTTGTTATTGTTGTTGTTGCTGTTGCCTGCGGTATTTTGTCTGCGGCTGGCAAATGCATGATAACCATAAATATTGTGTGTAATAGAAAATGTTGTGCAAGTCCTTTGCTCCATAATTTGTTACGCCTTTTTGCTGATGCTCCTTTTTTTGGTTTTTGTTTTTTGTTTTTGTTTTTGCTTTTGTTGTTGTTGGCCTAGCTTACCTCTTGATTCAAAACCCTATTTGCTAGTCCAATTTCAGTCATGTGTTTTGTTTTTCACAGGGAACTAAAATATAAAGAAATGGTTTGTGTCCTGCTGAAACTTGAAATGCGCTCGCAGTCAAAGAGCATATTTAAGATTGGATATGGTAATATATTATATTGAATAAATATTTTAGCTCTTTATAGAAGAGTAATAAAAAATTAAGTCTAAGATATATTTTAATTACAAGTTGTTTCTCTTCTCTTTTGCAGCAGTCAAATTAGATTTAGAAATATGTAAATATATCGCACCAATAAAGAGCAATATTTAGTTTTTGTATAACAAATTAATTTGCGCTCTTTTCTTTTACATTAGTACAAATTATTCTGGGAGTGTAACCAAATTGCCTTAATAAAAAGTATAATTTTATACATCGAAAATGCCCTCTTCTATCTGACATTCATTTCGTCACCAGGCCATAAAAAATATACCCACTTTGCAGAACCATTAAAAGCACAACGATTAGCTCCCCTGGGGGTTTTGGGAAAGGGCAGGAAAAGGGAGCTCAGCGAACATGTCAATGACAGCACTATGTTCCTCATGGAACGCAACTCAATCACACACAGGCATTTAAAACACACAAACACACACACACACGCACAACTCGAGGTAGAAGTCACAGGAAGTGGGAGCAAACTGTATTTCCATAAGGGTGAGGGGGAAGTGGGCTGAGGCAGCATTTTTGAGGGGTATGGTTTGTGGGCCATTGATTTCTATTGAAAAGTGATGAGGTGTCAATTTTTCATAGAATAAAAACCCAATACGAGTGGCAAGGAGGTTAGTCGGAGGGGGGCGAGGGAGGTGCTGACAACTCATGGCAACGATATAAATTTGCATAGAAAACACATTCACTAAAAACACACGCACATTAACATATTTTAATGGTGTGCGTGTGTGTCATATATGTGTGTGTGTGTGGTTTGTGTATGGTGTGTGTGTGTGTGTGTTGACGTTGAAAACAAGTGGCAATATGGCCGCTGGTGTCATTTTAGCCTTTGCTCTGTTTGCCTTTGGGATTTTATTGATGCCAAACACGTTTTGGCGTTGAAGTCAACCTTTTATTTTTTTCCTTTTCTTTCTATTTTTTTCTCTTTTTTTTTGGTTAGGCTGCAGCCGAAATTTGAATAATTTGTCGACAAAGGCCAACAGGTAGCAAAACGGATGCGGAAAAACAGAAGGTGGGTCGGTGGAGGGGGGGCGAGGTTAATGCAAAAAGACCGTTTATATTCATTTCAATAGACCAGAAATAAGCCGACTTATGCTGGGGGGGAGGGGTGTCGGTGCCATATGGCCCAGGGGCGTGGCACTGACACAAAAACACAGGTGGGAGTGGATCTTGATTAAGATAAATGCTAAATTCACAGAATTTGCTTTAAGTTGCGTAATGTTTGCGTTTCTAATATTATCTTAAAAGTGGCAGACGGAAAAAAATGGTTTCAAAGTGAGCAAAATATAATTGAAAGAAAATTAAAGGAATATTTTAAATATTAAAATAAAATAAATATTAAAATATATTATTAAATATTTCATAAAATTTAAGGTTTTGTCGATCCATTTATAAAACTGCTTATAATTAAAAAAAAAAAACAACTTTGGCAAATGTCTATCAATTTATTATGCATACAAAATAATTCTAAAATTAAACATGTGAGCAAATTATAATTAAATAATTGAAATTTTAGAATAAAATAAAATTTAAAATATATATTTACATTTTTTTCATACAATTTAAAGCTTTGTCGATCCATTTATGAAACGGCTTTTAATTAAAAAAAACCAACTTTGGGAAACGTCTATCAATTTATCTGCAGTGTATTTAAGATAATTCTAAAATTTTGATGCTGATCTTCCCGAACAGCTGACTAAAAGAGCTTTTCCAAAAACAGAAAAACAGATGTTTTCAAATTCTTTTTTCCCATCGATGGCAGAAAGCTTTCTTCAGTTTTCCGTTTACACTCAACGCGTGGCAACATACGTAATACGGTAAAATATTTGTGTTTTGTAAAATTGTCGAAATTGCTTGGTTTTTGTGTGCAGCACACTGCAAATTCCCGTCTGTTCGGCAAGTGCAAAAATGTGGCATGGAATTGCTTTGCTCTGCTGCATTTGGAGTGCATTTTTGGTGCACAACAGCCTGCAGCAACAAATCAGCATTGGTGAGGCAATCCAAATAGATACACATAGAAACATATATATATATATATATATATATATATATATATATACATTGTTGTATATCAAATGCCTTTCGCCAGGTGCCTTTTTCTACGACAATGAACTGGAGCTGGAGAAGGAATTTATGCAGGTTTTAAATTCTATTAATGGACCCCAAACTGAGCAGGGCTCTTTTATATATCCATTGATAAAACGCTTGAAGCCCGAGGATGGTAGCGTTACTCTCCAAGAACACGGTGCGAATTTTGAATTTAAAATACTCGAAATACTCCTTTAATAAAAAAAAAACAAAAACAAACTCAAAAAATAATCTTCGCTTTTAGCTTGCGATCTCATAGATAATGGTGTCGCCGCTATTTTTGGACCAAGTTCACAAGCGGCTAGCGGTAAGTAAATATGGGAAGGGGGCGGGGCCTTATAGACCACCTTATAGACCATTTGTATAGAACACGAAAAGCAAAATAGAAAGGCGAATAGCCGCAAAAAGCTTGTCGGAAGCGAATTGCGACCAAAAAGTTAAAGTGAAAAACGCCGACAACATTTTTGTTTGTAAATAGACAGACAGAAATAGAGAGAAAGAGAGAGAGAGAGGGCGAGAAAGAGAGAGAGAGAGGGCGAGAAAGAGAGAGAGAGAGAGATAGAGAAAAATATTATTAAAGAGAAATTAAAAAAAAAAAGCGAAGAGAGCATTTGAAATATTTTAGATAACACATTTTTAATGCAAACAAAAAAATAGTAAAGCATTTTCAATATTATAAAATCTGTATAATATTTCTTTCTACGGCTCCTTGTAAATATTTCTATGTAAATAATTTAATATTTATCACATTATCAAACTAAAAGCTTAATTTAAATAAAAACCTGTTAAAATTTAGACAAACTAAGAATCTTCTTTAATTTTTAAATACAAGTTTTAATTACATGTATTTTTGCCAAAAGTCCAAGCTAATTAAATATAATATTAATTTAAATATCGCATTATAATAAATATAAATTGCTTTTAAAAATTAAAAATTTCATATATAGTATTTCATAATTTATTGTAGAATTTCAATGAAAATTTAACTGACAAATCGTGCTTTCGGACTAAAATTAAATTAATAACAAGTCTTAATTATAGTAAAATATTTTTCGCTTATTCCCAACAGATATCGTTGCTCTGGTTTGCAATAGTACTGGGATACCACATATTGAGTTCGATGTGGCGGATGAGGAGCATTTGGAGGAGAAGCCCAACCATCAGATGACCCTCAATCTGTATCCATCGCAGCTGATGCTCTCCAAGGCCTATGCGGATATTGTGCAGAATTATGGCTGGCGAAAATTCACAATTGTCTACGATGCAGATGATGGTGAGTCCCCCCAGTTGCCCAACTAACTGTATTTGCTGGTGTCTCATTTGATCAGTTTGCACTCGCAGCAAAGGCAAATGCCCGGTTGCAAGATCTGTTGCAACTGCGCGACGTGCACAATGATGTGGTACGTGTCCGTAAATACACAAAGGACGACGACTATCGCGTCATGTGGAAGAGCATCCGTGGAGAGCGTCGTGTGGTTTTGGACTGTGCACCCGACATGCTCGTCGAGCTGCTCAACTCCTCATCGGAGTACGGCTTAACCGGGCAGTTTAATGTGAGTATCGAGTTGGTTTCATCAATGCAATAGATAAAGTAAATGAATATTAAATGTTCTCGATCAATTTCATCCCAACTTGCAGCACATTTTTCTCACCAATCTGGAGACATATAATGATCATCTGGAGGAGCTAACTGCGGATAATGAAACATTTGCTGTGAACATAACCGCAGCCCGCATACTGCTCACTCCGGAGCCACCAGCCGTGAGTGCTTCGAGTATCTGCATCTGGAATCTTTTACTAATCCTGGATTCTTTCCCATATAGCACCTGCCTCTATATGGCTATGTGACGCAACGGGACAATGTTGTTTATGAGCACAATGAACCTGTACGCACTTTAATGCATGACCTGCTGCACGATGGACTCCAGCTGTTTGTCCAATCTTGGCGTAATGCCAGCTACTTCTATCCGGACCGGATGACGGTGCCCCGCATGAACTGTGATTTTGCCGCCTCCGGTGGGCGTCCATGGCAAATGGGTCGCTTCTTGACGCGCCTTATGAAGGGGGTAAGTAGGAGGGGCTGGCGCTGGGGTTTTGGTCGGGATAAGACGCCAATCACACTAATCCATGCAACTTCCGTTCGCAGACTTCCGGTGTGAATAGCACAAATTTTCGCACCAACAATTTACAGTTTGACGAGGATGGACAGCGAATTAATTTCAATATTGAAATTTATGATCCCACCGATAACATTGGCATCGCCGTCTGGGACACGAGGGGCCAGATAACCCAGCTGGATGTGGAGATGAAGGTGCAAAAGAAGATTATCTATCGCGTTGCCACCCGCATTGGTCCGCCATATTTCACCCGAAACGAGACCGCAATGAAACTCAATTTGACGGGCAATGCTATCTACAAAGGATATGCTGTGGATCTGATCGATGCCATTGCGAATGAGGTGGGATTCGAGTATATATTTGTGCCAGTGGCGGATCAGCAGTATGGCAAACAGGACAAGGACACCAAACAGTGGAATGGCATCATTGGCGAAATTATCAACAATGTGAGTCAAAGTCAATGATTACCCAATTCGATGGAGGAGGGTAATCTAATATTGTTCTAAGGTTTCAGATGTATCCGACTTGATATATAATATATATATTCTTAATTAGCATCAGTGACAGTCCGTCTGGCATTTCTTATGCAAACTAATTTTTCGATTTAAGAGAGTTGGCAGGCTCAACAAATATCAGAGCTGCCCGGATCGTATCACTATATCTTTTAGCTGTCAAGCAATCTATTGGCAGATTAATTATAATGCGCTTTTATGTTTATCAATTTATCGGAAGCACCAAACATTTAGAAAATTAAATCTGTGATATGAAACTTTTTCCTTAGTAACAAGTCGTTGAAATTTGAGATTTGAGTTAGATTTGAGCGTAATAAAAATATTTGCATATTTATTTAAGGAAAATATAACTACTTTTCCCATAGACACAAACTAAAGAAAAAAGAAAATCTATAAGGAAATATTTTTAATTTATCAAATTATTGTAACCAAACTTGCAAGTTGCGAGTCAAATTGGGCTCCTCACATTTTGACTACAAATCTGAAGCATCAGACTACTATATATAATATATAATATATAATATATAATATATAATATATAATATATAATATATAATATATAATATATAATATATAATATATAATATATAATATATAATATATAATATATAATATATAATATATAATATATAATATATAATATATAATATATAATATATAATATATAATATATAATATATATATATATATATAGTAATTCCAAAGACAAAGTTGGTTTTTTGATTCTTTTAACTCGGTTGCAGAAGGACATTTCTCACACTATTTTTTCTACTTAAAGCGGAATACTTATTTTCATTTTAATTGGAATACTTTTATGATCCGTAGGATGCTCACATGGGCATTTGTGACTTAACAATTACGCAAGCTCGTCGCACAGCTGTTGATTTTACGGTACCTTTTATGCAGCTGGGCGTCAGCATATTGGCCTACAAGACTCCGCACAAGGAGAAGGAGCTGCACGCCTTTCTGAAGCCCTTTGGCGGAGAGGTGTGGATTTTGATACTCATCTCAGTGTTTGCCATGTCCTTCTTCAAGGTTATCATAGCAAGGTAAGATCAAATAAAATGATTCCTTTTTGTTTTGTGACAATCGATTCATTTGTTCGACTTAGAATCGCGAAGGCTGAGTGGGTTAATGCGCATCCTTGCAATCGTGATCCGGATGCATTGGAGAACCAGTGGCATTTGCATAATACATTCTGGCTGACGGTGGCATCGATAATGACAGCTGGCTGCGATATTCTGCCGCGGAGTCCGCTGATGCGTCTGTTTGAGGCCACTTGGTGGATATTTGCCATCATTATAGCCAACTCGTATACGGCCAACTTGGCTGCCTTTTTGACCAGCTCCAAGATGGACGGCACCATCGGCAATCTTAAGGATCTGATTGCGCAGAAACAGGTCAAGTTTGGCACCATTTACGGTGGGAGCACCTACAATCTTCTGGCCGAATCCAATGAGACCGTCTATCGCCTGGCCTTCAATCTGATGAACAACGATGATCCCTCGGCCTACACCAAGGATAACGATGAGGGTGTTGAGCGTGTCCTACTCACCACTGGTAAATATATGTTCCTCATGGAGACGACAACGCTCGAATATAATCGCGAGCAGCACTGTGATCTGAGGGCGGTGGGCGAGAAGTTTGGGGAGAAGCATTACGCAATTGCGGTGCCCTTTGGCGCTGAGTACCGTTCCAATTTGAGTGTTGCAATCCTGCGGCTGAGCGAGCGGGGCGAACTGTATAATCTGAAGCAGAAGTGGTGGAAGAATCCCAATGCCAGCTGCTTCGAGGAACCCGATCCGGATGCGACGCCAGACATGACATTCGAGGAGCTGCGTGGCATCTTTTACACGCTCTATGTGGGAATTCTGATTGCCTTTCTCATTGGCATCACTGAGTTCCTCCTTTATGTGCAACAAGTGGCAGTCGACGAACACGTAAGTGGCAATACTTGTTCGAATATTGCAACATTTGTGCAATGCAATCTGTTCCCCATTTCCAGTCAACGTTCACGGAAGCCCTCAAAAAGGAGTTACTGTTCATGCTGTGCGTGTGGAACAACAAGAAGCCGATTGGGGGCAGCAAGCCTGCCTCGATTGTGGGCGCCACTTCGCGTCAATCGATGGACAAGTCCTTGGAGCGGACACCGAAGTCGGCGCATCGCATTGTCCTTGGCCGCTCCTCGGAGGAGATGCGCGAATTGCCGCCGCAGATCCGCAGGGAAGGCAGCAGCAGCGAGGAGAAAGACAAGGAGCACTCCGAAGCCCAACTCTGATGATTTCTCTCTTAATTTTCCTCTTAATCTCTCTTCAAAAATAATTCAAGTAAAAAAATAAATAATAATATTGAAGTAATGGCAAATCCCAGTGCTGTGTAATCAATTTGCTGGCTCTTTAAGCTTGAAATTACTTCGGTGATGCCGCGGGGCGCGTCATTTGAGGCGACTCCTTTTGCTGCATAGCGTTGCGTGGTGCTTTCGAACTTGCCACACGGCTCGCTGGGCAGCCTGCAACCACGTCAACGCGACACAACTACCCCAACCACCTGACCACCCTACCTCCCCCTCCACTCTCTTTCTGTTAACTTGACTCTGTGTTATTTCTGTTTATTTGGTGCTCTTTGCCGCTTGACAACGCAGGATGCCAGCAAAGCTGCCTCAGCTTGTCAATTGCGTTATTTGAGCTTATTGACATTTTATATCCCAACAGCAGCAACTGACGAAAGTCGTCCTTCCTCTCCTCTACCAATCTCAAACCCCTTCCAGTCCCCACATTTCTCTTTTTGAGTGATCGACGAGATAATACCCATTACACTCAAAAGTCTAAATTTAAAGATTTTCAATTCTGCTGGCTAAATAAAAAGTATTTATTTTTAAATAGTTTGCTTCGCAAAAATAAATAAGTCCATAAAAAAATGTATAATTATGTTTAACTTGTAATATTTCAATTCTTAAGATACTTTTATAAATACATTTAGTTCTTTGAAAGAGTCGCTGGCTACATAAAAAGCAACTATTTTTTTTAAGAATTTTGATTTTCAAAATTATATTATTTTTGTAATATTTAATATCAAAACATCAGACATAAATTGTTTCATAAACTGAATTGCTTAAGAGTTACTGAATACTTTTAAATGTAAGTTAAGTCAAATTTAAATTAAAAATCAAAGTATATATATATTTGCATTTTTTTTATAAAATTGTCAATAGTTGTTCTTTGTTTGGATTTAAAAGTTTAATTGATTGTACTTTAGTTAAAGATATTAAATGTACAACTTTTTCTTTTTCAACATTGTTTTGAAACTATAATTTGCTTCATTTTATTTGCATACCATTTTAATTTCAAGGTAATAAAAAAGAAGAGAATTATCAGATTTTCAGTTGAGAGCTCAAAGAAAAAGACCATTTCTGCTTACTTAGAATTTGTAATGAATTTGTTTTTTTTTTTAAATTTATTTACTTATTTATTTAATGGCAATTTAATTCAATTAACACAGAATATTGAATTTAAAAAAATTTGAAATTTAATATAAAATAAAAATAAGAAATATTTCTAAGATTTCTGGAGGCATTTAAATGCAAATTGGGAAAAACATAATCATATTTGGTATGAATTATATATGATTTACATTCCCTGCATGCAAAAAAGTTATTCACAAAAAGAATGTTTAAAATTCAGTTCTTCATTACAGAAATTGAAGACTGAATTGATGAAATTATTAAAACTGTTAAAATTATCACAGGGGTTCATGCTATGAATAATTAGAAAAACAACGACTAAAGCAAGTGGGGATGGAGTAAAGGGAGGGTGTAGGGGGAACAAAAAAATGTATTTGTCTCATCAACACAGCTGCCAGCTACCCTTTCTGTAGCCTGTACAGGGTATAATTATTAAATAAGATTCGTGCAGATGAAATTGCAACTGTAAATGGGAGTTGGAAAAACGGAGGTGGAAAAGGTGAAGTGCAAGTGGGAAATGTGAAGCTGAGCAGCGATTGAGTGAAAAAAGACTCGCTTGTTGTAGTTGTTGTTTTTTTGGTTGTTGTCATTGAGTGTTGTGTGGCCTTTGGCCCTTGTTGGTGTACAGCTGTAAAATGAACGGCGTTGCAAGAACAACAAGTCGAAGAATTTGTGCGGGATAAAATACATATTTGTTGTGGCATATCGTTTTTTATTTTGACTGTGTCATTAACAGTTACTCTGCAGTTTTTCAATTATTTCGTTGTGAAGTGTCTTTTGACGAAATTTGAGTTGCAGTTCGCCCCTCCCACTCTGTTAATGTTACTGTACACTGCTGCTGCTTAACAGCGCTTGGCAAAAAGTCTCCAATCGAACTCAACACACTTGTTGCCGTTGCTTTATCATGCGCACGAGCCGGAAAGTGAAACTCACCACCGCTGGCGAATGGCTGAAGGCCGAGCGACATAGCGACAAAGCGACAAAATCCACACAATCCAAACAAATGCAACCCCAAAGCCGAAAAGACTCAAGGAGGGGGAAAAGTCTTATACGCCGGGTGGTGTTCGCTCTGTGTGTGTGCTGGTAGGTGTGTGTGTGTGTGTGTGTGTATTGGTAGAATGTCATTTGTTAATGCCACGCACGTAAGCAATTTCCGCACGAAAGCGCATTCTTTGAGCCTTTAATGTACTTTTTGATGTTAACAAATTTTTGAACATTTGTTGCTGCCTGCCTGACAGCGGCAGACGACAACGGGCAGAGTACTAAGTACGAGAGAGAGAGAGAGAGAGAGAGAAGACGGGCAAAGTAGCTCCATGTTAAATTTGGATATTTGGCATTGGCTTGAAATTGAGTGCGAGTGATTAGAGGCAAATTATGAAGTGAGGTTAAATCTGTTTAGCAGAGATTAGCAGAGCAATTAACAGCTTTTCAAATTTGATAGACTGTTCGAGGTGTGTGCAAAAGAAGAAAAGCAAAAAAAAACACTGAAAGTGACTTCAGAGCTGGACTTGCAACACTTGAAGAGCGAACAGATTGCAATTGAAATTCACGTGGCAAATGTTGAGGAGCCTAAGTAGAAGCAGTAGAAGTAGAGGGATGTTTGCCTGGCAGGCAATTAGCCAATATAAATCGTCGGCTCACATGGCTGGAAATAAACGGGCAGCATTTTTAATTAACTGCAAAGTGCAGCAGCAGCAGCGAGAAAAGATTGTTTATATATATAAAGAAGGTGATTTGCGATTTATCGCACGATTTCACTGCACAAATTGCTAGTGTGACTTTTAGTTTTGCTCTGGTTCCTTGGAGGCCCTTCCAATCAAGCACAGTGCACAAGGAGCAAATTAATTTTGCCAAAGGCAACTCAAAACGATTCTCTGAACTCAATTCTTGATATAAGTAATGAGTAAGTCCGTTTTTTTTTACAGTTAGAAGTTATATATATGAAAAACACCTGATATTTAATGCTCCTAAAATTAACTAATTTTGTAAGTTTTTCTTTAACAAAAATATAAAATAAAAAGATTCATTAAAAAAAAACAGTTCCTACTTATATCTTGTAATTTATGTTTGTTAACATTCTCTTTAATAATTAAATAAAATATTTATATAGTTCTCTGTAAAAAATAAATACAATTTTTTAATATTATTTATCTAAAAAAATTCGATTTTATCTTCGATTCTTTATCAAAATACTAATTTCTTAATTATTTCATTTTAATTTTTTAGAAATTAAATAATTGTTTAAATGTTATTTCGATAAATCGCACAATATAATAATTATTTATCATTTATAAAAATTAAATTTAAATCTCTAAATAATTGTGGCACATTCATTTCTATGATAAAAATCATTCTATAAAATAAATTTTGTATACTTGACTCAAGTAATTATTTAGGAACTAAAGCATTATAACTGTACTTTTGGGCTCCAGTTTCTTTACTCTAAAAAATCTGTGTGCTTAGCACATGCCACAAAATTGCATGGCTCAATTGCTTCGCTGCTGCACCACAAGCAATGTAAAATGTTTGCCCCAAAACGTGCTAAACACAGAACTTAAGTAAATTGTGCACGAAATCGAAGCGGTAAGCCCAGTTAACAAGTTGTGTGCTAATTACTCAGCTGCCCAGCCACATAAAGCGAACATTTTTGGTCCAAACCTAAACTGCAATTTGCGCCCCTCATAAACAACAACAAGAATAACGGGAATTATGAGCACAGTCAATTAAAGACAGTCCAAAGGCTAAAACAGTAAACAACAACAAGAACTGCTGCTTTTAGCTTGTTACCAGTTACCAGTTGCCAGTTTAAAGCCAGATTGCAGGTCACAAGAATTGCTTAAAGCGTTTCCAGTTTGCCTGAATTTGTTTATTTGCCAATCCCATATACCCATTACAAGGGGGGAAGAGGGTAACCGAAAAACAATTAATTATATATATATATATGTACCTAAAATTATCTTAGCCTGAATTTATTATATTATTATTTGATAAGCCAAAGAATTTATTATATGACATAAAAGGCACTCAGAAAAAAATCGATCTTAATTTTAGTTAAATGCACTTAAATAAAATAAAGTTTTCTAAATATGAAAAGCAAAATTTGTTAAATATAGAATGGCTGTACGAATATTTTTAAAAGTTCCAAAATGGCGATTTTTTATTTACTTTTTTAGAATTATTTTATTAAAAAAAGAAAACATTTGTAAAAATCGACGTAGAATTTTAAGCTTTTTAAAATAAGATATTTGACCTTATTGTTATTATTTTGTTGATGTAAAGTTTTAAAATACAATTGTTTAATAATATTTACATAAGAAATAGGCTAATATAAAAAATATATTATATTTCTATACATAAAAATTTATAACCTAGAAATTATTTAATGTCAACTAAAATCAGTCCACTCAAAAAATAAACAAATCAAAAAATTTAATTCAGTAAAATCAGTCCACTCAAAAAATATACAAATCAAAAAATGTAATTAATATAAATTTAAAATAAAATTTAAAAGTATATATAAATTTAAAAAATAAGAAATACTTATAAGATTTCTGTGTGTAAAATGGTTTAAATTTGGTGCATAAAGCCAGGAAAAAAACCTAAGCAGAGCCTTATAAAATTTAAAAATTTAAAATATATATTTTCCTTATGTTATGCAATGTGACTAGTTACCAAATTGTAAATAAATTATATATACATTTGTTGACTATCTTTTAAACTGACAGAGAAGGCAAAGTGCAGATCAAAGTTTTTCAATTAAAATTACAGGGTATATATCACTCACACTGCTTGTTGTTTGTAATTGTTTAGCGGAAGTTGTTGTTGTTGTTTCTCGATTTGACTGTTGCCTGTTTCAACTAACAGTTTACAGTTACTTGGATGGCTGCTACAAGCAACAAACATAAATTGCAGCATTTTCCAATTGAATTTCGCAAAGTCAGCCAATTAAAAGGCGTACTGTCTCTCTCTCTCTCTCTCTCTCTGTCGATTACTCACTTCCCAAACACAATTTTCAATAAAAAATGGCGATCGCTGTGAGAAAAATCACATTTTGCAAATAAAAACAATTGAAAATCCATTGCAATAATTCTTATGCCACGTGTCTGTTAGAGGATGTAGTGCGCGGGCGTGTGCGGGGGAGGGGTTAGGCAAAGACAAGAAGACGACACGGAAAACAAATAAACGCAGATAAAGAGCTGCGAGCTGCTTGCGAGACAAAGAGCAAACAACGCGAAGAGTGAGCGAGTGAGCGAGAGAGGGAAAGAGAGAGAGAGAGATGACGACGAGCAGAACTGTTAGATATTTATTTATGTGAGTGTGTGTGTGTGTGTTCATCTGTGTGTGGATATTTGCACATGTTTCGCATTTGTATTCCATGCGTTATTGAGCTGAAAATTGATGCACATTACTTACTCTATTGAATTACACATTAGCCAGTGGCTTCCCCCACCCAACACTCCGCACTCGCCCTCAAACCAATAAATAATTTGAAAATAACAAAATAAGCAAGAGAAAGAAACAAAGAAGAACGACGATAAAACAACAACAACAAGAACAAAGTCAACGTCGACTGCAAATGCAACGCTTTGAATTATGCATGTGTGTGTGTGTGTGAGTCGCATCTCTCTTTCTCTCTCACACTGTACACTTGCAGTGCTGCCCATAAATTGGCCAACTAAATACAATTTATTTCTCGTTGTCGCTGGTGACCCGTGTGTGTTTTATATATTATACCATATATATATATATATATATATATATATCTATATATGGATATCTATTCTAACGTTACCCAGCACTGCATGCTCCATGCACTCTGTATTCGTTATTTATGCGCTGCTTTTAGCATTTTTCCCCCCTTGCCATTTTTTTCTCATATGCCGAGGGCACATCTTCAATATAAAATTTATGTAGTTTTAAATAGTTTACAAAATGTCCTGCGGTCATGTTAAGCTACTGCTGTTAGCTAGCAGAGCAGTGTTAAGTTACAGTCAACATGCCGGAGCGCCGCATGTTAACCGTTTCGAGTAGCGACAACTGTGCTACTGCTGTGCTACCCCTTAGCACTGCTGAAAGTAGTTAACATTGAACCCTTATGTTGTGCTTAGCAGGCTGCGGATAATGTTTATAGCACTTTTATGGCAGTTGCTCCTGCGCTCCTGCGAGTGGATAATGTTAAAAAGTAATGGCTGTACAAATTTGAAATTTTGTTTTGCTAAGTTCATTGACAAATGAGTTTAACATAATAATTAAAAAAACAAATCTTTTTAAGTCGCTATAAAGAAATAAATGTTTTATATTATTAATATTAATTATACAATAAAATTCAAGTAAGCAATGGCACAACAAAATGCTTAGCGTAAAATTTTATCTTGACAGTTAAATCGTTATAACAGCTGCAGCAGAAGCAGCAGCAACATTGAAATGTAACGAAATAAAACTTAACTCAACTCACCTCACCACACTGTTAAGGAACGACTGTGCGTGTGAGCCTCTCTGGTTTTATACTCTGCTTATGGGTTCGCGTCTTTGTTTGTGTTTGTGCTCGTGTGCGTATTTAATAACGAGTGCGCCAACTGGCAGAATTCAGTCTTCGTTTTGCCACTGAATCGTGCGGTCAGCAATTGATAACTGGACTGCAAATCCACGCGCTGCGTTCGCCGCGCCGCGATTGGCTGAAATGAGCAAACAACAAAAATTTCAACTTAAAACAAAAAAACCAACTCAAAATCAAACAAGTAAAAATATTAATTATATCAAAATTGCAACCCACAAAATTTGAGTAAAATCTTTTCATTTTTAAGCGAAAAATATAAAAACGCGCGATCACAAAAAAAGCAGCTTAAATTTTTGGTGAGCTCGATTTTCGTTTTTCTGTTGGTTGCCTTTTACGCTGTGTTCGCTCTGCCGGCGTCCGTCTGCAAGTGTGAGTGCGTGCGTGTCTCTGTGTTTGTGTGTTTATGTATTGCCGCACACACACATCCACCAAAAAATAAGCATATATCTATATATATGTAAAGTATTAATAACGGAATACACTTCCGCAGTCTCCGCGAGCAGTGCATGTGTTTAAAAAAAACTGAAAAAGCTGCAGCTAGAAAGTGACAACAGGCAAGTATTATTATTATGAGACAGAAAAAGCCATTTTGATTTTTTGAATGGTGCTTGTTATTTTTTGCTGCTGCCTAAAAGCATGCAATATTTTAATATTATTTTCTATTATTAAAAAAGGAAATTTGTATTGTGGGAAAATTTGATTTTGCGTTGCACTATCCAAATATTTTTGTATTGCACAATGTGTATATTTTCACATAAATTTGGAATGGAAAAAATATATAAAAATTAAAACAATGAGCTGCAACTCAGCTGCCGGTGAATTTAATTCGGGTTAAGGCCTTTTGCGGCTTGCGCTTATGAAACATAAAAAAAAAACGTAAATAAATAAACCGCGTATCGGGCTAACCCCAAAAGCCGCGCCTTGTGGCAACATTTTGTTATTGTTATTCTTGCTGTTATTGTTGTTGTTGTTAGCAATTGTGAAAGTAGCTTTTACCCTTAGCTCCACTTCCGCTGCCTGCTTATGGCTGAGCTGATGCTGATGCTGATGCTGCCTCCTGCCTCGCTGCTCTGCTCTTCTGCCATATGCGGCAGCCACAAAACTTTTGAATTTTTAAGTGGCAATTCGTGTAGCCGCTTCCTTTGCCCACTTCCTCTCTCTCGCTCTCCCTGTCGTTTCTCTCTCTCTCTCTCTCACATGAATAAAACAACAACAATCCCTTGTCTGGATTATTTTTTGTTTTATTTTTTTATTTTTAAATCCTCCGTTCTTTATTTAAATTTTCATGTGACAAGCAAGTAATTGCAGGCTAAGTGGCTTTTTTATTTCTATTTTTATTTTTATCATATGCTTAAAATAGCAAGCGAGTGCTTTTCAGTCCCTTAACATAATTAATGACTTGTTTGGCCTTTCTGAATTCTAAGAAATCCTGAAAATAAAACTTAGCTCTTCCTAGACCAAAAATATTTGAAAATAAAATAATCGAAATGTTTGAATGATTAATAATATTCATTACTAGGGATTGATAAAAGGACTATTTTTAAAAATTCACAAATGTTTAACTTAAATTAATATTGAATTTAATAAACAGAATGTTAAAATTACTAAAACAAAAAAGCAATTATTTAATATAATAAACTTATATCTATTAAATAACCCTAAATACCTCATTATATGATTGAAACTGATAAGGTCAAATTTTGTGTAGTTAGTAAAATGTTTGTTAAGGTGTTAAAAATCTGATTAAAACGTGACAATTATAAAAAAAGAAACTCATTTTATTTAAAATTTAAATTTCTATAAGTGAGTATTATAAAAGTGCAAAAGAAAACCATGTTTTGTTTGACAAAAAGTGTATATAAAAATCAAATGCAAAGTGTGACACAACATTTTCAATGTGTGTTTTTTTTTCCAACTAGCCAAATATATATATAGAGCCACAATAGCTGATGCCTCTTTATCCACTCCTCACTTCTCCCATATTTGCATGAATTTATTTATTTAATTTATATTTGGCCAGCCAGCAAATACAGCAGTAAAAACTTGTCAAATGCGCTTTCATTCATTCACTTTAGTTAATGCTGTTGTCTCTCTATGTGTGCGTGTGTGTGTGTGTGTGTTTGTGTGCCTGAGAGTGTTTGTGTGTGTGTGTGTTAGCCTAACATTATGCAAATTAGTTTGTTTGTTTGTTGGCCGCATTGCGTTTTGCATGAGCCTAATGAATAAAGCATATCAAAATTATTGCATGGAATTCAATTAGCATGTTTTTGCCACAACTTGTCTACTTAAATTCCCCTAAAAAGTGAAAAGTTCTGTGTTTTTTCGTTTAGATTTTGGTTTTATTTTGCTGGCACACATAAATTACAGTGCCTTCGAAAAGTAATGCTGCTGTTGAAATCCACTAAATAAATTATGCGTGTAATTCACAGCCGCAAAAATTAGATGTTTTTTTTTTGTTTCGTTTTGTGTAAGCTGCAAATTGTAATTAGAAAACTTTGCAAATCTGCTGGCCAAAAGTGTTTTGCATAAATCTTTAGAAAATTTAACTAATCAAACAATTAGAAATGTGATTGTGCTTAAATTCAGAAATGGAAGAATTATTAAGGCAATCAATTCCAAAAAGTGTTTGCTCCATAAAATTAAGTCAAGTTTGTGAAATACAAGTTGCATTCCGCAAAAATTATGTCTTTTTGGAAACTTTAAATTGTTCAACAAGTTTTACATGCGAGACAAATTCGAAAAATTTGCGAGTGAAAAAATAATAATAATAAAGTATTATTAAAATATGAATTTGTGGTTTTAGCAGCCAAGAAATTGAAGTAATTTGCAATGTTAATTTGAAACTTTTGACTGGTCTGCATTTTTTCTACTTCTTCTTCTGCTATATTTTCATATTTGCGGTTTGCAAATAAATCGAAATGAAATGTGGCAAAAAGAAAAATGCAAACCCCACAAGAAGTTCAATGCAACTTTCGATTTTGTTGCAGTTGATGCCACGAGTGCGTCATGTGTGTGTGTGTGTGTGTGTGTGTGAGACTTCTGCAATGTTCCGCTCAGTTCATTTCGCAATGTGGATGCAGCTGTGGGTTGTAAAAAGTGCAACTTTGTCTGCTTGTTGTTTCAACTCCCGACCCAATCTCGAGACCCCCCCTCCCCCTCGCTAACCCCTTTGTGTTGTAGGTAAGCTGTAAAACTGAGGCGCCAGCTGCTCCAAATATGCAAAACTGTTTTCTTTCTGCTTCGGTTTGCTACTGTGCAGTAACCTTGGCATGCAGCTGCCTGGCAGAGGTACACTGAACGAAATCATGCCATAAATTGCAATCCAAATTGTTGCCCAGCGTTGTTAAAAGTCAGGTTTATTTGAAGTCATTTTAAAATTTGTAAAAAGCTTTTATAAATTACAACTTTATATTCTATATAAAAATATAAAAAAAGTTTTAAATTAAATAAAGAAGAAATAAAAATAGAGCAAATCAAAAATGTAAATCCTTCAAGCCCTCGCTACAAATACATATTTGTGCACGCATTTTTGGAGATATCGGAGAGTAATAACAAATTACCACCCAGTAACGTTATATATATGAATATATATATATATATGAATATATGAATATATTTATATATATATATATATATATATATATATATATATGTACAAATACTTCTAGATTTATCTTTTATATACTTGGCTTAATAATTTGACTTACCCGTTGCTTTTTACTGATATTTCTCGTGTTAGTTTTTAAAAACTTGCCTAGCAGAAATCAAGTTTATGTTTATTTTTTTTAGGAATTGTAAGCCGCAATTTATGATGTAACTGTTTTTTTTCTGTGTGCATTTATGACCACAGCGCGCAACCACAAATAGCTCACACACATACACATACACACACACATGCACAGCTGTGCAGTTAGCTGATCTGCAAGCTTTTTTTTTTTTGCTTTTTTTTTTGTTTTTTTGTTTTTTGGTTTTTTAGCCTAGCTGTATTGTTTTTGGGGGCCAGAGAGCAGCTGTTGTAATCTACTCCTACATGTCCTGTGCAGATTTTCAAGTAGGTGCCGCTGGACTCACAAACTGCAGACACATTCTCTCCCTGTCCCTCTCTCTCTCTCCCTCTCTCTCTGTCTCACACTTTCGCTGCCTCTCCCCCTCGCTCCTCCTTCTGTCGTCCTTTTCTTGTTTGGCGTTATGCGAAACTAACTTTTTCCATTACTTCGCCGCTGTGTGTATTTTATTTATGTTATATTTTGGTTTTCTCTTTTTATTTTTTATTTATTTTTAGTTAGTTACTCGACTTGGTGCTTGCCTTGCTCGCAGTGTAAACAAAAGCCAACAACTGCAAACTTTTGACAACACTTTTCGGTTATGTTGCATACAACAACCCTCACCACTTCCCACCCCCGCTCAAAAATTTGGTTGGCAAAAAGCGAAATTTATGTCGCAGCCGCGTGCAAAGTGACAGCGAACAAATTGCCACGCAACACAACAAGCCATGCTAAAATTGTTAACTGTTTAATATAAAATTGCTAAAATGCTTCAAATGCAGTGGCATTTGCCGGCATCGCTAATCGAGTGAACCAGAAGCGCAATAACCACAGCTATTTATAATAAATAATTTATGTGTCTATATTTATATAATAAAATATGATAAGCTAAAGTAAAGTGAATAAAGTGAAAAATATTCGATTTATAATGTGAGCCAAATTGCATCTAAATATCTTTGCTATTTAAAGTCGACTTTGCATATAAACAGACGGACAGACAGATTAGATCGGCCAGTTATTATTATTATAGTAATTATTATTCTTAGATTGTTGAATATATTGTATTTCTCGCAGATAAATTAGCTGTAGTTTAATCGCAGGTATGCAATAATTGTTCCTGGTCTCAGAGTAGATCTCATTTCTCAGTTTTAAGCAAATGCCGAATTTATGAAATATGTATATTTGATGAGTTTGAAAGTGATTTCTTTTAAATATATATATATTTTTATAATTTGTAAAATATAAATCAAATTAATTTAAGAACTAAACATAACAATATAAATATATGTTTTCTAATCATTTTATTAAATGATAATCTTTTATTTGAAATTAAAGCTAAGTCAAATGATTTATTTACGTTTTTATTAAGACTATTTAATATTTTCTGATAATTTGAAATAATTGTATTTATCAAGTGATTATTGTAGTATATATGTTGTGTATATACGAGTATATATATATATATATATATGTTTATTCATATTTGATTCGTTGAGATTTGAGTTTGGTTAAATCAGCGCCTAAATGCCATTTATGCTGCAAAGTTTTAATGTTTCTTAAGCTGATGTCGATTTATTGGTAATATATTTTGACAATGTGTATTTGGTAATGTGTTTTTGTGTGTGTGTGTGGAGTGTAAGGGTGAAATGCGCTCAAATTCCTCTGCAACCCCTAAAATGTCTGCCTTCCCTTCTTTTTGTTGTGCTGCTGCTTTTGTTGCATGGTGTGCAAACAAATTTCCAACTCGCATGCTGCAAACTTCTTTGACGCACTTCAATTCTAATACAACCAACTCTGCAAATCCCACTGAGTGGAGCAATCCACGTCTTCTACCCCAAACCGCCGGCGAACTAAGTCCCACCAAATAGCGAAAATGATAAATGTTATTTTAGTACATTTTCTTAAAACATAAAAAAATCTTGTTT
Source organism: Drosophila melanosoma (assembly GCA_035042045.1). NCBI lineage: Eukaryota > Metazoa > Arthropoda > Insecta > Diptera > Drosophilidae > Drosophila > Drosophila melanosoma. The sequence continues at coordinate 2,277,723 of JAWNLY010000203.1, read as the reverse complement.
CTGTGTGTATTGAGTGAAAAATCTTAAAAGCACAAAAACGTTCTAGAAATGGAAGTACAAATTTGAGTATTAAAGTTATATAAATAAATAAATCTATCAGCAAAGAAGATAACCTTTGGTAGAAAAGAAATGGAAAGACTAAATAGAAAATTTTTTAAATATTTTTGTGGTTTTATCGAAATGCTTTCTTAATAAGGTCAACAAGTTCTAAAAGTTTTAAGTCTTGCAGAGACTATGAAACTTACAAATTTGTCATTTTTGCCATAACTTTGTTGAAACTAAACCGATTTTCGTATATGGAACCACAATTTTCGCTCAAACTCAAATCTTCTAATCCAAAGAACTTGCGTCCAAAAGTATCTGAAGAATATTTTTCAGGCCATAATAATGACTATATGGTTCTCTGGAAGTATAAGAACAAGCTTAAAAATAATCTAATTTATAATGGAAAACTGAAAAGAGATTAAACTGGGCTATCGAAGTGGCATCTTGTTTGCTTAAGCGTTTCCAGATAGATGATTGTTTTTGGCTGTTCGTTGGCTGCACTTGCCTGCTTTTTTGCTAGTTTTCTAATTAAATTCTTAATTGAAATTAACGCATATTTTTCAGAGATGCCGAGAATGCTAAGCGCAAGCGGTTACCAAAAATGTGCTGCTGTTGGCTGGCTGTCTGGCTGTCTGGCTGGTTGCCACAAGTCGCAAGTTGCCACATAAAATTGAAGTTTTCAGGCCAAAAAACTTTGGCGACTTTGTCAGCTGCTGTTGCTGCTGCTGCTGCTCCTGCTGCTCTTGTTGCTGCTTTCAGTCTTCTAGCCAATGTGGCAGTGGCAGCGGCAGTGTCAAGTGACGGCAGCTGTTGCAACAACAGCTCTGCCTCAATTCCAGCCACATGCTCAGTCACTGGAGCGTAGTCAAAAGAGACCGTGTGGCGCGCTCTCTAATTTACCAAGTCAGCCGGGCCAGTTTTTATGCGTGTTTGGCCCGGCAAAATCATAGGAGGCAACAAGCTAATTCTAGTGGCCAGACGACTTATACAGAATACGGCACAAAAAAAAAAAGCAAAAAGTTGGCCAACTGTGCTAACGACGACGGCTTTGTTAAATGACCTCAGGCAATCAATGATCTACACTGTTAAAAAATGTGTGCGTCAATTCATGAGAACATTTTACTTAATTATGAAATTGCTTAAACTATCAATTTTAAATAAAGTGAATTAAAAAAATAAATAAATAAATAAACTTTAATATTATGTTCCTTTAGTTAAAGGAAAATTTTTAAAAAATATACTTTTTTAAAATTAGGCTTTTTGTGCAGCCAAATTAATTTTAAATTTTACTTATTGTTCTTCAATCGATTTTATATTTGTCTCATTGACGTATTTGAATAACTGTGTATGTCAGAAAATGTGCCACGCCCAGCATTGAATAACTTGTGTCGTGCAATGCGGCGTATGTGTGATATGTGTAATTTAGAATCGCTGTCGTTGTCGGCATTTGGGCCACTCTGGCAATTATGGCCAAATGCGCTAATGATATTCAATTTCAACGAGCTGCCTATTCAGCATTTTGTCAAAATGTCAAACGGACGTCCAACAAAAGGGCTAACACAGCCAAACACAGGCAACACCAGACGTCAAGCCGTCAAAACGAGAAGTGCAGAGACAGATAGATAGAGAAAGAGAGAGAAAGAGAGAGAGAGAGAGAGAGAGAAAGTTTTGGTGAATTGTGTGAACCGCTGCAGCTGAACTCGCCGTAGAAATGTGAAAAACATTATGAAAAAAAAAAGATTTAATAATAATGTAAAGCATAATGGAAAGCAATGGAGGGTGGCGGGGAAATCACTCAATTGGACGTCTAACTGACAGCAACACATTATCAAATATTTATGAGCAGCGAGCGTGCAATCGCTGCTGACCGCCGGCGGGGCAGGGTTTTCCCGTGGCTCACTGAAACCACTTGGCCCCGTCGGCTAAATGAAAAGCGAGCGATGCTTTGACACCAACGCCCCAAAGTGACATTTGTGTGTGTGTGCGGGTGTGGAGAAATAAATAAAAATAAAAAAAATATAAGAAATGGGAAATGCTCGAAAATTATTATATAACAAAACATCTGCTTGTAACGACACCGAAAAAAAATATATATATCATAAAGTGAGCCGGGTGAGGGTGGCACACATGACTAGCCATAAACGCGACACACAAACCGTATTCTCATTTATAATTCAGCAAAGTAAAACATTGAAATAATGAAATTACACCTAAAGAATTTCTAAGGCAACAGCAACGTTCCACACACTGTGGCAAGTGTGTGCTGCAAACTTTGAGCTAGAAATTTTGAATTGAAAGAAATTCGAATTTTGAGCATAATTCATAAAATGAAATTTCTAGCCAAATAGTTAATACAGTAGCATATTCGCAGCAGACTTTTAATGCAATACTGATTAATTTGCCCCACTGTGCGAGCGTCTCCACGTGGAAAACCGATGGGAGGCACTGGCGAACAGTTTATGCTTGAAAATATGAGCGGCGAATAAATAAAAATTTAATGAAAACACGTATACACAACATGCGCCATTGCCACAAGATCCCTTCAAACTCTCGCCCTTACCAACCCCCCCCCCCCCCTCCCCCTCCCCACTGCTTCATACCTCACTTCTCGCACAATCATCAAATGCCTCCAAAATGAAATTGCCAAGGGCGGTCGCCGTGTTTTGCATGCATGAAAAGCATTTTGACAAAAATGTTGTGTTAGCGTCGCATTGAAAAACGCAAATAATTGAATTTCTGTCAGCCAAAATTAAATTATGCGCCCACACTGCCTCTCTAATCCCCCCCACTTCCCTACATACCCTCCTCCTGTAAATGCGTTGCCATCAGCAGTTTGGACATGCCCCTTAAAGCTGACTGGGCCGTAATGCATTTTAAATGTGCATAATTAAAATAAATGCAACAAATGATTTAAATTTATTAAACAAAAGCCACTGCATGAGTGTGTGTGTGTGTGTGGTGTGTGTGGTGTGTGTGGTAGAGGAAAGGGGGTGGGGAGACAATAAGCAGATAAATACAATAAAACGTAATGACAATGCGTAAAAGTTCATTACAGCCAAATATGCGGACAACAAGTTAAATATGTATCAGAGAAGATACAAAAGAGAAAAACAAACAGATAATAAAATGAAATAAATAAAAACACAGCAGATATATATTTTTAAGGCTTGACGAAACCATTGGCAATAAAGTTTGATCTGAAATAGAATTTACTCTAACTATTTAAAAGTTGATTTTATAAACTAACAGAGATTTGGAATTGTATGTATTCTCTTCCATACGGATTATATATAAGTGATTAGTAAATAGAAAATTCGAATGCGACTAGAACAGATCCTTAATACCTCTGTCAATAAGAAATTATAGTTATTAAATATGCACATTATATTCAAATTAAATTAGTGCTTAACAAAGTCCATCTTTCTTTTTAAACTATAATTTTACATAAATAATATCGAAAACAAGAAAATATAAATATAATAAATATAATATAATAATATAATATAATAATAATAATATTAATAATAATAATAATAATAATAATAATAATAATAATAATAATAATAATAATAATAATAATAATAATAATAATAATAATACTAATAATAACATAATATAATAAATATAATATAAATGTATAAATTCGTATAACATTTTGTTTTATGACATTTTAAGCGTTTGTTTTTATTTGTTCTTTGCACTGCGTTAATTTTGAGCAATCTGATTTGTCTTAGTTAGTTTTATGCTAGGTACACATTCGTATAAATTGTATTTATTTGTTCTATCAAATGCTGGCACTTAGAAGCCATGCGTGATTTATGCACGCTCCACTGGAATGTCATCAGTTCTAGTCAATCCACCCCCTACTCCCACTCCCCTCCCACTTTTCTCCCACACACACACATGTAATCATTGCGATGGCTGGTTACATAAAAAGTGACCACTAATTAACCCAATTTCTAGCCAGGGCAATCAACCAAAAGTTAGACTCACTAATGCAGAAATATATTTAAGTGCGTGCCATTTGTATAGATATATGAATGCATACATACACACAAATATATATATATATATATATATATGTGTGTTTGTGAGTGTGTATAAAGATAGCGATTAAACAACCACAAGGCTAAAATACACACACACACACAAACACACAGACGAGAATAAAGCTAAAAATGGACAATGACGGCAATTATTGGTACTATTATTTTGTATTTTAGTTTTCGAAACATTTTGGTTCATTGTTTATTAATATCAAATTATTTCAATATTAATGCAAACAACAAAAATTTCAATAATCCGTAATTATCAACGAATGTAGATCAAATAATCACATTTTAGCTGCAACAACAATAAATGCAACAACAATAAAAGCAACAACGGCGGCAAGAAAATTAATTATGAAAATACGCAGAGAAATAATTTACCATGAAAATAACAAAGTGAGCTGGACAACCCCCACCCCGACCACTTCCCCGCGCAGCTGCTAAATGAATGAGCGAGTGGGTGGGTGTGTGTGTGTGTGTGTGTCTGTATGTATAAGTGAATAGTTAAGGTTAAATGGGAACGAAATGATTTTTAGTATATTCCGTTTTCGTTTCGTGTCCAATTAAAAAATTTCCCATTCACGTTGAAAAGTATGCTTTGAAAATGTGTTTAAACTGAAAACAGATTTCTTGTCATGTTATAATACTCTGTAAATTTTAAGAAAGCTTAGAAAGGGTGTATTTAAATTATATTAATGCCTGAAAGAGCTATAAAGAGATATGATAAGTATATATATATATATGTATATTCCTGATAAAGACGATCAGGCGAAAAGGTCTCTTTTACACCACTGAAGCAGTTGAGAGACATTCTCAGTTTAGATTTACGAGGTATATTAAAAATAATATAATCTAATATCTACTGGAAGACAGGAGATGGAAGATAAGAAGACGATGAGGAGAATTCCAATGAAAAGTGTCTGCAACTAGGGTGACTGCTAGTCGAGCATTATTAAACACTCATTTGCTTACTTGTTTTCTAACTCTGCATTGTTATTTTGTGCTTGTTCTATTTACAGTTTTGTGTTTTGTACGGCACACGCCCACCACAGCTAGGCGGCCGGGGGCGCTTGTTATGCAACACGGAAGTGGAGCAGCAGAGAAAAGCATCTGTGGCCGGCCGCAGAGAATGCAAATAGATGCAACGAATACGAAGAAAACTCATATAAATTAGCAAAACGAAACAATAACAAAAGTAAACACACACACACACACACTCAGTAATACACCAGAACACACACACATACACACAAATATATACGCAATATAAAATCACATAAAATGAAACAAAATCAGCTGCATGAATTCAGCAGCAGCAGCAACAACAACAACAACAACAACAACAAGTGCAACATAAACACGCTCGGATACATAAAATATTCAAACTAACTAAAAGCAAGGCAATTTCATAAGAAAATTCTTGAAAACCCAAAGCACAACTCAAGTGCTGCTCCTGCTGCTGCTGCTGGTGCTGCTGCTGGTGCTGGCGGGCACATGACGCTAATGGAGCATCGCCTGGCTCAACCACCGCCACCACTCACCGCTGCACCACTGCTGCACGGCACAATGCTTGCCAAACTGTGGCCTTGGATGCGGCATGAGGCGCGCCACTGGCTGCATAAATCAAAGTAAGTTGCATTTGCTTTAGTTCTTGCAGCTAACCAAAAAATTCTAATTAATTTTCAAAATTGTTATTTTTTATCCTTATACGCTGTGTATGGCATTGGGGTTAATATTTCAATATTTTGTTATTATTATATTTAATCAAGCTAAATGATTATCTAGTTTGTTATTAAAATCATATATTAATAATCATTTACTGACTAAATAAAATACCAGCGTATTTTATAGTTGATACTTTTAAAAGTTTATTTCTAATGTTCGTTTTTCGATGTTAAAATATTTCAAGTTTAAGTCCCACACAAATGCATTTGCGAATTAAAAGAAAATATTCAAAGTTTGCCAAAAAAGACACAAAATTACATTTCTATACAAAACATATAAGCATATTCACAACCTGTCTAAAGAAATATATTCATATTTATGTGTATATATATATTCAAATATAATAATATAAAGTTGAAAATGCCACCGCTGAGCCGAGGTATTTTTAAAGGTGCTGAAGACCGCTGTTCAGCCCAGCTGCCGCATTCAACGAGTGTTGAAGTCGAGGGTTGCTTGACATTTTAGTAGACAATTGTTAACGATAGCAATGGCATTTTAGCCATATATAAATAACTCAATGGATACCAGGTAACAATTGTTGCCGGGTCAGCTGATGATTGACAGACGAACAACTTGTAAAATGGTTGTGGCAAAGGACGTATCTAAAAATTACTTAACTTTTACGTAGCATTGTTGAGCTTTAATTAAGGTTAAACAGAATTAACGTTAACTGAATTTAGCTATAGCTATTATACAGTAAAATAAAATAATAATATAAAAAATAAGACAAAGCGGTTAAAGATTAATCCGATTGAATTACCATTTCATTTCACAGATCTTAAAACTTTAACAAATCACAAAACTGTGCTAGGTGTAAATGCCTTTAAAAAACAGCTGATAGAAATATTCATGTTTGATCCAGAGTAAAATTATATATGCCCTAATATATATAGCTATCCGTTAGGCTGGTCTCGCAAATGAGACCTTTAGCAAAAAGTAGCTGTCAAAAATGTTTTTAAATTAAAAGCTATAAAAGTGCGCAAGCCAAAAAATCAATGCAACGAATTCCAGCTGTGACCAGCTACCAAAATCCCCCTTTGTCCACCCGGTCACTGCCGCCGCAGCCACGCCCCCCGCTCGGCCGGTACATGACCAGCATCAATAAGTTTTGGGGCGTTCAAACTTTGGGACAAACAGCTGCTGCTGCTTCTGCTGCTGCTGATGCTTCCTCTGCTTTTGTGGTTATGGCTACTGTGAAAATGAGCAAGAAATTTATTTACACACAAACACACACAGACACTCATACACCCACACACACACAGAGAAGCACACAAAGGGAATTTTAAGTTTTGTAGCGAGTGGTGAGGGGGAGTTGGATTGAACCAAGGACCAGTCGATAATCAGTGAAAATGGACCGGGGGGTGGTATGGGAAAGGCAACGAAACCAAAATCGACTCGAGCAGTGCAAATTTGAGGTTAATGCACAAATAAATCTGCCACAAATTGAAAGACATCAAAAACTGACTGCGCACGTAGTCCTTCACAGCCTCTGCTCTTTCCCCGTGGGAAAAGCAAGTCTTCAAAAATCTATACATATATATATTATATATATATATATATATATATATAGGAGGGAGTGGAAAAAAACAATAATAATTATTAACGCTCAACTGCGTCTCAATCAACAACATTTTATCTCGCACACTCAGGCATGGAGCCTCAGACTGCGTTTCCCGCTAAGTTTTTTGGAGGCGCGTTGTTTATTTTCTGTTCATATACCCTGTAATTGTTGAAAGTGAGTCGAAAGTGCACACCAAAGTGTGTACAATATAAGTAACAGATATAAATTATGGGTAACTTGGTAGGATGTTTAATATTTAATTTGGCTATTTATCTGTTTCTTTTACAAATGGTCAAAATAGTGTTTTACTTTAAACATTCGAAACTTTTTCAACAAGCAATTTCTATAAGCTCGTAGATTATCAGTGCTGAACGTACATATATATTAAATCTTACAACAAGTAGTTATTTTATTAGTAAGTAACGTAAAACTGTTTTGAATTTAGGGTTGTGTTATATATCGATAATTATCGATTTAATTTAGATACATGCCCAATACTATCCCAATATTTATAGCTGTGATATTTAACCAGTCTAGCACTTTGGTGTCTAAAACATTGCCAGCTTGCTTATAGAATTTTTTGTTCGGTTCCGAGTCGAGCGAAAACTGCGACAGACCGGAAACCGCTAGCTGATATCGTACGCCTAACTTCCGATTTCCGTTGCGAGCGCTCTGATTGAGCGACGCTTTATTTCCTGTCAAAACGGCAACTCTCAAGATAGGCGCCAGCAGCAAAGCCTACTGCTAGCCTGGCCAGGCACAGCTCATGATAAACTTATTAGGTATATACCCCCTTCCCAACCCATCTCTCTCTCTCTCTCTCTCTCTCTCTCTCTCTCTCTCTGTTTCTGTCTTTCTGTCTTTCTGCCTTCGTTTGGCATTTTAGCCTGCTCATTTGAGAAAGGGGCGGCGGGGGATTTTGAGCAGGCTTGTTAGCAAAGCGTGTCGACTGCCTATTTCGAGTCGGTTAAAGTTTTTGGGTGTCGCACAGTGAGTCGTTTTGCAAGTGGTGAACTGGTTTTGGTGGGGGGATGGGCATTTAAGGGGAGCGGGGCGGTTGCCTGTCGGCATCAATGTCAGTGATTTATCACAAGGCACAGGCACATAAATAAACACCGGCCCTGACACTCGGCAAAATCCGGGCATCGGAGTAGGAGTCGGAGTCGAATGGGAATTTGCTGCTTCTCCTGATTTTTATTTTTGGTTTTTATTTTTTTTTTTTTGACAGTGTGCGTTGCTTCGATTTGGTTTACGCATCAATGGATTTATCCCCTGGTAGACGGGTAGACGGGTGACGACACACTGCATAGCTATCAGCCCAGACCAGACCAGACCAGCCCAACACAGCCCACATCTGCCCCTCCTCCCCAGGGTTTCCTTTTCATTTGACGCTTTGTGCACTTGACTTTGGCGTTGCTGCTGCGATTTGCTGCCTCTAACGACCCTCATTGTTTGACACTTGGCGTTGATTTTTTTCGGGGAAGTATGTAACAACCAACCAAGCCAGCCAGCCAGCCACGGAGCAGGCTTCATCTTATCTTGCCAGGATAATAGCGGCGGAGCAGTGCGCGCTTCTGCTGTTCTGTTGCGGCTGCTGATTTTTGGATGGCGACATTATTTTCACTTTATTGAAAACTTGTAGCCGAAATTGATTTTCTGCGTCTCCTGACATCGCATTCCAAGGCCCAGGGATTTGACATTTCCTTCACTGTTACCCGCTCGTTTTCGCGTTCATTCTCTGCCCCTAAGCTGAGCGGTATTATGCGTTCAAAATACCCTTTCTCCATGGCATTTACACTTTATCACAAAGTTTGTGAATAAAGTTTATTTTTTTCATCATAAAAATGTTTAGGTTATTATCTAAGCTAGCACTTTAAATCCTAAGGCATAAGTTCAATTATATTCTTTCTTTAACCCGACTTTGCTTACATTTTTAATTAAAGCTTTATCAAAGAGTATTTCAGCTTCGTTGACCAGCACAAAAAGTGTTCAAGTTTTGCGCTTGCTTTTTGTTCGTTTTGTGTTCTACCAAATTTATTTCGCATTTAGTTGAATACTTTTTGGCATTTGGCTTGAAAATTTCGCATACATTTATTTTAAAGACTGTAATTTCATTTTATTCTCATGCTAATGCCCTGGGTTGATTTCTTGTCATTCTGTCTCGCTTATGACCCCTCTCTCTCTCTCTCACCCTCTTTCTATCTCTCGGGGTTCCTGGCTTTTGGTATTATTAAGTATTCATTTGCGCACATTCCGCCCTTAATGTGCGTGCTTCGAAATGAAGTGCAAATGCAATTTTTCATTTAAAAATCAATTGATTCTGTGCATATTTTTTGGGTCCAGTGGCGCTTACAAATATTTAGGTTTTAACATTTTGACATATTATTGCCATGTTTTCAATTGACAAAACCGAAAATAAACAAAGAAATCGAACACAAAAAACTTTGCAATTTTGCACAATTGAAAAGTTTAATATCAATAAATTAATATACAATACAGGCCAATGTGTGTGTATGTGTGTGTATGTGTGTGTATGTGTGTGTATGTGTGTGTATGTATGTGTATGTCTGTATGTGTATTTGTACAAGTTTGCTGTAAGTGCTGTCTCTTTGATTATATTTTTTTTTTCTATTTACTTGTGTTGTATTTTTTGCGGGTCTGTTATCTCTTTTAGAATATTTTATATTGAAATTTCGTTATGCGAATCCTGGACGCTGGGAGTTCTGGAACAATAAAAGCAATCAGTGCTTAAAAATCAAATTCAATTTGCGCATATTCAGCATATTCCGGACGCCGAACTTGTTCTTGTTGCTGCCGTTGTTGTTGTTATTGTTGTTGTTGTTATTGTTGTTGTTGTTTGTTACGCTTTCGCTTTTGTTATTGCGGCAGCTCTCTTTTATTTTCATGCAATATTTTTAAAAATTTATAATAAAAATTTCGGGAGAGATACTATGAATGCCAGCAAGGACAAAGCCGTAGTAAGCGAGAGGTGACACAGACGGACAGACAGGCTGATGTATATATATATATATATATATATATATATATATATATGTATATTTATATATAAATACAGACAGAGAGAGAGAGAGCGAGGAAAAGAGCAAGGTTAACGTGGTGTGGAGCACTGGCAAATCATAAATATTCCTGAATCAACAGAATATGATGAAAATCCATAAATCATTGTGTGTGTCTCTGTGTGTGTGTTTGTGTGTGTGTGTGTGTGTGTGAATGGGTGGCTGAGTACTTCTTTTTTTGGGGCCGGCTGGCAAGTAGCGAAGGATTTTGCAAGGATTTGGAATGCAAATCAACTGTGTCAAAACTTTTCTACCAAGTGCGCAGCAGTAGCTGCCGTCAACGTCGACGTCGACTTCGCAGTCACAGTCGCAGTCGCAGTCGCATTCGCAGTCGGGCCGAGCAAACAAATAATGAAGACGAATGCAAACAGCAGACAGCAAAACACCAAGCAAACAGCAGTCGAGCAGTTACCCAACACTGAGCGAGCATTTGCTGAAGGATTGACGAAGGGAGGGTGGAGGACGGAGGCTGAGAAAGTGTACAAATTTAAGCAAACAATGGACCGAAACCGAGCAGTGCGCTAAGCCGCCAAGAACCAAAGGAACTCTGCCAGCAGAGCAGCTGAACAGGGCTCAGAGTTTTCCTCAAGTGCACAGCATAAAAAGACGAGGAAAAAGAAAAAAAACAAAAGTGAAAACAAGTTGCACTTAAGAAGCGCTCGACTTGGAAATACCTCTATTAAATATAAGTGTTTTTACTTTAAGCCTTTCGATAGTAATCGTAATAGCTCAATAAATTAACTATTTAAATACTTATTTGGTATAATAAATTTTATTGACAATTGATAATAAATGTTTGCATAATCTATTGTTTTATTGGCTTATCGATAATACCGATTGTTTTAATTAAATTGGCGTTTATTTGGTAATACAAAATGATCGAGATTAGTTATAATTTTTGATAGTTTTCTAAAATTGTCCACTCAAATGCAAAATACCCCATTTTGTACTTAGTGCAAACAGTGTAAATAGAAAACGGCTTTTGTTGTGTTTAATGAGATAATTTCATTCCAAAGGAATCTAATGGAAAATTATTTTAGCTATTTTCATAATGTTACCCGGCATCTCTTCACTTCCGGAAACTTTTCTTTCATTTTCACTCAATTTCGAAATGGTTTAAAACAATGGTAAAGACGCTGAGTTCTCGCTTCTGGAATTCACTACAGACTCATCTTCCAGATGCCCAAATTAAAACTTTAATTCAAATGTGCGCAATAGTAGCAGCAGCAGCAGATAGGAGGAGGAATAAATGTGAAGCGGATGTTGATGAAGAAGGGGTGCAGGGGTTCAAGGCGAGGAATTTGCGTTTATTGCGAGCACAAATTTGCAATGGAATGTTATTGTGTGCTACGTTTTCGTTGGGTTGTTAGGCAACCCTGGCCACGTTGGCCAAGCGTAAAATTAAACGATTGCAGTCCGATGGCAAAGGTAGCCAAAATCAGAGCCAGCTTTGAGGCTAACCAAGCGTAGCTTCATGTTGTAGCCAGGTTAACTGAAATTTAGCTTGCTTTCAATTAACATGTGGCTTTATAATATTGTAGGTACATTTAAGCCAGACTAGTCGGAGAGACTGCATCGAGAATTGTGAGCACGTAACGGACCAAGAAATAAAATCATGAAAATTTGGGCAGCTGCACAGAAAAAGGAAGACGAATCTTGTGCGAACAGCCGAAATTGCAGAAGAAAAGCAGAAAGATGCTACACTTAGAAAAATAAAATAGAGAATATAATTAGAAAAATCATAGACCAGAAAATCACATTCCTTAAAAACTTTACTTCTGAGGTTAAAAGTTTCAATAGTTAAGAAAAACAGTTGACCTTATTTTAAAAAAATGAGATAAAACTAAACCAAACTAAATTAGTAAGTTAATTTTAAAATAAATACTAGAATGCTATCATATATCATCTACTTTATACGTAATATATCAAGTATTATTTATTTGATTTAAAAACTTTTGTTTTCATTTATTTTTGCCACATTAAACTTAGAATATGCCAGAGCAAATTCTAATTGAAATTGCGGCACAAACCATGAATTTAGAACAGTGTTTTTGCTGTGCGCGTTTTTTGTGCTGCGAGAAACTTGTCGCCATAAAACTTGAAATTGAAAAACTTTTACTTTAAATTCCAAATATGTACTAAATATATATAAATATATATATGTATATATTTGTTGAAGCTTTTATACAAATATCTTGCGCTCAACTGAGACTGGAACGGAGGCAAGAGCGCAATTCATAGGCAAATGCCAAGGCAAGTTGAAACACTTTCGCCTGATTACAAACGCGTAAATGATGCGTGCCTAATGCGAATCGAGGCCAATACAAAAGGCAAGAAGTGAACAAGCGGATGGTGGATGGGGAGGGGGAGGGGGAGGAGGAAGGGGCACAAACTAACCACAAGCGAGGCAACCAAAATTGACTTTCCAGCAGTACATCTCCACAGCATATATTTTTCTTTTCCGTTTTTCCTTATTCCTTTCCATATGTCGTGAGTTGTGCCTAAAAGTAGGCAACATGACAGAGCAATGACAAGCACAAGATGCCAGCCAGACATTTTTTAATAAAACAAGAAGGCAGCACATCACTACTTTTTAGAGTGTCTATTACAAAATACCCTACAACAGACATATGCTTATTATATTTAAACTTTTTATAAATAAAAGTGTACCTGCAGATCTCTTCAGCAATATAACAGTCTGCGTAAAACTAAATTTTGAACTGATGACATATGTAAATATATATATGAACATAAGAAAACTATCCTTATTCTATATAAATATTTATATGAATATGTAAAAACTATTCTCAAAGTGTTATTAATATTTTTAATAAGTTTAATACTCAATTGTTTTTAGTCTTGTCAAAGTATAATTACTTTTAATAAAAACCGAATGGCAATTTTCCAAATGAGTTTGTTAAAAATACAAAAATATACATCATGAATCAGACTCAATATACCCTATCTTTGTTGCTCAACTCAAGCTTGTAACGAGCATAGAAAAATATACGTTGAAAAATGTTGCGTCAGGCAAACGTTTAACATATGCCACAGCAGAGAAAGAGAAAGGGAAAGAACGAGATATAAACTTCGGGTAAGGGAGAGAATAAGAAGCTCAACCGACAGTTGGTATAGGTGAAGAGGGGGGAAGGGGAAATGGTAGTCATATGGATATGAAGCATAGACAAGCCTCGGTGGCTGGTGGCATCATATTAAGCGCGCCAGAGAGATAAACACAGACAGTACTAAATTAATTCTGCTCAATTTGCATTAAAATATATGTATGTATGCAAGTCTGTGCGAGTAGGTTGAGTACTCCACACACACATATATATAAATATATATATATATATATATATTTATATTTATATATGTGTGTGTCTGGAGAATTTGAGCTAACTGAGTGACAGAGCAGAGAAATGTTGTGTGTGTGTGTGTGTGACTGTGAGATTTAGTTGTGGGTTTCTCTGAGTATTTTAGTTACATTTCCGTTGGTGTTTGATTTGTGTGTGTGCCGATTTGCTTCTGTGTGGGTTGATTTAATTTAAAAGCCTCAGGCCAGGGTGAAAGCGAAAGAAAATTTAAGTTCACAAGTACTTTGGCTCTTTCTTTTACTCTCTCTCTCTCTCTCTCTCTCTCACTCTCTCTCTCTCTCACTCTCTCTCTCACTCTCTCTCTCTCACTGTCTCTCTTGTTAGTCTTAGAGTAAAAGTTTTGAGCAGACTGCATAATAATATTACACCTGAGCGGTATTTTTATTTTTGGGTTTCCTTTTGAGGTCAGCAGCGAGCTGACTTTCCTTTTTGGCAGCTGCCACAGCCACGCCCACGCCACAAAAAAAAGGCACGTATCTTGGCCAAAAGAGAAAACAATAAACGTTAAATGTAAACACAGGTCTTTCTTCCCTTTTTTTTTTTAAGAGTGATAGCAAAACATAAGCATAACAATGCCCAGCAAAACAGGCAAAATGAAAGTGAATACCAAATATGAATATCAAAGAAGGTTCTTAATATTTATACATATATATATATATATATATGTATATATCTATATATGTATATATATGTATATTAAAACAAAAGTATATATATAAATATGCCATAAATATATGTGCCAGGCCAAGATATTGCAGCACACACTTTATGAAATGCCAAGGCAGTCATAAAGCAGGGGGGTGCAGGGGCACAAGGGGGGCTGTGAATTTGTGGCCGCAGTGGATTTGCTTACTCATTTCACATCAATACCCATTCCGCCCATCCCAGCCAGCATTTATCTGCTCAGCCTCCGCGCCAGTTATTGTCTTTTACATCATCGCTTTACTTAGCATAAGTACACGCAAAAACCAACAACGAGTAACAACAAATTGCCGCTGTTTGCCCCCCATCCTTGCGACTCTTCCTCCACACCCCTTGGGTTTTTTGGTGGCATTCCATGCGCCGCGTGGGGCTGCCTCCGCCGGCAGCTACATCAGCAACACTGAGCATAAAAACAAGGCATCTCTGTTAACATTCTTAGCCTTTTTGAAGCTTCTTAAACTTTGTGGAAATTAATTTATTAAAGCAAGTTGGTTGAACCCTAATGTTTAAGCCGATATGTGCTTTTTTTAAGCAAAAAATTAGATTTTTAAAAACCAAAAGTAAATTATGCTCAAGTCTCAACTTGGACTCAAAATAAGGGTTTCTTTCCACTTCGACAACCTTAAATATTTCAAATTTTAAAATTGTGAATTTTTTAGTAGTCTGTTGCAAATAATTTATTAAGCATTATTTAATTGAACTTTTGTGTACACTCATTTTTGCTGTGTACGGCTTGACGGCATGGCTGGGCAAAACAACAAGCAGCTGAACGCCTTTTGCCCATTGTTAACATTTATTTTTATTTTATGCACTCACCAACCTTGTTCCCTGCACCCCCTGCACCCCCCCTCCCCCCTGCAGCCTTAACTACACACTGTGCGCCTTGAGCTTCAAATAAGTATGCACAGCACGGGGCGGGCAGCTCCTTCTACAGCTACTGCTCCAGCTCCAGCCTCAGCTCCAGCTCCTGCTTCTGTTCCTGCTCCATCTCCATCAGCCACAATTCCGGTACTCGCAGATCCACTGCCGGCGAACCTTGGCTGCTGCTGGTTAATATTATTGACTGCTGTTGGGGTTTTTGGATGCTGCTTTGTTATTGTTGTTTCTATTGTTGTTTCTGTTGTTGTTTCTGTTGTTGTTTCTGTTGTTGTTGTTATTCTTGTTGTTGTTGTTGTGGTGCGTGGGCGCGTGCCAAAGCCAATATTTAGCTAATGGTCTTCATATTTTAAATATTGGCGCGCTGCGTGCAACACCCAAAATGGCAAGAGCTTTGGGAGGGGAGCAGGCAAAGAGGAGGGGCGTAGCCGGAGTAGCTTTGTAGACAGCCGAGCTGAACGTGTGAAATTGCAGAGCTCCGTTAAAGCAACTGTTTCTAGGGCTGTGCGTGCAAAATGTTTAAATTAAACTGCAAACACACACAGCACACACAGACACAGCAAACACACACACAGCACACACACAACACACACACAGAGCACTCACACTCGCTTATATGCAATTTCATTTGTGGCCATAAATTGAGGGAGAATTTCACCCTTTCTCACTCACCCGCTCACTGTTCCCATTTCCATATATTTCTGTTAGTTTCTTTCTTTATTTTTCGCTATTTATTTGCAAATGTCACGAGTAGAATGTTTTACTAGAATTGTCCCGGATTGTAGGTGTGGCAGCCTGTTGGCGCTAGCGTGGTGCAACGATACAGATAAAAATAATACTTGTTGTCGTTGTTTTCATTTATTTTGTTATATTCATATATAAATATACATGTTGTATACGGAGTGTGTAATTTGCATGTGTTGTGGAATAAATAGATTTTTTTTATTTATATATTTTTTTTTTTAAATTTAGTATGCCTACCAATTGGCAACATATATATATTCGGCCTTTGACTAATAAAAACCATTGATGACTTCAATTTGAATGCTGCAAGGCAAAAATATTTGATTGATGCTCCTAAACAATTCAACAATTCTTTGCAACAACTGCTGCATTTGTATCGCTGCTTGCCACACTCGAGCATAAGTCAAAAATGTATAACAACATTTCTGTTCAAATATTCTGGCCTTTGGTGTAATTAAGAAGGCAATTTAAGAGCTGGCCATAAAGCAACAAGGATTGCATGCAAATCCACGAGCCGAAACAACAAACCACAGCTACAAGTTGCACAAGTGCACTGAGTGCAAAAATCTTTGTCGAGCAAACAATAATAAAAAAACACACACACACACACACACACACAGATACACACACTTGCATGCACGCACACACATTTTTGGCACACTGCACTCTCCAAATAAAGCATAAAAACGTGCTGAAACCGCACTAAAATAAACACACCCACTGCAGAAAGGGGCTATAAGCATATGACAATTTCAATAGTTCCACAATAGGCAAAAACGCAGCTTGCAGTTGTACTAAACTTGTACACACACACACACACACACACACATCCAAAAATAAACACACACACAAACAAACACAAACACACACACGAGAAAGCAACAAAGATGAAAAGTAGCAACGACGGACAAGTAAAGTTATATTGATGTCAAACATGCGCAAAAAAAATTACATATTTGACTAAAAAATGGCTAAAAAAAAAAAAAAACGGAAACAGAAACAAAAACAATACCAAAACAAACAAAACAAAAAGCCGGAGCCAAGCGAGCGTCGCTTTTGTTACCCAAGTGAACACAAAAGCAGCACACCCAAAATAACTGGAACAGCAGCAGTTGCAAACAAAAAAAAAAAAAAACTGGGCACAAGGATGAAGGGGTAAGGCTGTTACTGCTGCCACTGCCACTGCTGCTGCTGCTGATGCTGCCACTGCTGCTGCTGCTTCAGCTATCGAGGCTGAGGCAAAGCAAACGATTTTGAAACTGCGTCGCGTAATCTGCCATGAGCCAAATATGCAAAGCGCAACAATAACGGTTAAGGGCGGCGTAGGCGTGGCAGGTGGAACCTATTTTTTATTTTGATACATTTCTCTGTTTTGCGAGTGTTTTTATTATTTGTGCTGCGATGAAGCACCCAAAAATTGAGGACACATACGCGGCACAACAATTTGTGCACTATAAAAACCAAACAAGTTGAAATGCATTAGTGAAGCGTGCACAACTAAAAAAATGATACCCTGTAACTAGATTGTATAATCGAAAGCATTTGTGACTGATAGAATTTAATGATTTTTATCTAAATAGAAAAAAAAATATAAGAATTCTTAGAATTTAATTTAATTATAACTTTAATAGAATTGAGTGGAGACTTTAATGAGGAATATAGTCATAAATTTGCTTCTAATAATATTCTATAAGTAATGTCATTTAAATATCAACATATATTAGAACATTGATTGGTAAAGAAAATACTTTCAGTATTTTGATGTGTAACACGATTTGTTAATAATTATTTTAACCTATATTAGAGCATTGATTTGTGAAAAACATACTTTCAGAAATTGTATGCGTACCACTTTTTATTAATAACTATTTTACTGGAGAACTCAAATAATTAATTATTTTTTTTTTTTACCTATACATAGCTTTTATATAAATGACACGCCTGTTCTTATTCCAATAAAACATAGAAATAAATTATATTTCAAACAGCATTTCAATTCAAAGTTATTGTTTGACAAAATAAATAATAATAAATAAATATGAAAGCAAATGAATTGCGTAAGTTTTAGAGTGAAGTGAGTGGTCTCAAATCTGATTAGCTTTGATCACTTAGAGCACATAAAACAATAAATTATAAAAATTTGAACTATTTGTAAATGTCAATATAATAAATAACCGAAAGTAACATTAAACCTTCATAGCACATATTCAAAATTCAAAACAAATTATGTTTTACTCTAAACAAAGCTAGCTGATATAGCTAAACTCTAAGTTATACTCATTATATAAAATCGCAAAAATTATCTAAATAAATAGAAAATTGTCATATTATAAATATATTTAATTCATCTTACCTCACAGCGCAATTATACCCTCTTTACATTCAATCTGGCATAGTTACAGGGCATACAAAATCTCACAGAAAATAAAGGAACACAGCAAATGCCGCCGCTAAATGATTTGCCAAGGAGTGGTTGTGGATTTGGTGGGGTGGGAGGGTGTGCTAAGTGTGCGCCTGCAGCTATGCAATGTATTTTTTCAACCCGCTCTTTTGCCTACTTTGTGTTTTTTTTTTGTCGCTTGCTTGTAGGCCGCCTAATTGCTAACGCCGTCAAGACACAAAACTCACACACACACACACACTTTTACACACATATGCATATGGTGGGTTGTGCATACATTTTAATTTGTTTACTTTTTGGCATTGTTGTGAGGTGCCTGGCACCGTTTTCTGGAGGCAACTGGAGGCGTTTCAGTGCCTCTCGCATTGTTGCGGCAGCTGAACTGAACCGAGGTGAACTGAACTGTGCTGAGTTTTTGCCTAAAACTAAATACACTTTTACGTGACTTGGGGACATCAACATATGATTTTGATGGCAGCCATCGCCACGTGCTCATTAATGCGCCACAGGGGAGCGCACAATACAAGTGAGAGCTGAATTTGTGTTGTTGTTGCTGTTGCTGTTGCTGTTACTGTTGCCACATGTGTGTGCAGTTGCTGCCACAATCTCAATATACGTGTGTACGTGCTCCTTTATATGTGTGTTTAGTCTATAGATTAGTCTCTAAGCTATCCGGTTACGTCTTAGTTCGGGTGTTGGTATGGATTTTTGGTCTTAATATACACTGTCGCCCCCAAGGGAATTGGAGTAGCTGGAGTGGCCTTGGTACAGGAGCAGTTTTGCTATTAAAGCTAGCTGATTGAGAAATTTTGGTATGCAAGTTTTTTCAAAAAGCATCGTTAAAGGAAATGGGAAAATCCGTTTGATGCATTGTTACTGAAAATTGCTGCAGTTTTTTTTCCCCGAAATTGCGAAATTGAAGTTTGGTATTGAAGGTGCTTTAGAATTCTCATCTGAAAGTTACAGTCATGTAAATTATGAAAATAAATACATAGATTTAAAATGAATTATTATTGAAAATTTGGCACGAATGTTTATATAGCATTCAAAAGAAATTATCTAAAATATATTTAACATATGTCAAACTGATGGATTTTTGAAAGATCATTTGTTGCTTGATGTTTGCAATTGAAACACGCCCATTACATAAGTCATAAACTCAAAGCAAACTGAACTTGATGGCAAAACGTTGTCCCTGGGCTAATTTCCATCTTTTCCGGTTGAACTCCACAAAGCTTGGGCCAGAGTTCGCCTGTGGAAAATAAATTTCCTGCTTACACATTGACACTGATTTCATTTCATTCAATGCTCTGGCAAACCTCTCATTTCAATGGCACCAAAGGGGATGCATAAAAGATGCCAAACTGCCAGCGAACGGAAAATCGGAAAATGCAGGGCCAAATGTGAGGAGGCAATGCAAAACGCGGCATTTAACACATTTTGTGAAAGAAAGAATGAAAGCAAACACAAAAACAACAACAACAACAACAGCAACAAAAACTGAGCAGGTGAAAAGCAGCATCAAACATACAAACGGGAATGCAACCCGCTGAATAACCCCTTTCACCCCATCTCTCTGCTCTATATTCTGTGGTGTAGGCAAGCCACACTATGGTCCCATAAAATGCTTACAAAATGTTGTTTTATATGAGTACAGCGCTTTTGTAGATGTATATATATATATATAAATATATGTATGTGTGTGTGTGTGTGTGTGTGTGTCGGTGCGTATAGCTTGCATTTTACATGTGGCGCACGTGTGCAGCAACAAGAGCAGCATCAGCAACAACAACAACAACAACAACAATACCAACAACAGCAACAAGCATTGCCTGAAGCAACAGAGCCGGGAAGAGCTGGCAAAAAAGCATAAATCGCTTCACATGCGCAAACAAACTGTTCCCCTTCCACCTCCACACAAACACACACACACTTACTGTACCTTCTCTGCCACTCACTCTGTGTGCGAGTGTGTGTGTGTGTGTGTGTCAGCACTCATTAGGATTAATTTTCCGGTTGCAGCATAAACTGAAGCTTACAGCGCACGCAGACACAAGAGAATGCAAAGAGACACAGAGCAAGAGTGAAAGAGAGAGAGAGAGAGAAGTATGTGTGCGTGATAGAGAGAGAGAGAGAGAGAGAGAGAGATATGCGCTGAGTGTTACAGGCAGTCAGTCCGTCAGTGCATGACTCGTGTCCGGCGAGCCATCAGATGTAATAAAACGGCCATGATACATAATCTTTATGTTGTTGAAGTTTCAATACCCTCAAAGACAAATAACAAAAGCTTAACTTTTAGTCTCTTGTACAAATTTAAGTTAATCCACATCATATCTAACGGGACAAATGGGTTTTTTAGTTGTATAATTTTGCCAGAAGAAAGCTAATCAGTCCTCAATCAAATTAAAAAAAAAGGTGACAAACAAATATCGAAACGAGTCTAACTTGATTTTTAGAAACAAGTTGAAATTTATCGTACAGACATAAATGATATATTTTTTAATAACTGTTTAAATCAACAATTTTGAGTCTTATAAACTTAAAAACTAAATCATTTTTACTATATGGCATATATACGTTTTATGAATGCGTCACAAAATTTATGACTTCAGAATAATACTCTCGCCGTTACTTATCGTATAAAAACCAGAGTATGTAAAGTTGCACACCCCGCTGTGCCCCTTTTCCCCCTTTTCTATCAAGGAACAGCGCTCCTTTGTTATTGAAGGGGGAAAAAGAAATAGTTAAACTGCATAAAATTTAATCAAGAAACGTTGAATGTCAGCCTGTTTGTCCTGCCTGGTTACGACTGCAGTCGACGGCTCGACGCACAGTAGAAGAGCCATGCACACACACACACACACTACACACACTACACACACACACACACACACTCATAAGAACAAACTTCAATACACACGCACAGGAAGCGAGCACGTAAGGGAGTAAAATGACATTTTATCATCAAAGGTGGGGCGACGCCAAGCGGCGGCGGCAGCGGCACCGGCAATAAAATGAATGAGCAACCGAAACGCAGGACGAGCCGCAAGGACGAAACGAAAAACGATATGAAGAGCATTTTGTGTGCGCTGAAGGATAACCTACATTTTACTTTTCATTTTTAGTTCGCCACTTTATGCACGTCTGCATGTGCCACGAGTGTGTGTATGTGTATGTGTGTGTGTTTGTGTGTGTGTGTGTGTGTGTATGTTACATTGCAATGACAAAGCAAAACTTTCCAATTAACTTTGATTAAAAAGTTTCCACTATCGTCATACAATGTAAACATGAGAAATTTGTTTGAATCCAACTAGCCCACACACTATCCTTGTCTCTTTCACTCTCTCTATCTTTTCTCCCACTGGGCAATCAGTGGGCGTGTCCCAATGAACGTATCTGTGTCTGTGGTCTTGCGGTCTTAGCCAGGTGAGCTGCACACATAAAATCAATTTGCAATAAAATCAGTAAGTTGTATTTGTTCAGCACAAACAGACAGAAACTTGGTTTGTACAATCTAAGGAAGAGGAGGCAGGTGGGGTGGGGTGTGGTGTGGTGTGGCGTGGTGTGTGTTAACATAGAGTTTGATCAAAGTTCTGGCGCTAACCTAAATAGTTAACTGGCTTGCAGGCAGACTCCGTCAGCTTGGGGCCAAATTACGTTAATAAATCAACAAATAAATAAAATGAAGAAATGAATGCATAAATGCATTGCAAATACGCTTATTGACAGCCGCGCACAATGGGGCGAATGGCAACTGCAGCACTGAGTGTTGCAACATTCGAATAACAACAACAACAACAATAACAACAGCAACTGCAATTGGCAACTATTTGTGTGTGTGTGTAAGCTTTACAATGAATAAATTTACAATATTTGTTTTCGTTTCATTCAGTTAAAATGTTGAGTTTATTTCCACACAATGGAATACTACAAACGACACTTTGTTGGCATCTCTTTTGGGAGGTGTGGAGGCGGTGTGGCATGGAGTCTCCATTGATTGCCCCGATTTTATTTTATCACAACTCGTAACGATTCCATTCGCATTACCAACCAATAACCAATGAGCATCGATCCGCCAAGTGTAATATTTACCTTCTGCTCAAATTTCTATTACGATTCTCCAGTTGAGCGCATTTTGTGTTGATTTCTTTTCTGACTGCTGTTGGGGAACGAAAGCTTTAAGATCTATTGAATGAGTTAATATATAGATTAATATTTATGAATGTTAATGTTATTGCAATGAACTTGCTTTAATCATCAAAATTGAAACAATCTGGAGGCTATTGTAATTAATATTTCTAAACATCTGCTGGGCAAAGATTAATTTAACTTTTATTTTAAAGTTATTAAATATTTAATATTTATATATAACTATGATATTAGTATTTATTATAACTATGATATTTATATATAATTATGCTATTAGTTATATAGCTCATTTATATATTATTATTTATTTTTATAACTTCCAGAAAGATGATTTCAATTTTATTTTGTTCTTTGTAAAAAAAATACCAATGATTTATTAAGGCTTAACTATCAAAAATGATGACTCAAATTGCAAATAATGCATAAATACATTGGACAGAGGGGAAATCACATTAATCACATCGATTTAAATAAGCTGATTCCGGCCGGATAAACAGCGACTAAAAACAGCTGACATTATAACAAATGTATATGTGCATGTACATGTGAGAACAGTTATAATTAAATTATACAATTTATAAAAAAGAATAGCTCAAGCCTGTCATGTCACATTGATTAATTTGTTGATCGCATGTAACATGAACTACGTGTTTTGTATGCTGTAACAAAAAAAGCAGAAACATTGAACAATCGCTCATCTGGAATTCTGTTTCCGATACCAATCCGTATTCGAATTCGTATTCGTATTCGTATTCGTATTCGTATTGCAATTGCAAATTGCAAATTTCTATTGATATTCTCCACTGCTCGTTGCAGCATTCAATATACCACAAATGGCACATCCATTACAGATGCAGCTGCATTGCAATATACAAATTTGCAACAGCAATCCACAATTTGCTTATAAGCAACAACAACAACAACAGCAACAACAACAACAATCACAATAACAGCAGCAACAGTTACATGCTGCATGGTGCATGATGCGTCCACCCAGCGCCCAGTTTATCACCGCCCATTTGGTGCACAAACAAATTGGGCAACTGTTTTGTTTGTGTCCGTTTCTGTCTGATTTAGCCCGCACATGACAAAAATGTTGCACAATGGCACAAAAAATCTGTTAGTTGTCAATATGTGCACAGTCGGACCATTTTGCCAACGTGCAACATTTTGCAAGACGGCACGAGGAGTGCACAAACAGGAGGGGGATGGGGTAGGTTATATGGTAACAACAGCTGCAAACTCTGGCCAAAGCACGAGGTCCAACAGAGTCACAGCCAATGCTGGTGCTGTTGCAGCCCAAGGGAACCGCACGAGTACACATAAGCCCACACACACACACACACACACACATACACACACACGTCGAGAGCGAAATAGAAACTCTCTAACACACACACAGATATAACACATACACTCAAAAATATTTAGTTCTTATTATAATTAGTAAATTTCTTGTATTATAATAATCAAATTAGATATTATAAATAATAATCAGAAGAAGAATTCCAGGCAAATGCTAACATTTTAATAAGAACTATTGAAATATTCTTTTTTTTCTCAACTTATCGCTCTGTTTTTCTCTGAGTGCACACTGAGAGAGAGATGCATTATAAGTGTTCGCTGTTTGTTTGTATAGCGAATCAATCGTTTTGAATGATTGATACAAATGTTTGATATACATTTGCCAGCTGGCAACATAACGCACACTGAACACACAACCAACACACACACGCACACACACACACATATGCATACTTGTGCAACGTGTGACACTCGCATAAAATCAATCGATTGCTAGAGGCCAAAATTTTAACAATAACAAAAAAAAAACAACAAAAAAATCCACATACGCCCCATATTCTGAGATTTTCGCGCGTGACAAATTTTAACGCTTTGACGCGCAAACCAAATTTGTTGCCAACGGCAGCGGCAGCAAACTGAGGCAGCACTGGCTTTACCTAATAATCTGCAGCATTAAAAAAAAAACGTTGCAAGAAAGTACTGAAAGTGCTGTTGACAGAGACTGTTTGGTTGCGAGATACTCTAGAGACACAAAGTCTTTCAGGTAATTCTTTCGGAAAATATTTGAAAGATAAAATATTATCTTTTCTTTTACACGAAAATATAAAAACTTTTTATGCTTTTAATCTGTAGTTTTTTTTATTAACACTGAGAAACGTTTGCTGTATTTCAAAAATAATTATTATAGTTAATATTTTACTTTTCTTAATACTCTCAGCAAAAGTAACATTCAACTGGGCCTAGCATTTTATGGCTTTTTGACACCCATATATTTGTACCCAATTTCAATTGGCCACAGGGTATTGAAAACCATAAAAACCCGCACTTTTTGAAATACGTTTAGCTTCCATGTAATGTTAACATTTCTTTTTTTATGCAAGACACCACAGCTGCTGCATAACCAAAGGGACTTAAAGCTACTTAAAGCCCCGGGAACACATTAAAAGTTTAGGGGCCACTGCTTTCTTGTGGTTTCCTGATTTAGTTAAAAAAAAAAATCATGGTTCTACTTGCTTAAAATGAAAAACGCCCAACGCACTTTCACTTTTATTTGTACTTGAGTTGCTTTCTTTTTTGTGCCCTTTTTGGGGTCTTAATAAATAATTTGGCAAGCATAAATTTATGCTTCAATAAACCAGGTCACAGCCAAATTCTATCTGGCAGGTGAGTCGGGGCTAAAAAGCATAAAAAAAAGGAATTCCAATTCAGCAGCAAAACGGAAATAATCAAGTTTGCACACCGCTGAAAGCCACACGAAAAACTCTCAATGTCCACGACGCACTTCAGAAAGTATTTTTCACTTCTCCTTCTCCTGCTCTTCACTCTTTCATTCATTTTCATTTCAACTCAAATTGTGGCCAACTTTCAACTCGAGTAGAAGAGTTGCACGCCACAAGAAAAGAGCACGTGGCACAACGAATGTTAACTTAACTTTGCTTGGGTACTTTTAATGCTTTCTTTATGTTCAATACTCTGTTTTTATCTAAAAAAAAGTTTGGCATATTTAACTTAAGAAATTTATATTTATTTGAGTTATTAAAATAATTATAATGTCCACTGATCATTTCATTAATGAAGTCTTGAATTCTCTGCTGTAGTTAATAAATTATTTTATATTTATATCCACAAAATACAGGGTATCTGGCTTTCGTGTATTTCTTTAGTCTTCAAGCTTCCCGTGCATTTTATTTCTGATTTTTTTCGTATTCCTTTTTCAATATTAATTTGTCAATTGAAGTTTGTGGCTTCATTTTATATGAGCTGAGTTGAACATTTTATATGTTTGGGTTCTTTAGTTCTTTCTCTCGGGATTGTTGAGAGAGTTGGCAAAGATGTAAGTATGTGTTTATGCCTGTCTTTATGTATGGCTTTAAATTGCTGACCAAATTTAATAGTCAGACATAAGCTTGGTCTAAAGTTATTTATTTGTTTCCTCGCTGGTCTTTTCCTTAGAAGATATTATTTTTTGTGGCTCGCTTAAAAATACCTCGCATAACTGTCAAATTGGGTAACTTCAAATCGAGCGCATCTCATTCAAGCTTTTTTTTTATTGGTTTTCACACACCGCAGCAGCCGCAGGAGTTTTGCGGTTCTTTTGTATTTTTTTGTTGTCTGCAGATAAATTGTTCTGTGAATGCAACTAGCTCCATGTCTTGTTCTCTAGTGACTCTGTCTCTCTCTCTCTTTCTCTCTCTCTCTCTCTCTCTCTATACTTTTCTCTGTGCCACACGCATGTTGTGCTGCTGCTGCTGTTTGAGCGTTAAAGCAATAAACAACGTGACTTATCACATTGCGTAACTTGTGATTTAATTGGATTTATACACACGTACGTGGACTGACAACCAGCCACGCCTTCAAATTTCGTATTTCCGATTATTTTTATGGAAACTGCAGTCACACAACAAACACACACAGACACACACAGGCACACACACACCTCTCTCTCCGCCTCCAAGCTGGCCATCGCCAATCGACATCGGAATCGCTATCGATTGTGGTTGGGCAAAGTTTTTAATTATGTTTGCGGTTAGCAATTCGATTTTCTTTACATGGTCACGTGACAGGTGCAAAAGTTATTTCCTATTTAATATTTAATACGTTTAACTGGCATGGGAACATGTGCATCGAATACGTTTTGTTTTTCATTCAAGAACTTTTAATATTAAATACAGCAAAAGTCCATGAAAAACGTTTAAGAACGCAATTTATAATTTTATATGTTTTCAAAAGCTACTTAAGACTTAACTTTGTAGCCATAATATATAAAAGTAGACAAAAAAGTTAAGATAATATTTAATTGTTAGCAAACATTATAATTAGTATTATTATTTTATTATTATTTATTTATTAATATTACTTTCAATCACATCGTAAATTAGAATTAAACTTCTGCATTTAATTGATGTAAAACTGCAAATAAAATGAATATTATCATAGGTTAAATATGCGAATTATTCTCTTTTCTTGTTCTGCTCTTTTTTTTTTTTTAATTATCAAGAGCAATTATTCAAGTTCGATATTTATTCAAAACAACAACAAGTTATACAAGTTAATATTTTTTCTGGTTTTTGCAAGTCAAAGTCAATAGTTTTTTTTCCATATGTTTTTGTATTTGCACTGCTTGTGCCAGGCATTAAAATATGAAATGTTAATATGTCAACTATTAAGCATTGGACACGCCTATAAGCTGTAGGTAAATGGGCAAATATTGACAGCATTCAGCATACATACATCAAATAGCAAATAACATGATGTATAAAAAGGTGCTACTGATGATGCTTCTGTTGCTGCTGTTGTTGTTGCTGTTGTTGTTGCTGTTGTTGTTGCTGTTCTTGTGCGGTGGCAAATCAAATGCGCGCCAACATGGCGTATGCGTAATTATAATTATGTAATGCAAACAGCGCACAAACACAAACACACACACAGAAGCACACACACAGAAGCACACACACAGAAGCACACACACAGAATCGCACACACACGTTGTCTCGGTCATAGACAGACAAGCAATATATATATATATATATATATATATATACGCACACAATCACACACACATAACCCCATACAGATATAGACACTGGCAAACCATTTTAATTAGCATATAGAGCATCACGCATACGCCGCGTTTGTCCGGACTCAATTTCAGGCACTTGGCATTTGGACATGCCAGTTATAATTGTTCAACAGGCTTAAACAGACAAACGCACAAGTGTGCGACATTAGTGGGAGCAGAAGTGTGGCAGAGAGGTGGCGGGGCAGACAGGCAGCTGGGCTGAGTGGCAAAGGGGCAGAGGGCCACGTATGGTGGCATGCTTGGATAATGATAAAGTGGGATAGCACGATAGTTGCGCATTCAATTAACGCAGCAGCAGAAGCACCCAGAGAATCTCATACACATACGCACATACGCACACACACACACACACACATACGCACACATACACACACACACACACACACACACAAACACACACAACTAGGTTAACAGCTTCGTTACTGCTCCCTAATCCGCGGCCTGCCACGTGCACATTTATCGAGACGCCTCGCATTTCTCTCCCTCTCTCTCTCTCTTTCTCTTTCTCTCTCTCTATCCAACATATCTCTGTCTCCTATGTATATTCATTTTTCGGTCACCAAAATCATTTTGGCATAGTAAATTTTGTGTCCTCGTTTTCCTCCCCTCTCTCTCTCTGTGTGAATACATAATTAGACCATTCACAGTTTAGAGCATTTAAATTAAATTATGATGGCAAAGTGTTGAAATATCCCCAATGTTTCGAGTAGTTCGCCCTCTGGGATAGGGTTGAGAATGGGGAGGGGAAGGGGAAGGTTGTGTGTGGGTTTGTTTTTAGACTGGGTGCTTTGATCATTGCGTGTGCCACTTAAAGGCATATTGAACTATGTTAATAGACAGCTGCTAATTATTACCTAATTATTATTTATGTGTGACACCGCTTAAAGTGGGCGAGTATATGTTTTTAGAATGTGTGTATGTGTGTGTGTACGTGTGTGTGTGGGTGTGTGTGGGTGTGTGTGCGTAAAGTGTAAATTACTTCGTTGTATAAAATTATTGCGCTGTTTGACAGAGGGAATTTGAGGGAAATTGGCTTCAAAGTCATTCGGATTAAAAGTTTGGAAAAATAATTTATAATCTATAATAAGAAAAGTTATAGATGATTTTTCTATCATACACAAAATCGATGTTTAATATTTAATAAATTAAATTTAACATTTCAATAAATTTGTACAACTTGAAATTTGCACAACGACAATCAATTAATTATTTGAATCTAGTCCCAAAGCAATGCTTTGAAGATGATTTACTTTGGTGGCTTAAAGCGACATCAAATGGAATTGAAAACAAGTAGAAAACAACTGCGACTGACTAAAATGCTCGGGCGGAAGTCGACTTTCATAACTTTGCGCTGAAAGCCGTTCGGCTATTAACTTTAGTGCCCAACACAACAAGGGGGGGTTAGCGAGGGGGGGATGCGTCGACTGGCAATTGCATGCAATAGTTGGGTAAAATGTTCAACGAGCTACAAAAACCCAACTGCAAATCGGCTAAAATAAGAGCTGCATATAGCCAAAAACGAAACGAAACAGAACCGAAAAGTTCCAACTGCGGGGGCCAAAAATATGAAAAGTTTTGCTGTCGAGTGGACTTGGAGTTGCCAATGTGGTAGCTGGGTGGCATGTGGTGGTGATGGTGGTGGTGGTGGTGGTGGGCGTTGCTGCCCTTTTTGTGATTAGCATAAAACTGCCAAAGTCTGTGCAGAGGCCATAAACATTCGCACAGTCAAGACACACATAGACGGACTGGCAAAGCAAAAAAAAAATGTTGTTACGAGTGCAGGCAACAGCATTGATAGAGAACCAGCAAAACCGCACCCCACCACTAATCCTCATCCCCTCACCCACAACAAAACCCTTTGCCCAATCCTATGTCCAGTTAAGACCGATGCTCACAATGCGCCCAATGGGTCATTTTTGGCCATTGTGTCGACATTCGACGATGTTTGCATGTGTTGCGCACTTTTGCCAGCAGGCTTACCTTGCACAGCCGCATCCGTTCAGGCAGACATACACCCACCAACACACACTCACACACACACACACACACACACTCATTCACACACTCGAAAACTCGAATACTCGTTTTGGGTGTGCAGTTTTTGTGGGCTTCGTATTTGGCAAGCTAAACGAGTTTAGTTGGCCAAACATTATCATAACTTGGTCGTTTGCAAGCCGCAATGGTGTAATCGTTTCATTTTTAAAACGTTTTCGGCATTTTTACAACACACACACACACACACACAGATACAACAGGCACACACACAAATTCACAAAACGACTGCCTTTCCGTTCATTATTTTGATGTCCGGTTTTGGGCATTTTGATACCCTTTTTGTGGATATCATAAATTTATTAAGCTCTGAATGTCATAGAGCATAAATTCGATGAAATATCTGTTAACCTGTGACAATAAAAGTGAAGTTTTAATTTTTTGAGAAGTTAGAATTGCAAATGCCGACAGCCATAAAATTTAATTACTATATCAACAGCAACCAGCTGATGAAAATGAGAATTTTTCTTAAATATACCGCAATGAAACTCTTCAGTTCCGAAAGGAAACTATTAGTTAAAGCAACGAGTCTTGCCAAAAACAGATACCTATTTCAAAGCAATTTTTAAATAAAGGAAAAGTTTTAAATTTAAAGTTTTTCATTTTAAAAGAAACTCGAAAGAGTATTAAATGTTCATCAACCCAAATTTAGAATTCATTTTTCCCCAGAAAATGTTCATATGTGTTTGTGTGTCTGGTAAAAACTCTGCATAATTTTTTGCTGCATAATAATGGACTTTCGTTTTCTGCCCAAAAAGTGCCCTCAAAAGAATATTTAACTTTAGTCGTCAGCAATTTGAGTTGCAAATGATTCGTTTGAACTAACTCAAAACTAGCGACTGCAATATATGTGGGCGGGTCTCAGCAGATAATCTATATCTGTATATATAAAGAGAATAATTGCTTCTAGGGGTGTTTTCGGGGTCAGCTCAACCCTTTTACAATAGTTACGTATCACAAACCGACGCCATGCATAATTAATAGTATGAAACAAGGTGTAGGAACGATTAAAAACGCCTATTAATTATAGTTTTTCTCTTCATATTAGTTTGGTGGCAGCCAAATCCCTAAAAATAATACCATAAATAAAATAAACCACGGGGTAACCAAATGACTTCATTGCAAATATATTTGATATATGTATATATATATGTACAGTGTATGTCTGTGTGTGTGTGTGTATATGTGTGTGTGTGTGTGTGTGTTTGTGCTTCCATTGAAATTAATTCAATGCGCTTAAATTTCACGTCTATTAGTCTCCGGAGTGCGACGCCACTTTCTAATTTCCATACCAAATACACATTTTTTTTACATTGTTTCTGGTGTGTTTCCTCTTGCTGCTGCTGTGTTTGTCGCACCAGGCAATTAATTTTGAATTTTAATACCCCCAAAGTCACTGAGCGCAAACACACACACACACACACACATATACACATATATATATATATTATATATACATATTATATATACATATAAAAACACACAGCTGGCTAATTGTGGCACAGCAATGTGCAAGGCATTTTATATATTGGCTCATCGGTTGCTTTAAGAAGTAAATATTACACTGAAAGCAATCTGAGTTCCTTATTTTTTTATAAATATTTCTTATTTTAAATCAAAAAAACAATGAAAGTTAATCGATTAAATATTTAAATTGTCTTTATTTTTGCCCATTCTTTAATACTCCTCGAATACAATCTGCTAAATACAAAAAAATTAATCTAGTGTAATCAACTAACAGCTTTACCAAGTCACAAATATGTATTCATAAAAGAAGACATATTTTTTTTTTTACTGTGTAACTGACAGAAGTTGGAAATTGGGCAGTTGAAATGAAAATGCGTTGCAAATCGAGACGACGACAACGGCAACGACAATGATGACGTCGATGACCTTAGGTGAAAGTTTTTGTGACAAACACAAACACAAACAAACAAACACACACACAAACACACACAAACGCACACACACACTCATTAAAATAACATGAACTGGCAAACATACACCTTGCCACCGGAAGCGGAAACATCGCGAAAATGTCAAAGGCACAACGGCAGCTGAAGAGAAAAACCATTAGGGCAACAGCAGTTAGTGGGTCAAAGGCAAAGGCAAAGGAAGAAGGACAAAGGCAATGAGGACAAGTGGCTGGCGGGCAACTGGCAGCCATTAGATACGCCAGCTCCGTCTCCACTGGCTGTGTAAACACTGTTTAAAGTGTGACCCAATAAGACAAAACAATGCGCAAATTTAATCAACAATAAACGTAAAGCATGCAAAATAGGCAAAAAACAAACAGAAACAGAAACAGAAACAGAAACAGAGGCAACGAGAAAGTTGTCTTGGGTGTCAGTTGAGGCAGTGAGCCAAGAGCTGAAGTGAAGTTCACGTAACAGCTCGAGACAATGAAAAGCCAGTAATTTATTGTGTGGCAGCGCTAATTGCAAAAATAAAACATGATTTATGGTCAGCACGATAAAAGTGGGCCGACAACGCTCTGCCAGATGCCCAAAAACAACGCCAGATGCCAACTGGGTCTCAGGCTCAATAGGCACAGCAGGTCTTAGTGTGTATGCTAGTGTGTGTGTGTGTGAGTATGTTGGTATGTTGGTGTGTTGTGTGTGGCTAGAATTAAGCTGTAACACATGATGTGCGAGCAGAGGCGTAAGTAAAATTCTGAAATTTGGGCACTTCAGCTAATTTCTGCAAACACTTTATTATTAAGACATTATATAAGAATTAGCTAAATTTCGAATTTTCAACCACACATGAGTAGAATATACTCTATTCCTGAATATAATAATTTATCAAATTAGCACTTTTGTATTTCGGCTAATCTTCATTTTGTATACCAAGTCAAACATTTGAGATTCGTTGAAATTAGCTTATTTATCCCGTAAAGTAGTTCTCTGTTTCTGAATGAAATTTTTGGTTCAATTGAGCACTTTTTTTTATTCCTGCTAATCTTAATTTTGTGTACCAAATCAAAAATTTAACATCGTTTAAATTACCCATAGGTTATTTATCCAGGGGCAGAAAAGCGTCTTCTTTAAACATTGAATTTTGAAGAAGAAATACGAAGTTTTTATGTATTCATTTTAAAATTTCTTATATATATTCATATATTATTCATATAATATTCATATATATATAATATTTATAAGGTAGCTTCAGATACTTTTAGATTTCGTATTTTCTATTGCTGCATCCTTTAAATTTTCATGATTTTTTTATTGCTTTTTCCGAAGCAGAAAAACAGCAAACTCAAATTTTAAAATTTTTTGATTGACATTGCACATCTTACAAATTCCTATTCCTATTTCATAGTCCCATAAAAAAGTGGCCTGTCTACGCCACTGTTCTGGTAGCCAGTCAGGGAACTTTCTTGATTTTACTATTTAATAGAAAGTCTAACAAACAATGTTCAAAGTTTAGTTGATAGAAGAAAAAATGTGGTTCTGCAGACAGAAGCTGGCCAATTATGTCTAAATAATTGCTATGCGAGCGGCTTTTTAAATGTGTTGACAGCCCAAAGCTGAATGATGATGATGATGATGAGGAGGAGAATGATAATGATCTTAATGATGATGAGGATAATGCTGATGTTGTTGCTGTTGGTGATGAGTATGTTAAACAGATGAACCAATGGCTTGGAAGCGAATCAATCAGGCGCACACAAAGACCAATTGCAAACAAGTTGTTGTCCACAGTCATTTGAAGGGGAGCAGGGAACTAGGATAATATTTGACCACGACGATTGCTTCTTCTTCTTCTTCTAGTTGGTTGGAATAGTAGTTTCATTACTTTCGCTGCTTTAGCTGACAGGACAACGACGAGGACAACGACAAGGACGAGCAAAAGCAAAGCTCATCATTATGGCTCATTAGCAAAGCTATTTTTGTGTGTTACTCGCATTTTTGCCATGTCTTTTCCATTTTGTGGCAGATCCTGGTAACTGGCGAGTGTTGGTTATATTGAATGCTGCTAATTTGCACATAAGCCGCTTGGGGGCCGTCTTGCATAATGCCAAATCTCTTGCCAACAGGCCGACTACTGCCGACTACTGTTCGTTTGGACCAACTAACTAAGCCCCTCTAATCTCCAGGCCAGGACTTAATCCAACTGCTTATTACATACTACATGTCTCTGCTGCTCACAAAAGTATTCCAAACGCACACACACAAACACTTTTACATACACAAAGATAATTTAGCTGGACAAAGCAGTCAAGCTAAACTCGCATTGGACCCAAAATGGACTCGGCGACTCATCTCGTCCCATTGATTTTTAGGTAGAAGTTTTGGCCGCGCCAGCTTAGGCAGAACCAAAAAAATAATTAACCGCAAATGTTGTAACATAACAAAATATTTATCTTTTGTTAGAAAGTGCTCGACTGAGACTTACTCTAAGATTTTTGTGAATCATTTGTTTACAAAATCAAAATCTTTTGTGTACTTAAATAAACATGACGAAAATTACATTTGCACGAAATAAACTGCTGTCAACTGTGATTCTCATCGAAAACATGCTCATTTAATATGATAAATATAAATAAATATACACCTTACCTAATCTTTCATAAACATGGGGTATAAAGGACCAAAAAAAAAAGGCAACCAGTATCAGCAAAAAAAAAAACGCAGGGATAACAGAAAATCAGGTGGGGGAGCAGTAAACATTTGTGGGGGGGGGGGGGGGTGGGGGCAGTAAACATTGAGCGTTGTCAGACAACTCTTTGAATGGGGTGGAAGCAGACGACTTTTGCATTCAAGGGGAACGGCTTAATGTGCCGGTGAGCGCACATGTGTCCATTATTTGGTGCATTAAGACCAGCAAACGTGGCTATAAAGGGGTTATGGGGTTAAGGGAGCTGGCGGGGAGATGGTCCATGAGCATGCCATGGCCGGAGACATGCACAAGCAGAATGTTGCTGATAGCCTTTATTGTCTGGCTGTTAGAGCAACACAACTTGCAACAACTGTTGCGACTTTTAATGTCAACGAAAGGTTTGAGCACAGAGTGAGGTTGCCTCCACATGCTGATGTTGGCAACCGCAGCAACAAATGGCATAGAGGCAGCAACAGGAGCAACAACAGCAGCAGCAGCAGCAGCAGCAAAAGCAACAGTATGTTGTTGCCACTGCATGATGCTCCTTCTGTGTAATGGCTGCATAAGAATAGCATCAGCATGAAGCGAACGATGAGTCCAGCGCACAAATTCCAAATGAGTGGAAAGTCATGAATGCAACCTACCTGCACCTACCTGCCACACAAAAGGCAACCAGCTACTGTCGCAATTTCTTCTTTGTGTTTGTTGCCAACTGGCAGCAAAACAACAACAAAACCAAAAACAGCAGGTATATCGCATAGTTGCAAAAAAAAAAATATATATTCAAAAATAGCCACATTAAAAACAAAACACAATAAAAATGTGACAATTTCAAGCGTTATTTACATGGCTTATTGAAAAAAATCAACATTTTTCAGGAATAGCGTTAATACCAAAGCCAGCAAACCTGGTCCACTAAGCCTGTTAACATTTTTTGGGGATATTTGTCGACTTGTTGCCCAAATCACTTCTGGATTTTCAATTATTTGGAGTCATATAAAAATTATTGCTTGCTTTAAATATTTATATTTATTAGAGCAGTTTTAAAATCGTATAAGATTTAAATATTTTAAATACAATACTTGAACTGAATAATGGTTTTTACCAAGTCAGCTTTAGGTTTATGTTTTTTTTTGTGCTTGGTATGAAATATTCCTTTTATTTAAGCGTTTCGGTATTAAATATTATTAACTTTATACTTTTCTCTCGTTTCTCTCACTTGCAGCATGGACTACACAACGCTGCTGTGCTGCAGCCTGGCTTTCGTATTATATTTGAACACCCTTAATGCGGGCTTTGTCTATGACGACAGGTAAGAAGATAAAGCATGGCCAACTTTCACGTAATGCTTAAGCTTCAAGGCAAATTTATGTATTTAAGTTAAGACCAAACACTAACACACAATCTAAAATGTCAAAAACAAAAAAAAAAAAAGGAGAACAAAAATTAAATAAAGTAAAAATGTTCTGAAATTTGGGATGAGATTGTGGTGTAGCACGTGGCATGCTTCGTTGCAGCAATGGAATCTCTCAGTGGTATTTAAAATCGAATTTCAAGGCTCACACACATACATACACACACACACACACTCAGGCACACGAACACACATAAAGCACATTCTGCTACACTTTGCCACTGCGGCTGACAAGAAGACGACTCGCAGCAGGGTTTGTGTGGCATTAGAGTGGCATTTGTTTATGTGTGCCGCAGCAACGGCAACGGCAACGTTAACGACAACGGCAACATACCTTCGAGCACAGATGCTGTTGCTGTTGTTTTTCTCTGTTGAGTTTGTGTGTTTGTCACGAACACCTCGCCAATATCCCTAAATAGTCCAGCACAGTGCGTCCAGGAAGCGTCCAGGTGAGCTGCTTTCCACAAAGGACCACCCACAATGCCTGAGGATTTTAATATCGTTCTTGCTACTTGCCTCCCGCTGACACAGTGACAACATCGAGACACCTCAAAACCCAACCTTCACCTTTGACTGCCTCACAGTGGGGCAACATAAAAGTGGAAAGTAAAATGCATAAATATGCAACAAGCTGCATTCTGTGTGTCAAGTGCCACAGGCACAAAAGCCAACCAATTTTGGTAACACACATTTGTCATGTAATTTTGTCATTCACATCCGATGGAATATTTTCGACTAAAGTCTTTTTTATTGATAGACATTTCAATAATGTGTTCAAGGTCATTTTTTATGATGGATTAAATTTTTATTATAATATATTCTAATCCAATCGTATGTTCTATAATTCTGCCGAAATCGCAAGAAATTTAAGTTAAAATTTGCCCACAAACCCTTAAAAATTGAAAATTGTCATGCTCCAATTCTGAATATTTATTTTATGTAATTTCTCTAATATATTTAACATATTCTCTTTGCAACCTTCAATATAATCTTAGACGCGCCATTTTGGGCAATGCGGACGTCTCTGGTGGATCGAGTTGGCAGCGCAGCTTTGCCAATGATTTTTGGGGCACGCCATTGACGGACAGTGGCTCTCACGGCTCCTGGCGACCGCTTTGCGTGTTGAGCTTCCGGCTGAATTATGTACTGGCCGGTGGATTTGCGCCGTGGGGCTTTCATCTGGGCAACAATCTGTTGCATTGTGTGGCAACGGCGTTGGTGGTGCGTGTGGCGCGCACGCTGCTCGCCTCTTTCTGGGCGGTGCTGGTAGCGGGTGCACTCTTCGCCGCCCATCCCATACACACTGAGGCAGTGGCGGGAGTGGTGGGCCGAGCCGACGTCGCTGCCTGTGTCTGCTATCTGCTCACGTACCTCAGCTATCTGCGGCACATGCGCTGGCGCGAATCCGCCGATCCCCGCCAGTGGCTGGCCTTGGCCACCACGCTCCTCTTTGCTCTGGCCGCGCTGCTCTGCAAGGAGACGGCCATAACGGCTCTTCTTGTCTGTGCAGCGTTCGATGTGATGCGAGCCCTCAGCGGACAGGTGGATAAGGTGAGATTGAATTGCTTGCGAATTTAAAGCAATCTTCAACTTTTTTTAATATATTACATATTTTATTTTATATTTTATATTATATTACTTAAATTATTATTTTCCACGTTTAAAAGTAAAACAAAATTAGAACTCAAAGTTTAAAGCCTCAACAACAATAAAAATATGTAAATGAATTTTTAATTTAATTTAAAGTGTTATCAAAACTTTCTCACAAAGAAAAGTCTTCAAACGAGTTTAGTTTCATTGCAGACAATTTTCTAAGCTATTTCCCCATCTTATCGAATTATATCTCATAAACTTGAAATGATTTTTAAAACAATTTTTTAACAAACACAAAATTACTCTCAAAATTTAAAAAGTAGTTTAGTTAATCAAAGGTGGCTTAATTTGAATATTAGAATATTTTTAATCAGAGTTGGATATTTTAATTTCTTCATTTGCCTGCCCAAAAGGGCAAAGATTTTGTTTATCTGAAATAGTTCAAACAACATTTGGTTCAAAACAACCTGAAGTTCTTTTTGCAAATATATCGAAGCTAAATTTTTTTTTTATTCTAATCAACATTTGAATTTGTTCTTCCCATTTTAGCAACGCCTGCGTTCGCTGTGCATTGTGCTTGGCGCCTTCGGCTGCAGTGCCTATTATCGGCTGGTCATCGTGCCGGGTCCACAGAGCGCCTTCTCCAGTGCCGACAATCCGATAGCACGCACTGCGTCCATGTGGACGAGATTGTTGACATTTCTGCACCTGCCTGTTGTCAATTTGAAGCTGCTGTTGCAGCCGCAAGTGCTCAGCTTCGATTGGGGCATGGATGCACTGCCGCGCGTCACAACGCTCTGGGATCGTCGCAATGCGCAGTCCGCCTGCTTTTACTCGATATTGGTGGGCGTGGCATGGCGCAGCTGCAAACTGCTGCTGCAGAGCAGTGAACACGATAGTAGTAACAATAATAATAATAATAATAATAATAATAATAATAATAATAATAATAATAATAATGGTGCCAGCTATCAGCATTATCATATACAAAAGGTGGGCAGAAAGTCGCGCGCTAAGCGCAAGCGACTCTCCAACAACAACAACAATAACAACAATAACAACAACAATAACAACAACAACAACAACAACAACAACAGCAAGTATCAATCCTATGAGGTAGCCTATCAACAGGATGCTCTGCCCTGCAGCGACTGCAACAATAACAATAGCAACGGCGCCTATGTTTATGGGGATGCAACAGCTGCGGCACACACGTCACATTCCTCACATCCCCTCGTCGTGTCTTCCGCTGTCAGCTTGGCCCTGCTGAAGGCTTTTCGTGGATCGCGCAGCAGCAGCAGTTGCAGCAACAGCACAACGGCCAGCAACAAGAGTAGCGGCAGCAGCAGCAGCTCCAGTTCCAATTGCAGCTCCTTGGATGTTGCGAGTAGTTCCTCCTCCTCCTCCTCCTCCGCCGCCGCATCCACCTCCTGTTCGGAGTATATGTTGAGCGGTATGCCGGCGCCGGCACGCCGTGCCTGCATTCTGCTCATGTCCTGTGCATTTCTAACGCTACCATTTCTGCCGGCGAGCAATCTGTTCTTCTATGTGGGTTTCGTTGTGGCCGAACGACTGCTTTACCTGCCCAGCGTTGGCTTCTGCCTCCTGGTCGGGTATGGTGTCTCCAAGTTGCTCGCCTGCCGTCGCTGTCGCAATTCGCCCCGGACACGTTGCCTGCTGCTGCTTGGCTTCAGTGTGCTCCTGGCAGCGATGAGCTTGAGAACGGTGCGCAGGAATGCCGACTGGCGGGATGAGGAGAGCCTCTTCCGCAGTGCCATTGTAGTCAATCCGCCAAAAGGTGAGTGTTCCCAACAAACAGCAATTTGCAATTGCCCTGTTTTTTTGCATACTTAATTCACACGCTTTGTTTTTGTTAGCACTGGGAAATTTGGGCAGTGTGCTCAGCTCACAGGCGCGCTACGAGGAGGCCAAACAGGTGCTGCAGGAGGCCATCCGGTATAGGCCCAACATGGCGGATGTGCACTTTAATTTGTGAGTATCTGTATTATCAGCTATAATTTAGTAGTTAACAATTTAAATTAGTCAACAAGTTTGATTCAATATTTTATGCTGAAAAATCAGTCGTAAAGTTTTTAAGTAAAATATTTATTGACATACTTTTAAAGTTAATTATAAAAAAAATATATTCAGCTTCAGGAAATTAAATATCGATTTTAAATAAAATACATTATTAAAAATGCTAAGGCTAATTAAAGTTAATTAACCAACTTTTCATAATCTAGCATTATCTACTGATGCGTATTTTATATTGCTAAATTTAATAAATTCAATTTATGTAATTGAAAATGATTGCAAGTAATGAGTAAAGGTATTAATATAATAAACTCAATTGTGGGCAATTAAAAGTAGTTGTAAGTAATTAAAGCAAGCTTTTTAATACGTTAAATGATGGGTTGATATGCACATAAATTCAAGAATATAATAATCAGGAAGAGTCTCCCTATTTTTCTGCATAATTCTTCACTTTTCTATGACACAAATGATATAAATAGATATTTGCAAAAGTTCTACTCAACATTTCTAAGGTGCATAAATATTTGTAACTAGTTATATTTCACAGCAGAGTTAAAAAAAAAAATAAAAAACCTTAAGGATGTACACAGATAGAACAGTTTCAGTGCTCAGTTAAATGGCAGTCAGATGCCTGTTTATAACCCTCTCTCTCTTTATCTCGCTCCCTCAATCTATCTGTCTCTTTTTATATGAGCCATTTTCATTATGTGTGTGTCTGTTTTGGTGTAGATGCAGCACTCGGTTGCGCATTTAGTGCGACCATTTTCATGGCTCAAGGCTGCTGCTGCCTGTCAAGCAGCTAGACGCTGTTAGAGTTTATAATGCAGCTGCAGTAAACTGAGAACCAGCATCAGCCTCAGCGCCAGCATCAGCGCCAGCATCAGCGCCAGCATCAGCGCCAGCATCAGGATGTGCCCGAGCTAGTACAATGCCAAACAA
Organism: Drosophila melanosoma; assembly: GCA_035042045.1. Lineage (NCBI taxonomy): Eukaryota > Metazoa > Arthropoda > Insecta > Diptera > Drosophilidae > Drosophila > Drosophila melanosoma. The sequence continues at coordinate 2,237,282 of JAWNLY010000203.1, read as the reverse complement.
GCTGTCAAATGAAGCCCATTTTGTTGGATTCCTCGGGCTCTTCCAGAGGTGGGTGCTGGGTGTAAATTCTTTTTATACGCCTTTTGCAAAACTATGCGCATTTTGTGCCGCACACTTTTTTTTTCTTCTTCTTTGCATTGCATACTTTGGCCAACAACAAAAGTCCTTCGCGTTCACACTCCAGCCCAGGAGATCTGTGCGTTTTTCTTCCTCTTTTTATAAAGTTTTTTTTTTTTTTTTTTTTTTTTTATGTAAGCATCCCCAACACACTCTTCATATTGCAGCCATTCGTCTGTCAACGTCTGACAAAGTCTGTAAGCGTGCTGTTTTGTCTGTTTTGTCTGTTGTCTGTTGTCTTTTGTCTGTTCGCATTGCATTTTCCCTCATTGCGCATATTTCTCAGCATCAGGCGAGACGACAGCACAACGGCCAAAAGAAAAGTCAACAGCAGCAACAACAGCAACAGCAACAACAGCAGCAGCAACTATTATGTGCCATATAACAACAGCAACTAGCAACAACAACAACAACAACAACAACAACAAGTGTTTTAGCTGCATCAACTGGGAATAAACAAGTACAAAAAAGGCAGTAATTGTGCAAGCTACTCGACTGCCTGATACTCTGTTTAGTTTAAAAATCAGCAAAAAGTGTTTGACATCTCATTACTCAATTTCTCCATTTAACTCCTTGCTTGCTTGTACCAAATATTGGCAATTGAATATATATAAAAAGAACAGGAAATTACCTCTGATCTCACCTCATATACACCTTTGTTTTTGCCAAACTAGGGAATTTTGAGTGGGGAAAAACAAAAAGCTGCCCGCGAAATTGTGCTTTGAATATTCAGTGCGTCATTTGTGCAGAGCTCTTCTTTCATTCCCCGTTTGGTTTTTGTGCGCTGCAACTCCAACTCCTACTTCAGCTCCAGCTCAGATTCCAGCAGCGAGTCCTTGCAACTGTGCCGCAGGCGTTGCGAGGCGACGCAACGCTGCGTCTTGACGCATGCCAGATTATTGCATGTGATTTCGGTGGCATAGCAATATGAGTAGCAACAGCAACAGGAACAGCCACAGGAGCAGCAACCATCCCTGCTGTTTAATGTCAAAGTACTCGAAAGTCAATGGTTCAAAATCAGGTCACATTGCTATGGCTGCTGTCAAATACGCTCCAGCTCCAGCTCCAATTCCAACTCCAGCTCGGATCTATCGAATTTTAGCCGCTGGTAACGAAACCCTTCAATGTCCGAGCCGCAACCCCAAAGCGCAGAGCACAGGAAGCATTCGCCGCGTGACATGTTTGCTCCCCACACGCTAATCGAAAATCAATGTTGTCAGCAGCCATCCACCCACAGGATGCTGTTTCCTGTTCACGCTCAAAGGCTAAGCAGCTGTTTGCACATACTATATTATTTACTGCGATCGAGCCATCAATAGCAAAAGCCAGCGGCTTTCCTATTCCTTCACTTGACTGATTACCGCCCACGTCGAACGATTCCCGTGTTTTCCCAATGTTGGAATCATTCTCGGATGTTGGGGGAACAGACAAACATTTGTTGACGCTACACAAAAAGGAGCGAGCAACATTGATAAAATTCTGTTTGCTAGAAAAGGGGAGGTGCACAGAAAAAAAAAATATATATATATATATATATATAGATGCCTTACTTGTAGACTCCTGGCATCCTTGAACAACCAAACAGCAAACAATGATACCTGAAATCACTGAGTTGCATAATTTAATTTCATTCTTTTTTTTTATATAGAAGTTGGGTTTATTATTGACTTGTTACGATTTGTGCCACACATCGTAGCAGTTAAATGTGCCATATCTATTTTTGCTCTGCCTTAAACTATGTGAGCCCAGATATTTAATTGAATCTTTTTGCATATCTGTATATCATAGGCAGTCTGATTGATTATCATATTATATAGGTGTGAGGTTCCATATAAATTTTAATTAATTAATTAATTATTATTTATAGATATCTTTAAATTCATTTACAAATAATAAAATCTGAAGATATTTGTGGGTGTTTAATCTATTTGTACTTTGATAACGCAGCTTTATCGAGTCGACACCAGGCACATCTGCAAACATGTTGCATTTGTGTTGTAATTGCATCAAAGATTCGCCGACATCTTTACCTGCTTTAAGGGGTGATGCAGTGCAGCTCTTTGCTGGGCAAACTAATTACATAATTCCGAGCAATCTTACTTTCGCTTTAGCCTTTTATATAGTTCACCTTTCAGAGTGTTTGTGTTGGCTGCTGACTGTGAAGATGCTTGAAAGGTTTCTAGGTGCCGTGAATAGGTCACCGGTTGCCCCCGTTGCAAGGGGGGTGGGGGGTGGCGGCTCTAATTAGATCTCAAGTTGCGGCAGAAGTGTGCGACAAGTTCAGCAGCCGTCAATCATATAATGGCGACACTTTCCCTTTCACTATCTCAACGCCACTCATTCTCCCTTCTATTCACCTTGCAGGGGCATTCTGCACCAGAATCAGCAGGACTTCAAGTCGGCCATTGAGTGTTTTCAGCGTGCCATTAAATTTCGGCCAAGTTTGGCAGGTAAGTAACTTTCTCTCTCAAAATATTGCTTTTCTATTCATTTGCTTTGAGTTTTCTAAATACACTCGAATGTGCAACTTGCAACACTCTCAGAACTCAGAACTCAGAACTCAACCTACTCTATATATTTGCTCTAACAACTTCTCCGACTGCTCTCTTCGCATAGTGGCCTACCTCAATCTGGGCATATCATTCGTGGCGCTGGGAAAGCGTCAGCAGGCTATGGAAATCCTTCAAGTGGGTGCGACGCTGGATGGTGCTGCGGTACGCGATCGCAGTGCCCATGACCAGGCCAGAAGCTCAGCCTTTCTGCAGTTGGGTGCACTCTACGTGGAGCAGGGCAAGTTGCAGCGAGCGCTGGCTATCTACCGAGAAGCGTTGGCCTCGTTGCCAACACTGCTGCAGCAAAGAGAGGTGCTCTACCAGCGCATTGGGGATGTCTTTGGGCGACTGCAGCAGTGGGACGAGGCAGAGCGTCATCATCGCGCCGCGTTGGAGCTGCAGCCCAATCAGGTGGCGGCACACTTGAGCTACGGCATCACGTTGGCCAGAAATGTACGTGCCTGGATGAGGTTATGTGTTGGCTTAGACTCACTGCTTTTTTTTTCATTTCTTTTGCAGAGCAGTCGCGCCTCGGAGGCGGAAATGTGGTTCAAGCGCGCACTAAAACTGGCACCAGAACAGGCCAGCGTCTATCACCATTATGGTGAGTATCTTGGATGAACTATATAGATCAATAACTAACAACTGATCGGATGAGAATTTCTTTAACTTCTGTTGGATTGTTTGTGCTAATTTTAATGCCTCAAAAAACTGTGTTTTTATTTCTATTTGTAGCTGAATTTCTGGCATTGCAGTCACGTCATCACGAGTCCGTTGTTTATCATCGACGAGCTGCTGAATTGGCGCCCACGGATTACGCTTTGGTTGTGGCAGCTGCAACCTCACTAAGATTGCTCGATCGCAAAGCAGAGGCGGAACTGTGGTACCGCAAGGTGAGGCAACATCATCTCTAATACATTTTTTTCTCGTTTAATAAACAAATAATTATTTTATTTTTTTGGCACAGGCTGTTGCTTTGCGACCGGATGACGCACATGCTCACACCAATCTGGGGGCCATATTGCATCTGCTGGGACGCACAAATCATGCGGCGGCTAGCTATAAGGATGCCCTCCGGCTGCAGCCGGGTGATGCCATAACGCTGGGCAATCTGGCGAAATTGGGCGTGACAAATGTTTAGCCACCAAGTGGATAGCGTTAATTATCGTGACACATAGAGAGAGATAGAGAGGGGGTCAAGGAGAGAAAGTGAGAGAGAGGGAGAGAGAGAGAGAAAGCAGTAGTTATTTTTATATATGTATGCGCAGGCCGATTATAGCCGTTAGATAACTCTACAGAATTTATACGAAGGACTTCGATATCATTTAGCAGAAGGCGGAAGGCAGCATGTAAATAAATCACAAAGCGTCGACCAAAGAAAGTCAAAAGTCAAAAGTCAAAAGGAAAAAATCGCAAATCAGAATTTATGTGACTCGATGACAGAAGAAATTAAAATGAAATAAATGAAAAGAAAAGAAAAGAAAAGAAAAGGGAAAGCAGCAGTGGAGAGACAGAGAGAACAATAATTAAACTACCTAAAAATTAAGGAATATCGAAAAAATAAAAATAAAAATAAATCGTAACCGTAACCGGAAACCGGATGCAGGTGCTGTACAGTGAACATAGTCTTAGTAAAACTATCAAGAATAGAATTGATGCATAATATCGATAGCAAAGTACACACGATAAATGTTTGTCTATCGATAGCTACATTTTAAAATATCGATAGCAAAATCAAACGACATTTTGGTAACTTTATGTGCTTAATATGAATGTAAATTTATGTAAATATAGAGACAACAAAACCAAAAAAAAAAAATACAACCCAATAAAAAATATGACAATTATAACTATTGACCATATATATATATATATATATATGTATAGTTAAGTGTATATGTATATGACTGTATGTGGACTATGTCTAAACAATTTGGTGGCTTTCAGTTCGGGCCAAGCGGCTCGCGAGTTCGTATTTTTTTTTGGCGTTGTGTGTACATTTTAGTTAAGCGAAATAGTTACTGAAATATGATTGTAAAAATCCAAAAATGTTAGAAATACTTGAAAAGTGTATGGAAATGAAAAGAGAATACATATATAATTAAAGACAACAACAAAAAAAATGAAAACTATTTGAAAAACATAAACCGAAATACTTTTGCATTTTTCAATACTCGCCTCATTGTGCTCAAAGCTGCTTACTCAACCGATAAGCAGTAAACTTGGTGCTCTGATATTGCAACTCCCCTCCCACCCACCAAATACCTCCCTCACTCCTACAACAAGTGGCTCACATTGAACCCATAATTGTGACCACTTTGCCCAAAGCACCACTTGCCAGCCAACCAACCAGCCATGCAGTCGGAGCGAGGCCAACTATATGCACCCACGGGCGGAGGAAATATTTTCAGTGCTTAACGGCTTAAAATCTCCTTAAGATCCTTACCTCTCCCCTGCCCCCCGGCCACAAGCACAAGTACAAACACAATCAGTGTCAAAATTTTCGACCGAAAGTCGAAAGTAAAAGCGAAGAACAAGACGAAGACATGGCTGCACTCAGAAAAATATATTTCCGAAAACTTAAAAAAATGATTGCAAATTGCAAAAATTTAGAAACAACATTTTATATATAAATATCAAACTTATTGTTGAAAGAGAGTGCTCGCGTGTTTCTTGACATTAACTTACCTTCTATAGCATATTTATTTCCAGTGTACAGCCGGTTGAAAGCACATCTGACGGCGAAGGCGCCACTTAAGCCCAAGCAAACCACAACAAGAAATAAAGCGTTTGTGTCTTATGCCAACTAAATCGCTGGATTATGAATTACAATATACTTGACTGCCACGACAACGACGACGACGACTGAGTCTGGTCCAGGACGAAAACCAGGACACCACCTCCCCACTGCACTGCTCTGTTACCCTCTCGCTCCCGCTGCAGTCATAATATTGCCACAGCTAATGCTGCAGGCGGCTAAATGGCTGCTGGCTTGCCAAGCTGCAGGACAGATGGAGTGCATGATGGAGTGTATGGGGGAAGGAGGGGGGAGGTCTAAATAGCGATGCTGCAGTACGATAAAGGTGATGACTTCTGACATGCAAAGGCAACAAACGCATCTGCAGGACCTTCGAGCCATGCCCAATTGGTTTGGCAAGTCAAGTGGCGGCGGCGTGTTTGTTGGCCGGGAGGTAAACGTGCACAAGACCAGTTCCATGGCAAATAAATGAATGTGTCACTCTGTCAGTCAGTCAGTCAGTCAGTCAGTCAGTCAATCATTGCTGCTAAGTGCAGCAATGTCCTGGTTTGGTTCGGTGCCACCTCATCTGCTCTGATGGTGTCGCACTGCAAGCACTTTGTTGCAGCAACTGAGGCAACTGAGGCAGCTGAAGCAGCATTGGCCACTAAATGCACTCGCTAGTTGCTCGTTCGTTCGAGCACTGCTCACTAATTGCAGACGCCTGTCTGCCCCACGCAAAAGCCACAGCCAACCAGTGTTGCCACATTAGCTATTTTTCGAGCAAATACTTTTGAATACTTTCTAGAAGCAGATTCTGACTCTTCCAGCTACAGAAATAAAAACTGCGAGAGGCAGAAAATTTATTTTAAAAATAAATAATGAGCATCAATAACAGTAATAAATAAATAACTATTTTATAAATATAATAAATCAATTATTTCACAAATTACAAATTCAAATGTTGAATTATTAATTTTATTATACCAGCTCAAACAAAAGAATTTGTAAGCACCAAAAAATTTCAAGTCTGTTATATTTTGCATACTTTTACAAATCTGTAGAGTAAATTTAGCTTTTTTTGGGAAATTAAATTTTACTAAAACTAACTTTTCACAAAGAGCTGGCAACACTGCAACGCTGAACTGTCGCTGTCTGGGACCATTGATGCGCTGCTTTTCTTACGAGTGACTCGTTAGCTTTGTGAAGCGGGGCTGAGATGGCGAACTAAGACTGAGAGTCTCAGGCGGAGACTGAGGTTTCTAGGATGGGGTGAGGATGGTGGTGAGGGTGATGGTAGTAGCGTTTCAGACGCTGACTGAGCGCGCTAATTACTGACAGCTTCAGGAGCTGGCTGGCGCGCGGATTTATGACGGCTTCAACGTCAACGTCGCTCCACTGGCCACTCAACTGGCTAAAAAGGTGCACATCCCTCTCAGCCCACTCAGAGTTGGCTCCTTCGGTTGTTGTTGTGGCTGTGTGTGTGTTGCCGAGCTAAATACTTGAGTGTCTGTAGAGACAAGCCAATGGTGAACTGGTCTTTGTTTTTTTTTTTTTTTAGCAGCAAATGAGGAAAACTGTTCCAGTCAACTAGTCCCTAAATTCTGAGCTCCTCCCCCCCTTGGCCTTGATGTCGGCTGCCAAATGCAGAGCTCTGTGCAACTAATTCGAACTAATTATGGGGCCCTTGTTACTTTAACGAAACGACAGGCAAACAGCATGAACAAAAAACAAAATGTTTGATGTACACTTATAAACGCACCTACACAAAAAAATACACACACACACACACACACACATACAGCACACACAGCTAACGAGAGAGAGCGAGAGAGAGAGATAGAAGAAATGCTGGGTAGTTTTATGTTTTAATTGTGGCTTACGTTTGATTTGGCCAAAGGGCATACAACGAGCCATGACAGGCATAAAAACAAAGGCAAACATGCTGGTACATGCCACACACATAATTACACACACACACATATATATTTACATATATATATACACAAATAGAGAGAGGAAGACCACTTTTATTTACAAGTGGGTGATGGCAAATCCAAAATCATTTGTTATTTGCACATTTGCCAAGTGTGTGGCAAGAGAAAAACTTTTACCGGACTCGCTCTTAAATCGCTTTTGATGAGGGTCACATCAAATGCTCCCGCCTGACCGTTTCAGGCACAGTGGGGCATTGCTCACATGGCCCCTTGAGGGGTCTGCTCAGATCGACTCCAGTTGTTTTCGAAGCTATCCACTCAAGAAAGATGTCGCACAAAAACAAACCCGGCAAAACCTCTGTTAACCAATAATGAAGAATGTATGTTTTTCCTAATAGATGGACAGATTATTGCAACCACCATAATCTAAATTAATTATTACTACTGTTTAGTTTTGGTGGTTTTTTTCTTTCAAATTAGTCAAGATAAAGAAGATGTTTGTGTCAGCTTTCATTGTATATATAGTCACATACTCGTAGGTGGAGACTTGAAGATCCAAAGAAATGGGCCAATTAGTTGCCAGTGTTGTTGCAATTGCAGTTGCATCCTTGCTGCTTACTGCATGTGGCACTTGTGTCAATGCCATTTTCGTAGTCCCACTTGACAAGCCGGGCAGGCAGCCCCAAACGTGACAGCGTCAACACTTTTGCATTCGCAAAATAATCATATTGCGAATATAATGGCGTAAAAAAGCAAGTGCAACAACAACAACAACACCAACAGTAACAACCATAAAAAAGATGTCTGACAGTTGACAGTTACAGCTGAAGCTGAAGCCAAAGCTGAAGTTGGCGTTGTCAGCGCCAACGCTCGACGCTCGACGCTTCACGTTCGCGTTTTTATACCCTGTAAAAAAAGGCCAAAACAGATGTGCATGAGAAATGTATGCCTATCCATTGGTAGTACTAATTATTATATAAGTCTTAAATTATTATACATTTGCTTTAATATGCAACATATTCAGAAAAGACACGCTAGAAATTCTTTGACCAATTTGGGAGCAAAATCTAGAAAATTGATTACAAAAATTTAAAACTTGCTAAACGATTTAAGCTGGCCAATATATATAGTTATAGGTTGGAACTGATATTATTATAGTAGTTCCGTATCTTAAGATACATATTTAGGCTAGTTAATTTTTGCTTACATCACTATAGATGTGTTGAAGATTAATTTATTATAGCCAACAAATAAAAATTTAATTTATATTTCAAATAATTTTCGTACTTGTTTTTACATTTATAAAATTGAATTATATTCACAATGTTCTGTTTTTATATAGTTAGTTTAAGTCGAAGTTTAAGTATAAATATAAGTTTACATATTTTAAGCCCAAGATAATATAAAAATGTTTCTAAAATTTAAAGTTTTACAGAGTATACCTGAAGATTGATTCCCAAAACTAAAAGAATCTTATATATTCTTTTGCCTTGCTCATCTCATTGTGTAATTGCACAAAAATAAACTGGCTGCTGAATTTGCTGCCTCATAATGTTGTTGTTTTTGTTATTTTTGTTGCTTGTTGTTGCTATTTTTGTTGCTTGTTGCAAGCTCGTGCGCCAAATTTCAGAATCTGTTGCATAATTTTCGGTCACATTACTTTTTGTGCCTTTCTGAGTGTGTCGCTGGCGCGTGTTCAAGTGTTGACAACGCCAAACCAAAGAGTACACATGCAGTGAGTGGGAGAGAGAGAGAGAGAGAGAGAGAGGAAAAGAGGGGGAATGAGACAGAGAAAGCATAGCGACAATTGGAATTGCAGCAGCAATTTATGCAGCAACACAAGTGCAAAAGGAGAAAGAGCAAAACGATGCGAAAATGCGGCTCGAGATTTGATGTATTTTCAACACTTGCAGGCAACAGACAACAACCAAACAAACAAAAGACAACAATGCAACTCGCTTAATAATATGCAAATTTCATGTGTTGTTTTTGTAATTTTGACAATTACAAATCGTACATAAAACTATGCATAGTCACTGCACAAACTGTACGATTTGTGGGCTTTAATTAAAAGACAACTACCAGTTGTTGCACAAATAATTTTTCAGTGCCACTGGCCGCACAATTAAAAATCAAAATGTCAAATTACACATATACTACATGTTGCAAATTACACACATGTACACCCACATCCACACCAACACACACATGCGCAAAACACACAAGCAAGTGTGTGTACACACACGCACACACATTCGCTCTGTCTATATGTATAGAGACATCAGTAAACTAAGCTGACAGTAAAAAGTCCGTCCAAGCGTGTAATTAGAAATTATATCCAATTGCCCTGCGGCCACTCGAGCAGCCGAACGGCGGCTCTGTCTCTGCCTTCTTCTCTATCTCTGTCTCTGTAACCCTCTCTCTCTCTTCCGCTCTACTCCCTGTCTCTTTCTCTCTGCTTCTGCCCGCTCCCAAAACTTGATTTTTGGTTTTTCGAGACAGCCACAATGCCTGTGGATTGAAATTGCATGTGCTGGCATCTGTGTTTGTTAGTATGTGTGTGTGTGTGTGTGTGCGTAAGTGTGTGTGTATTTTTGGCCAGTACATTGTACTGTGGCCAAATTGGTGGCTTTTATAGTTTTATGAACAGTTGAACAATATTAAATGCATAAATAAAAAAATAATTGAAAAATTCTAAAGAAAAACTTTTTAACAATAATTTTATATTTCAACAGATAACTTTGGCTCCTACTGAGAATTTATTTTTTTATTTATCAATATCAAAAAAAATAAATGAACCAAATAGTATATGCGCTCATCTACAAATATTAATAGTATTAACATTATATATTTTAATAATAAATATTTAAACAGAAAGTTTATACCTCAGAAGTCCATAGCAGGATTGCTAGTCCCACAAGAGCTATAAATAAATAAACTCTATTTTAATATATTTAAAAAATTTTAATTTTTTTAGATGCAGCCTGATCCTAATCCTATATATTAATTAGTTAGAAGTCATTCAATATATTCTTTACTTTAACATTTTACATTACCTTAACTCATTTCGATATTATTCAACAAATGTTGTTGACATTTTTATCTTATATTTTACTACATAATTTATGTCAGCAAATGCTACATTTTAGCCACAGTGCAACGACCAAAACTGATGCTGCAAAATGTTTTTAACTGCAGGAGGCAGTCAGCAGACTTTCCGGTCTTGTCCGCTGCCGCCGCCTATGCCCGGTCCGTTGTCGGGATTTGGCCAACTGACAGTCGTGTCAGTTGGGCAGTCGGCAGTTGGGCAGTCGACAGTCGGCAATCGACAGTCGGGCGGCAATCGGCAATTGGCAATCGGTGGTGCTAGCGAACCCTTTGGCAGCTGCCAAATTGTCTCTTGTGGTTGTCACACACTGCGTATTAGTAATGCGCCATACGCAGCTTTGCCGGCTGCCAGTTGCCGGTTTTGCTTGGGTGTTTTGTGTCAAGTGTCAATGTCTCTGTCTCTGTCTCTATATATGTGTGTGTGTGTGTGTTTGTGCGTGTGCGTGTGTATGTTTTCAATTACAAAATGTCAGACATGTTGAAAATTAAATTCACAGCGTTTTATCGATTTTTGACTGCAACTTCCACTCCAACTTTAAACTCCTTCCTTACTTGCTCAAAAAAACTTTACTAAATGCTGCATTAGGTAAGAAGGCGTCTCATAGCCAGGTAACAGCTATTCCCTCCTCCTTCCCACCACCAACCGCACACTGCACAGTGCAAACTCCTTTAAAAAGTTAGAGACATTTTGTCTGCTTTTGTGCTCTGACTAAATGGCAAGCAGAGATTAAACACACACAGACAAAGATATTGCATGGTCTGCAACAACTTTAGAAACAAGCTAAAAAAAAAGTGCAAGGGGCGCTTTTAGGCAGCCCAAATGCTACTTAATATCAGCAAAGACCTTGATTTCTCTCGAAAACTCTCATGAGGAGTAGGCATAAAAACTATGAGTAAAGAGTAAAACTGGATACCCTTTTGATACTCTTTCACAAAGGACGTGCGATAAGTTTGCCGTAAAAATTAGCTCTCATTTTGCTGTATATATGTATGTCGAATCGGAACTATATCATTTCTATACATATCAAACTATAACCAAACTCACCAAATACAAACCATTTAATATTAGAACTAATCAATAAATCCGTTGAACATTTGCCACATATTTAGTGGAGTTGAAACAGCTCCTCGGGTTGTCTACCCAGAGCATTTGACCAGATGATAAATGCGTGTTGCAACGCCGAAAAGCCGCTTAAAATCAAGTATCAAATGTTATATTTTGAGCTGTAGGAAGTCAAATAGCATTAGGGACAACAATGCATAGCTTACAAGTATCCGCGGAGCGTGACAATGTCAGATTCAGACGTCACAGTGTTTTAAGTGCCGCTGCAGACTGAAGAAGGGTGGGGTGGGGTTTGGGTTGGGGTTTGGGTTGGAGTTGGGGTGTGTATCTGTCTTGGACAGGAGACGAAAACAAAGCAACATCCTTTGGCAGCAAAGACAATGATCTGAGCTTGTTGGAGTTGTGGCATGTGTAAAGCAAGGTGAATTTCATTTTGTTGTTATTGTTGTTGTTAAGGGATGCGAGAGAACAAAAAAACATGTAAGCAACTCGCATTGTTGGCATCTCCTTTTGTCTTCCTGTGTCTCTCTCTCTCTCTCTCTCTCTCTCTCTCTCTCTCTCTCTCTCAGGCTGCTTGGAACATTTTCAACTTTATGGCATTTTATTATTTTTTATGATTGTTTACAAGACAAGCGGCTTTTAGGCACGCTGCATGGCCAAAAGCGACTCAAGGTGCTTGTGGGGGGTGGAGTGGTGCGGTCGTTGGGGCACATGTTAAAACAAAGTACTTTTGTTTGGTGACATCAAGTTAAGTACCTGCCCCACATCCCCTCTGCACAACCAACTCGAGCCAAGTTGCATGAAAACAAACACTCAACTCATGACAAAAAACGGGAGGGAGGGTCTGTGTATGTGTGTACATGTGTGTGTGTGTGTGTGTGTGTGCGTGTGTTGGGTGGGTTTAAGTGTGGATGCTTCAGTGTGTGAGTGTGTGTGTTTCTTGATGCTTGACGTGACTCGAGTTCGTTTTGCATTTGAAATTTGCATTTTTAATGAAAAACGGTTTTAATTGCTTGAAATTGTTTGACTTTGTTAAACAGCGAATGCGATAGTAGCAGGGGTATTCCTAGCAGAGGCAGAGGCAGAGGGAGAGGCAGAGACAGAGGCAGGGTAGCACCAGTTTGTGACTCGTGATATGCCGCAAATAAAATTTTGAACAGAAACAGCTTCTATTCACACGCCACTGACTATCAACAGGAAGCGGATGCAACACTTGGCAGCGCTGCCAACCGCACGCATCAAGCGGCAACAGCAGCACCAGCAGCACCAGCAACAGCGGCAACAGCGGCAACAGCAACGACGGCAGCTCGAATTGATAGCCAGACACGTTGTGGCATAAAAATAAGCTCCAAAAACTACACAGAAAAAAATGGAATAATCCCTGCCAAAGTCAGTTCTAACTTTTCTTATATTCTTCATCATAATCGAAAATAATAATAATACCTACAAATATGTAGTATATCAGTTCGATGCCAAACCTATAACAGAAAACAAGTAAATGCAAATTTTTTAAAACGTACAAAACATTTTTATATATTGAAAACTGGACATTTATTTAATGAATACAAATATTCGTTAAAAGCATATTGACTTGAGATCAGACTCCAGCCGTATTTCCGAGCTATACAAGTACCGCTCCATGTTATCATTGCAACTGGGTATGTCAAAGTAAGTTATACCTAAAATTTCGAGGTTCAAGCGAAAGATTTACTTATCGCGGCTCCTTCTCCGACTTAGCACTTCTTCGTCGCTAAACAAAACATTTGATTGGGGATGACAGCCCATCATCCAAATTGGAAAGCTTGAAAAAGCGAGCCAATATTACACTAATACGCTAAATGGAGTCACAAAATACATTTGCCATTATCGAAATCGAAATAAAATAAATGCAGTGAATTTTATTTTATAATAATAAATAAATAAAATAAATGGATATTCTGTATTAGTTCCAAATCGATTTGAAAAAGACTTGTATATAAGCATATATATATATATATATATATATATATATATATATATGCTTATATATATGTCATAAGGTAAATTCCAATACAGTTCAGCTTCTCTTAAAAACATTATAGTTACATATATATATATATATATATGTATATATAAAGACTTGTATTGGAATTAACCTTATGACATCACTGCTAACAATCTAACAACTTTTAACTTGATGATATTTGCCAGTGCACCAAAAGTCAAACAGAGCAACGGACGTGAAGAGTGGTGAGGGACAAACGGACAGGACAGACAGACAGACAGACAGACAGGCAGTCAAACAAACAGACAAACAAACAGGCAAAAGGCAGAGCAACTGGACGCCAACTGATAGCAAATATGTTTCCAAGTACTTTTGGGAGCAACGGTTTTTAAGCTAGATACGAAAACTTTTACCTCTCTCGACGACAGCGGCAGTTGGAGTCGCCGCCAATGACTTGTCTCTGACTTGGCGCTAAGCTGCTTAAATCTATAATGTAAACTTTTACCCAGCCATCCCTCACCCCAAACACACTCCCCCCTCCACCCCCCTCGTCATAGCTGTAGTCGATCTTTGCTGTTTGCCTCATCTTTAATGAAGTCGCTTCCGGCTTTGGTTTTGTTTTTTTTTTTCCTTTCTTGCCTGACAGTATTTTTGGTTTTTCATCTTTACAGCTTTGAGCTCTGGCATTTTATTTGTTTTCCAAAAACCAAAAAAAAACCCAAAAGAGTGAGTATATATATATATATATATATATATATATATATTCAACTACTTTGCCAACTGTTGCGCAAGTAACGAGGAATTAGAGTTTGTTTTTTGGGGGTTTGGTTTTTGCTGATTCGCGTAAAGGCCAACAATTTTCATTTGTGACTTTGCTTTCACAGAAGTCAGCAGATGAGTGAGATAAATGCATAAAACTTCACCAAATCGAAGATGATGAACGACCAAAAGCCATCTGCTTATTATTTAACATTTCTAGAGTAGGCTTATAGAAGTTTGAGCCAAGAATTATGTTATAAGCTTTAAATAGACTTTTCTTGCTCAAGCTTAAAACATAAGCAAAATTTTACATATTAACTTAGATCAGAAAGCATCACTAAAATTTAATAGTAAACAAAATCGATATTACGAGAAAATTAATTATATTTATTTAACAAATTATTTATCAGCATATTTTGTATATTAGTCATTTAAAGAACTATTTTTGAAAAGCTTTATTTTTTAATGAAAATCAATTGATTTTCTATTAAATATTTATAAAATGAATACTTTGATTTTATTGACTTGTAACTTATAGCTCGAAAATTGAATTGCTAAAACAAAACCAGTGAAAATTCATTTAACACAGCTTTAGCAATTTTCAAACTGATTGAAATATTTGCAATTTAGTGCACCATTAAATTTCATGTTCCTTTGCTGGCCAAATGCGGCAAATGCAGCAACAACAAAATCCACTGTAACAAATACAAATACAAATACAAATACAAAAAAAATAAATATCGTTTTAAAAAAAAAGCACACGACAAAAACTTAATCGCTCGTGTAATGACTGCATTCGACTTTTGTAATTAGCAGACCGTCCTTGCTGTCTCCGCCTCCCCGCAGTCCACTCCTTTGTCAATCCCCTTCTGCATGCCCCTGCAAATAAATATTAATTTGCTGTAGCGCCGGCTCCACAGCTGTTGCTGTTGCTGCTGCTGCTGCATGTTACTTGCCCTTTTCCCATTCGTCGTTTGCTGCACGAAATTTATGTGCAACGTACAACAAATTTTCACTTATTGCAGCAACAAAACCAACAACAACAACAACTGCAGCAACACCAAAAGAGACGGACTCTAACGGGATGTGTCGTGGCGTTCAGTCTGCAAGTGTACAAATATGGGGCAGTGAGGGAGTGCAGGAGTGGGTGATTGGAAAGGGAGGGAGGGGGGGGGGGGGGGACGAGGTAGCTTTTGTTAAGGATTGCGTCTGGCACTTTGTTAGTCCCGCTGTTGCTTCGACTGCTTCGACTGCTTCGTCTGCTGCTGCTGCTGCGTGACAAGAACTCGCGCGAATGCTATAAATTTTGTATTTAATTTTCAATTCGTTTTAGTTTTATTGCTCAGCAGCAGCAGCAAAAAGAATAAGTGCAAAACTGCATCTTTGGTAAGCCGATATCTGTATACCCTTGCAGCGGGTTAAAGTCAATAAATATTTTTCACGAAATATCCAGTAATTTAGGTAAACAGTAAAAGCTTGCATCTGTAAACTGAATTTACCGATTGCAGATTCGAAGCGGCAATTATTATTATTATTAAAGTGATAACAAAAGATTGGTTTTGCTATTTTAAATAGTTTTCATTCTAATAATAATTTGGAAAAAAGCAAAAATTTTACTATTAGCGAAACATTTTTATTTTATTTTTTTTTATTTTATTTTTATGTTGACTTCATTTAATATATAATATATATTTTTTACATTTCAATCGATACCCTTGCTTAATTTACTGTTGGACATATCTTCTTAGAAACTGCATTTTAATTTAATCTATTTATCTATAGCTCAGATATTTACAAGACTTTGTCGAAATATTGAAGATCGATTTCTTTACAAATATGGTTAAAGTAAACGCTATGCACCGATAATTAAACGTAATAAAATATTTTTACATATCAAATTTAGTTTGTATAAATATTGCTAAAAAGAAGAAAAATAATCATTTCTATTAAATTTATAGAAAGAACAGCTTAAAAATAAATAGATAGATAGATAGATAGGCAAATATAAATTAACTTTTCTAAAAAATATATATTTAGATTATAAGCTCAAAGTTTATGAATCCTTTACATATAGCATGACAATTTTTAGAGAACCCTTTGCAAGTGTATTTAAAGTATTAACAGCCCTCGGAAAGTTCAAGACTTGAACTGGCTGGCCGATAGCCAACGGCAACAACTTAAGCAGCTGCAACAGCAACAGCAACAGCTCTGCTCTGAAGCGTAGCTGCAACATCCGCTGCCGGTCCACAGCGACCAAATTGTGCAGAATGACTTGGCCAAGTCTAGCTGTTTGCTGTTGCACTATCGTTTTTAATGTTGCACGTCCAATTTGATTACAAGTGTCATCCATTTGTACATTGCGCCCAAAACCATTCCGATTCGGCGACATCTAATGAAGTAATTTTAATTTAAGTGCCCCTTCAGCCTCTACTGCTTCTACTTTTGCATGTTGCGGCAGCCTGTGGCATTAAGTTTACAATTACTTAATTCCCGCACACTTAAATGACCCACATCAAAATGAGCAGCGTGACGTGAATCAAGTGACAGGTGACAGGTGGCCTTAGGTTGTTCCCCTCACCTCCTTCCAATCCCAACCCCAATTGTTAATTATATGCTCGTTACGGGAAAGCCCATGAGCTAAATTTATCGCCAGCTTCCTGCAAATGATCAGCGCATTTATTGACTATAAGACAAAAACCATGTTTCAGCAGAAGAGCTGATGAAAACCTGACGACATCAAAATTTCATTATAAAACCGACTATTCGTTGGTATAAAAGCTACATCAATTGCAAAACAAAAAAGGTTTGCACTCAAAACTGAGGGGTTTTCATTGTTGTGTAAAAAGTGAGTTAAGAAAACTAACTTAAAATTGGAGAATCCTTTCGAAGATGCCAAGTTTTGCTAAAGATTCTTCAAAGTAGTTTATGTGACATTTTAGGGCACTTCTGTTGCGAATTTGCTGCTTACAGCGATTATAAAAACATTTGGCACAGCTGATATCCATCGAATTGATGGAATGAGCAAATGCCAGTTTTGGACACCCGCCTACACTTTGGCAACAACACCAGGCTAACAGGGCTAAGACCAGGGCAGAAGGCCAGAGGGGAGTGTGGCGCAACGCACTTAGAGTTTATTGCATTTATAGAGCAGCTGCGTGGGTGTGTGATAGTGTGTGTGTGAGTACATACACAAATATCATATACACACACACATATGTACAAAGGAGAGAGAGAGGAGAAAGAGCATCGCATAGCAGCAATGCTTGCCACGTAGCACGTGTGCTGCTGTTGCTGCTGCTGTTTCTGCTGGGCACCCAATGGGACACCATTTGGTAATGAGATTTAGAAATAAAATCTACAAAGATGTTTGCACGAGCTGTTGACGTTACTGTTTCAATGCCCCTCCGCACCACCCCTCTGTGTGTACATATGTGTGTGTGTGTGTGTGTGTGTGTATGTGCGTTGTCCATTTGTTTTCTACTGCTCTCCATTAGTAACAGATGCTACAGCTGCCACTAGCAGAGGCAAACTTTAGCTTGAGCATTAGAAGTAGCGGCCACTGCCAGGATTCACATTCAAATGGCATCCATGCATGCTGCTCGTCATTTGTATGTGCACATAATACACACAATATATGCACACACACACACACACACACACACACACACACACAAACACACACATGCCCACACACATAATAATATGTAATTTGTATACACTATAAGAAGTAGAAAGAAGAAAATGAAATAAGTCGCAGCTTTTATGCTCTTTTAGCCAGCTTTCAATTTTCAGATACTTTTAATTTGTGACTTCGAAAGCAGTACTCAGAAATGTATGCCTCGAAATTTAGAATTCTGAATAAATCAAAACTCTAAAGAAAACAAGTTTGTGTAGATAGATTGACTAGAAGATACCCTGAGTACAGCAATTATATATACAAAAAATCGAATAGTTTTTTCATTATGAAATTACGTTTTGGTTTACAAAACTCTGTTTCTCACCAGATTTTAAAGCAGTTTTAAAAATTAATTAATAATTTGTCACTGTGCGGCATATCAGAACTTATATCCCATTTTGCCGAGATCTTTAGCTCTCTTAGTCTCCAAAATCAACTATCCAACTTATCAAATATTAAAAGATTATACTTTATATATATATATATATATATATATATATATATATATATATATATATATATATTAATGATCTCTTGATGCTGATAGATAACATGTATACTTTATGAGGTTAAAACTGCTGACATACTTTCATACTTCGTTATGAATCCTTTACCACTCTTAATAAATCTCGAAACATAACTTTTTAATTTTTTTTATTTGTTTTTTAAATGTTTTCTATTTTTATCTGTTAACATAATTTTAAAGGGTGCACAAATTTGTATCTGACATTTATGGCTATTTGGTCTGCATGTTAATCCTCTCAGCCAGAATGTCACAGAATGCATATGTATGTATGGCATAATCTGTGTATGTATGTATGTATGTATGTACAAAATATGAAATAGTGTTCTCAGTACTTGGGCATTAGACCATTCGTAGTACTCAAACTAAACAAGTTTTCGTTGATTTCAATCGCAATTTAAGCTGCCTTAAGTCGTTGGCTAGAAAAACAGAAATAGCTTCAACTCATTCTACTGCTCCTACACACACACACACACACATCCATACACACACACTCTTATAGACTTGTACGGCCGTATACATCATAAACACGTTTGAATTATGGCCATGAAAGTCGAAGTTGCTCTTTTTCACGTTGACTTTTGTTGCAGCAACAACAGCAACAACAACAATAACAACAACAACAACAACAATCTGCTCGACTGCCCGACGCCATAACGAGATAAATCATTTTAGACAGCGTCATTAGTTGGCTGTAATCATTTTATACGCTGTTCTTAAATAAAATAAATGAAGTTTTATGGCATTTTTGTTAGCGTTTCAATCTATTTGGGCTTAACTTGCTCAAAGCAAATAATTGTTGGTCAATTGTAGTTAGTTAATAACTGTTATTCGAATATATCGGTGAATAATAAAAATGATGTATATTGAAACTTATTTTTAAACAAGCTAAAATCTAAATAATCCAGTAAAAGTTTAGCAATTAATTAAATATATTTTTTTCTTTAGTTTTAGAAATAATTGAATCTATATCACAACAAGAACAGAGTATCTGGCGGTTAGTCATTTTGGACTCTTTGATTTTTTAGTTGATGTTGCTGTTCCGCTGCTACTGCTGATTTTGCGTTAGCCACATCATCGACGTACCAGCAACAACAACAACAATAACAGCAACAACAACAACAACAACAACAGCAGCAGCAGAAGCCAAAACACACGCGCCAAACTTTTGATACATTACGTATACGTTATGTGTGCTGGTTGGTGTGTGTATGTGTGTGTGTGTGTGTGTGTGTGAGCTGGTAGCTGGCCCAAGTTGCTAAACTGG
Organism: Drosophila melanosoma; assembly: GCA_035042045.1. Taxonomy (NCBI): domain Eukaryota; kingdom Metazoa; phylum Arthropoda; class Insecta; order Diptera; family Drosophilidae; genus Drosophila; species Drosophila melanosoma. Next base: position 2,217,559 of record JAWNLY010000203.1, on the reverse strand, counting down.
CTGCCCCGTCCGCAAGGCAGCATGATTTTTTTCTTTTTCATGCTGTCATTGCCATTGGCTGAACCAAGGCCCGAATGCGGGGCGGAATGGGAGAGGTTTGGCCTGGCGGATGACGATTTAATCATCCCCCCCCCTCCTCCCTTTGGTCGAAAATAGGGGATAGATGTGGTAAATGGTAAATTTCTTTTTAATTTGAAGCATTCACTCAAAGTCATCGTCATGTTGGGGATATTAATGCCGCCGAGCAACGTGGGACACGTCCAGCCAATGACTTATAATTTATGGCGATGGCAGACTTCGCTTCGCATTTAATGGCGTTGCAAAAAAAAAAAAAAAAAACAACAACAGCAAAAAGCTGAATTAACAGGGCCAAAAGCCATCCATAGAGTCAAACTCGGCAAAATATGTGCAGCAGAAAATATAAAATTTCATAAAAATAAGCCTTATCATTTCTGAATAAAATTTGTTTTATATAAAATGACTATTCGGATTAATAGATTATTTTTTGCAAGCAAAAAAAATATATATATTTTAAAAGTAAAAAATAAGAATTTTTTTCAAATTTTCATATTATTCCCTTCCATATTTTACAAAGGCAAAAATAAGTTAATAGAAATGATTTATATTTTTTATTAAACTAATTTTTTCAAGTGCACACATAATTCTACTCAAACACTGCAGTTGCCTTCAGTTCTCAAGGTTGCCCCCACTCCGGCTGCTCCTTCCCCTCGTCGTTTGCATATTTGGGGCTAATGGCTTTTTAATTATATTACGTGGCGGTCGAAATCGATTGCAGTGTCAGAATTTAGTTGGCGACACGTGAGTTTTCAAGATTCCAGATTCGAGTTACAAGATATAAGATTCTCTCTTCTCGATAATGACGTCATTTGATCTGGTTTGCCCAGACAGAATCGGCCCCCTCCCCTGACAATTAAATGCAGTTGTGTGGTTTAGTAGCGAAGATACATTCAGCTGCCACCACCCCCTCACATTCTCCCCATCGTCCTTGGGTGTACGCCGTTTTTGCATTTGCTGTTGCTGCAACGTCGGCAACAGCGGCAACACACTAACATATGCTAATAGCAATTTGTGGTAATGAAGTTGATTAACATTGCAGCAAGAGTGACAACAACATACGAAACATGACACTGACAGACACACACACACACACACACACACACTAACACACCCACACTAACTCACCCACACACATTTTCAGACAGGATATACTGCTATCATCTTCGCCGCACTCTGCTGTCTGTACATTTACTGTGCACAGTGGGCTAAATTCATATAATTTAAAATGTTTTCATATAGCTATGAAAAAAATAAAATCACAATAGTTATAGCTAAATGTTCAGAATATAACAAAAAAGAAAAGTTCTGAAATAAGCTTCACATGCCAATATTAAGAAACAGATTTCTCGAAAATCAGCTTAAAATCGGTGAGTGTAGATAATAGTTATGTATGTATTTAAGAATATTTTTCTAGAATATATTTTAGATTCCATAAAAAATCATTAAAGCAATCAGAAGATAAAGAAAAGTAATGAAGATAATACAGTAAAACAAAAGAGTGTTTGACTTCAATAACTTCTTTTACTACTCAATTTAATGAATTTGATAAAAACTAAATTAGTTTTAGTTATTAAGGGGAACTATTAGAACTCAAAGCACATCACAGAAGAATCCTTTCATAAATGCGTTTACCTAAAAGAAGATATAGATGTGGCCTAGGGAAACATGTTGTTGGGTCGTGTAAGAATTTTGGGTACACATTTAGAGAATACTAATAAGAAAGTCGAATGTCTTGCCCATAGTGCGGCAATTTGGTAATTAAATTCATGTGCCGTTAGACCCTTGCCGCGCATTATGGAAATTGCATTCAAGTTGGCAGTTTGACAACTCGCTTGCCGTATCCACAAGCATGCTCCATTTATGAAGGATTGCCTGTGGTTCGGGTTGGGGTCCAGACACTGCAGCTGGAATTCATTTCCTATTGACACGCTGAGACTGCGTGTGTGAATCAAATGTAAATTTATATATATTAAATTTATAATATTGACTGACATGCCACAAATTTGGTCAAGCTGATGGTTTTGGCATTTGTGAATGTCTATAATTTGTTTGGCAGTTTGCCGCTTATTGCCAATCTGTAATTGAATGATAAATTTAAGCCAAATTATGCCTGTGTTCACCAATTATGATTTTTTTTGCGCATCTTCAATTTATTTTTAGTGTGTGCTGCTAAGCGCATTTTTAATGCAATTACAGTAGCTTCAAAATTAATATTCACAGCACGATGACTGCAAATTGCATTTGGGGGCCACGCAATTTATAATTTAATAATGCAGCAAAAATTCAGCACATTATTTAGTTGCAGGCACAGCCGGATCTCACAATTGATTAAATTTTACACCAAATGTGTGAATAAATGCAAAATATTAGTTAATCATGCTGGCCAAATTAAATAAAATCATTACAAATATTTAAAAGTCTGCTTCCAGACTATCTGAAATTTAATTTTAACACATTCTTTCTAAAGTAGTCACAAATGCTTAAAAACATAAAGCTTAAAAAACAAACTGCCATAGTTTTATCTATTTGATAAAAAGATTTTCTTGCTGAGATATCATAAAAATATTATTAAAATTATTTATGTAGAATTATAAAATGTACATTTTTTTTTGCGATTTTGCGAATTTAATTATTCCGTTACCTTATGTGAGGAGCAGCCACGCCTTTGAACTTTCCATATACAAAAACACACACACACACACACCCACATAGACACAGACAAGCCACAACCGTTGAGCCATTTGTAATTTGCACAGTTTTGATGCCAGTTAATCGAATTAGGCTGGACGAAGGACGAGGAAGGACTCTCGCCTGGCGTCGCCTTCGATGCTGGCTTTAATTCAATTTTTGTAGCAATTTGAGAGCCTTTCTCAGTGCTTGTTTGTTTGTGTGGGTGCGAGTGTGTGGGTGTGTATGTGGCCACATTGCCATATGGTGCTCATTATGCACTCCTCGCAGACAGGATTCACTGGGATGCGAGTTGGCCACTTTTGACGCTGCCATTACGGCCGCAAGCGCACTTTTGTTAATTACACAAAAACAATAATAGCAGGCAACAAGCAACGTCTGCAAGCCACCCCCACCCCCCAAACCCCCTCCAACAACCACTCCTTCTTACCCCATTCTCTCTCTCTCTCTCTTTGGCTGCTGCGTCAGTTTATTGAACTTAATTGCATGCAATAAGCCAAACGTGAAATCGAATCGAATTCGCATCGAATCGTGGAGTCCTGTTTGCATTGATTGCCTCCAGACTACATTACTACTTACACGTGAGTGTGTGAGTGTGTGTGTGTGTGTGTGTGTGTATGTGAGTGCTTCACACAGCGTTTATTAAATTACCATGGGCATGGTAATGATCCCAAATAGGGGACGTTGTGGCAGCTGCAGGGCATTCATTCATGCATCAAGCATTGTTCCAAAACGCTTTAAATTTATTTTTCAATATTTTCAAATCATTCCTTAATTTATCCTGTATAATACCCAACCGAAGTTGCTTTGCATCCTACAAAATGCTCTGACGCCAAAGATTACTGACTGTGGGGAATATATCTATTTATATTATTTTACCTATATTATTTTTTCTATATTTAATTTGAATATTTACCCCTTTATTTAAATCGATGATCTGCATTACAAACGCCAAGCCTAAAGCTGTTTCATAATAAAGAAAATCTTTCGAGCAAACATAATTATTACAGTTAAAATGTTAAGAAATTTAGGACTCCATCAAAATGTAAATCCGTTAAAAGTCTCTATGACCTACAATTAAAAAAAAATTAATATTTTCATAGACAAAGTGTTCACAGCTCTAATTAAGCAATATTGTTGTTGTTTGAAAAAAAAATATTATTGTGCCCATAAAGGGAATTAATTTAAGCTACATTTGATTAACATTATTTGAATCATGTACAGTAATAAACTGTAATATAAAAAATAGAAATTTCTAATAATGTGGGTTGTGAATTGTCTTTTATATAAATATATTTAAAAATCAAACAATATAAATCGACATTTTTTGAAGCTATTGATTGAGAGTGTTTGGATGGCCCCAAAGTTAAATCTGCCTGTTAAATCGAACTTATTTGGTATTTTACACCACACCCCTGACGACGCCCCTGTTGATGCCATGCCCACTTTTCATGGTAATTGCAATCAAAGGCCGTTTTCACGTGACTTTCGCGTGTTGCGCTTTTGTTGGTGCGGCACCTCAAATTGAATTACCACCACCCGAATCGTAATCAATTCGATGCATCTGCATTAATAAATTAAATACTTCTATAATACACATACATATGCACACATACCACATGTGTGTGTATGTGTATATGTATATGTATGTGTATGTGTTTTCATCCCTTTGACGTTTTCGATCACCTGCAACGCATTGTAAATTTATTCATTTGTCCCGTTGCTTTGCCTTTGTGTCATGGCTCCATTTGCGTTTCCGCTGCCCTTTGCTCTCCCGTTATTATCCAGGCATCGCATATTAACTGTATGTCCTATGAACACGTGCGGTTGCCAAACGTGAGGCAATACCCAGTTGCATCCTTTCAGTGGGTATTTTCAGTGTGGCATGCATTTAGAATAAGTAAGCAATTTTATTGCTAATCGATTGATTTAAACTTGACATGGAATGGAATAATAAGTCAACTACCTAAAATATAATTATAAATAAAAATAAAAATATTTATAAATAGACAGGCTATATTTGGTAATGTGCAGAAGAAAAAAGGTTAATCAATAAAACTGTGTTTGGTATATAAGAAACCATATCTGAGATGGGAACTTGTAGTCTACGTGGGACATTCCATGTAATTCGTCGTCAACTCGATTAACACACAGGAAAACTGTGCACATAATAAATGTGCGGGGAGAGCAATGGGGGGATTTGACTCTCAACCTCAAATAATGGGATAATTAAATTGACAGCACACACAGGACATTAAGGACAAACAGGACAGCTGACCTCGAGTGCTATAAATATGTTGCATAGGTTTTGGGGCAAGGCGCAAATCACCAGCAAGCAGCTGACACATTCTGCTATGGCTCAGTCATTAAAGGTCACCACACCCCCTATGGCACATCTTTTGCAGTTGACCATTTGCTGTTGTCGTTGCTGGTTATCGATATTGATAGTGCCAACAAACAACATTGGTAAAAACCCTGCCATAATTTGTTTGGCTGGTTTTGCGTGTAAAATTCGCATGTTAACATGCAAATTTACAAGCAGAAGCGCAACAAAACCATCTACAACAACTGCAACAGGTGGCGGTTAGTAATTATAAAACTGTCTTTGAATTATAGTACAAAAAAAATCTATGTGAAAAAAGCATTGTGGAGCTTTAATCAAGACACATAATTTGATCAAACATTAAAATAAGATACTCCAAAGCTGTTCAGCTCCAAAGCTCTGCTCAAAATAATCAGATTTTCCGAAAACCCGGACTCATAGCATAAACTCAAGAATAATAATATATTTTAAAGTTGAAAACTAAATTCTGGCTCGAAATCCATGTATACAATTATTTCCGCAAAAATGTTTATATGCAAGAAAAAAAAAATATTTTTAAGGACCTTAAATTTTAGTTATTTATTTTAATATTTCTGTTCTAATTACAACTAATTCAGCATTTATTCATTCGTTCAGGGCTTGCAGTCCCCAATTGTTGCTGCCATAAATGGGCAGCTAATTTGTTTTTCTTTTTGGGGTAAAAAAGAAAAAGAAAAAGAAAAGCTTCCATTTCGGGATTCGGTTTTCTATGGCCTTTTCACAGTGCGATTGGATTCGAGTTGGGCCGCTTAATAAAGTAAACCGTTAATTGAGTATGGTAATTTACTTAAGTGCAGTTAGGAAAGGTGGGGCTGGGGAGGGGCAAGAGTTTCTCTGTTGCTGCTGCTATTGGTCATTTAATTTTGCTGCATTTCAGCCGCTAGCTGCTGTTTATCTGAAGCTTTTAATCTTAAAGGATATTGTTGTGCAGCAGCGGAAGGACGACAACAGCAGGACGAGGGACGTGGGACGAGCGAGGAAGGCTGCTGCTTGGCACTTTTGTCCAGCGGGAAATCTGTGGAACAGATTCATCATGTTTGCCTACAACTGTGCGTCAAGTACACAGTTGGCATGGGGCACGATGCTGCAAGAGGCACGCTATAGCCAGCCAGAAGGAGTAAGTGGAGCGAGCGGGGGCATGGTGCAAGGAGCAAGGAGCAACGAGTCAGCTAGCAGCAGGACATTTTTAATTAAATTGCATTTCCGCTTGGGAAATTTTTTATGAGAAGCTACAAAAAAAACAGCAACAGCGGGTTGGAGTGGGTGGTCGGTAGTGAGTAGTAGAATAGGGGCGGGGTGGGGTGGAGGTGTTTGGTTAGCCAAAGAGGGAAAGAAGCGCATTTTACTTTTGCTTGCTGCGCTTTGCGTTTGTTGCTTTTCTACTTATTTTTATTTTTATGCCGCTGCTTTATCATAGCCACCGCAGTCACGCCCTCCATAACGCCCACGCTCTACACTCAGCAAAATTTTTTAAAGGATTTAGAAAGGGTAGCCAGAGAATCTATCAGAATTGTTAAATGTTTTTTATAGATTTTTTATAAATGTTATTCAACTTAATTTTTTCTTAATATTACTAGTTACATAATATATATATAATAATATATAATATAATAATATAAGCTTTCAAAACATTATATTAACTCAAAATTTATGTTATTTATTAGTACTTTTAGAAATAGTTATCAGTGTAGTTTATTATTATAGTATATTATTTTTTGTTTATAAACATGTTTTGTATCCAAGTTTTTAAATAAATAACACAGTAAAATTAATATTTATAAGCTTTAAAATAAATATACGATAATGACAAAATTTATTTATTATTATTATTAGAAATTTTATAAATAGACAAACTCTTGGTCAAGAAAAAGATTTTGCACAATTCCGAAAATCTATATGTTTTTCTCTGAGTGTATGCACGCAATCAGTGTAGTTTTGCGCCTGCGGTAAGTTGAGGGATTCTGGAATTGGAGCTGGAGTTGGAATCGGAGTTCTAGGCAGAGCGCAGGGCGAGATCCTTTTGCCGCGGGCTTGCATGTAATTCAATTTTTTTGCGCAGCTTTCGCGTCTCATCCTGAAACGCAATCCCAACAAAAGGAGCATTTATTTCTGCGTCGGGTCTTTGTATGCGCTTTTCTTTGTTGCCAACGAGCACAAAACTCAATATGCCCCTGACTGAATGTCCTTTGTAATGCATCCGCTTTTGGCCATCCGACTGACTGATGGACGGATGGACGGACAAACGGACGAACGGACAGACAGACAGACTGACTGACTGACTGACTGACTGACAAGCTGACTGTAAATCTCTGTCTGAAGTCAGCTAAGGTTGACAATCACAAAACGCAAGCCTTGACTTAACATCGAACTTAATGACTTTGCACGTAAATCTAAATTGTATACAGTGTTCCACATGGATCCATCACACTCCCCTTCCCTTCCCCACCCTTCCATTCTCTTCCCAACCAATTCACTACTAACCGTCGCTCTTTGTGCGCTAACGGTATTTGCTGCAATCAACGTGAAGCTGTTTTTAGGGCCATTAGCTGGGCTGTATTTGTGGCTGTGTGTGCATATGTGTGTGAGTGCGCTTCTCCTTATTATTCTCATAGCATATACCCAATACAAAAAAAAAAAACATTTTTAAACAGACAATTTTTAAATGAACTATTTTGGTAAATTTTTACAACACATGATTTTATTTTGTTTTTAATGTTTACAGAATTTTATCCAGAAAGTATATTTTGCTAATTGCAGGGTATATCCTAGTCGTGAATTCTGAGCTTTAGCACACAAGTGTAATTTGATTTTTTTTTGGGCTCACATTAAAATCAAATTACGAGTCCAAAAATGTTGCTGGAATTTCAATTACAATTGTCGATTTGGCCACGACAACTCCCCACCCCTGCCGTCCGCCACAACACGGTCAATGGTGCTGACCGCAAATTATGCGCAGGCCTAAAAACAATTGGCGCACTCGATTTCTCGCAACGGAGCCGACAATTGCGTATCGAGCACAATACTGAAAATACTCCCAACACCGAATTGTTCGACAAATACGCAAATCTCCTTCTCATATTTAACGGTGCATTTCCATTGGCTCATAAACACCCACTCCACTAAATACAAAAACGGTAAACGTTTGCATATCTGCTGCGTGTTTACTTCTCTGTTCCGCCATTTCGCTGTTATTTTTCTTGTTCGCCTCACTAATACTCACGCACACATGCAAGAAAACCAAATTAATAATGATTAACTTTACACACACTTAATGTGTGTGTGTGTGTATATGGAAGAAATAATAATTAACAGTTGATCGAAGGCTTATGATTAAAATAATTGTACATTAATCTTACACATGCTGAAAATAATGATAACCTACTCTTTCTTCAAATTTAGCAGAAATTTTAGTTTAACTGAATAAAAGAGGCAAATAAAATAAAAATACTATTGATAATGCTGAAATTAAGCAAGCAGATTTTGTATAATTTACCAAATGTAAGTGTGACAAAATCTATGAATGAATAAGGGGAATCAAGTGATTGAACTTAGACACTAAAAAAACAGTTATAAGTCGATCGAAGGCTTATGATTAAAATAATCTTACATTAATCTTACACATGCTGAAAATAATGATGACCTACTCTTTCTCAAAATTTACAGGAGTTTTTAGTTTAACTGAATAAAACAAGCAAAAAAAAAAAAAATAAATAAACAGAATATTGAAAATGCTGAAAATAAGCAGGCAGGTTTTGTATAATTTACCAAATATAAGTGTGACAAAATCAATGAATGAATTAAGTGAATCATGTAATTGAGCTTAGACACTAAAAACACTAAAAACACACACAAAGCAGATATATTCTCGCTGCTTTGTATGCCAATTTATGAGTCTCTAAATGGTTTATTAAAATACCACCTAATAGAGTTCAAGATGATACAATTACAATTCCTGGTAGCTTGCCAAAGAGCTAAACAAAAGTCACATAAACGTAATGCTTTTTTCGTCTCTCTCTTTCTCTCTCTTTCTCTCTCTCTCTCTCTCTCTCTTTCTATGTGTCATTGTTGCTATTTCTTTTGCTGTTACTGCCATTGCTGCTGCCTTGCAATGTGAGAAGTGTAATGAAAAACTCATAACCTGTGGCTTTTTTGCCATGCGGTCACACGCACACCAACAGGCAGACACACAGTCGGACAGGCAGACGGCCGGACGGACGGGCGGACAAAACAAGAATATAGAAAGAGGAGTTGAAAAGCCAACTTGGAGGACACGCAATCCGCAGCCGGAGGCATTTTCAGGATCTAGCCAAAAACAAGGCGCAAGTTTTTCGCATGCTTTTGGCCGCTGTTTCACATTTCATTTACAGGCGGAAGTGGGGCGTGCCAACGCGGAAAGGGAGCAGTGGTAAGGAGTCGCAAGTTCATGTGAAATTGAAACCAAAGAACCCACAAAGCCACGTTTTGACCTCAACTCCACCGTGCCCCTTTCGGCATTCAACCAAACACACGGAATCAGTTACAATTTGACATGCTAGATAAAGACAAGAAAAAAAACAACAAGCAAAAAAAAAAAACTTCTGTTGACAGCTAAATTCGATATCGATTTGATTTAGTTAAACTCTGAAATGTCCCGTCACAGTAAATGTCCTTTGGATTGCCATACACCCCACGCCCCTCCTCCTCTCATCCCCGCAGGGCGTTGTGTAATTTCGCATGATTGTCGCCTAAGACGGCTGTGAAAACAAACAAACAGGCGTCCAAACAAATAGCAGACCGTTAGATAAGCGACAGCCAAACCAAATAATAAAAAAAAGAATCCCCCAATAGATATTAAAGGCAAAAAGACAAGCTAAAACTGAATAGCTGCCGCAAGGCTTAAAACTCAAGCTAAACGCGCAAAGTGTTTTGTGATTCCCTGAATGTCACGCAGAGTCCTCCTCTAGAGACAGTTGGGGAATGCGAAAATTTAGATTTTATGTTAGCAATTTGTTGAATGTTATTTTAAGTGCCGATTGTCATATGAACATACTTAGATCTTTGCATTTATTTATACATTTGCTAGCTCTATCAATACAGATCAAGGCGATTGTCCTGATTGACTACGGATTGACTTTCTCTGTTCTCCAAAAAATATATTTAAAATATTAATTTAAAGTTTTCATAAATTTGACTGAACTGAACAAATTTTCAGAAGTGCGATAATAGCTGGCATTCTAGATTAATAGTAAATGTTAAGTTTACAATAAAATTCTTAAAATTCGTCCAAAAATTAATCCAAAAAAAATTATGATCTTTAATAAAATTTTTTAAAAAATGTTTTGCTGAAACTTAAAATTCAGGTTTAAAAGTATTAGCGCGGGCATTACACTTTTATTGCCTTATGTTTGTCAAAATTTGACCAATTTTAAAAGCAGGTTGTTTTAATGTAGAATAATACTGAATTTAAAAATATGTCTGTTATTTTATAATTTATTCGTAATGTGAATATATGCACATCTCTATATCTCTATAAGGTGCTAGGGTTTCAGGTAGTTGGCAGACAGTTTCCTACCTTACAGTAAGAGTGGGGGACGGGGATGTAAAGAGGGGTTGGTAGTCTGTGCTGCAGTTTGGTGTATGCAACTTATCTTTGTCTACTTTGGTTTTTTGTCTGACTGACATGACTAAAGAGTTCGACACATTTTTGCTTGGCAGTCATATGTAAATTTTCTTGAGTCCTTAAGGCCGAACTGGACACTTGGAGCCTGCCTGTGGCCACAGCGCATTAGATGTGGCTTCAGACTCATGTGAATTTCAAATTTTGTGTTGCCTGCGCATAGTCAAGTGGCAAGGGGACTAGGCAGAGGATCGACAGGCGTAGCAAACGGAATGAAGTACTGTTCAGGCTCTTGAGTTTTTATCAGCACACAGTTCTTCTTCTTTTTCCTCTCCTCATAAACGAGGACAGAAGTAACAAGCAAATGAGGAACATGTAGCAAGTGGCAACGAGCAAGTGGCATGTGGCTTACAGCAACTAGCAAGTAGAAAGAAGCAGAGCGAAAGCAAGAAACATGAACACAGCCAAAAATTACCATAGTCTAAAGACAGTGTGGCACGCCTACAAGCTTGCAACACGGTACAGCGATGAGTATATACAGTTTAGTAATATATAATAGAGACCTTAATGCAGCAAAGCCAAAAGATAATACTAAGGAATCTACAGTGCTCCCTCGCAAATAACAAACAAAGCTTAGATTTTATCGATAACATAAACCAAACACTAAATTTAAATTTACTTAAATTTAAAAATAAACAAAATACAAAAAATAAAATCAATCAGATATCGGATAACCGTTAAACGACATTAACTGTCTATATTTCAGAAATATGTTCCGCTTAGTGATTCTGACTAAAAATTAAATTGATGAGTGTTAAGCTTACTTTACTTCAGTCATTCCTTAAAATTAATATATGGTCAATGACCGATTATAAATTTTTGTAATAAAATCAGCTTTTTGATTGATATTTATTGGCTCAACTTAAATTGTGCTTATTATTTTTCACACATGATTGATTACAATAATATTGTGCAATAGACGTTATTTTTTTATTATGAGCAGCTAAATCATTAAACTTTTTTTGAATATATGTTTCTTTTATGAGAAATAATTGTTATATGACATATATAAAATTAAAATATTTAGTACTGGATGTTTTTAGTATTTAACGAAAATATAAAAAAAAAAAAATATTTATGTATTAAATATTTTACGATATAAAAATTGTATTTAATGAAGAAAAACGGATTATCATATAAATATGTCAAGCAATTAATATCTGATGGTAGGAAAAAACGGAATTGTTGGACATAATATTTTTTACACAGGTGTATAAAGCACACACACACACACACACACACATGTGGGAGCAGCACCCAGAGGACAGCAATGCTGGGCCGTAAATGTTGCTGTTGTTGTTTTTGTTGCTATTCTTGTTGTTGTTGTTGTTGTTGTTGTTTCCATGCAGACGCAAACGTTTTGGCATACAACATAGCTGTGGCCCTTTGGGTTGGGAGCCAACAGACGCCATCAAGCGAATTAAAACCAAATCACTTACAAGCGGCCAAAAGTGTTAACGTGTAAATTTCCATTTTAGCCAAGATCGAAGCGCTCTGATAGCAGCCAGACACTGCCATAAACATGCAGTAGGTGAGGCCCAACGCCCATTGCCAGTTGCCCATTGCCCACCGCCCACCGCCCTCCTGCCTGCTGAGTTAAATACAAGAGCTAAAAATAAAACTACTCGAAATGCCCAGGTTGATATAAACGACTTCTCTGCTAGTGTGTGTAGATGTGTGTGGGTGTGTGTTGGTGTGTGTGTCTGTACATTTACATGCATAAATAAGTACAGCTGAGGACGAGCAGGATGGAATCGTAAAGACAGGAGTAACAGCAAAACAACAACAACACACACACACACACACACACACACACATAAACAAACACACACACATTCAAGTTGTGCCGTGGAACTTCTTAACTCAATGAAATCTCTAGCAATTTCGTAAATTAACACTTCGACTTTCAGAGATGTTGTGCTGGGGGAAAAGGGGAAAGAAGGTGCCAAGGTGAGCTGTGAAAATAACGGATAGCGAGCGTTAGATACACTGAGAAAACAAAATTTCACTTAATTTATAGTCAAGCTAATTGGAAACCAAGCAAAGACTTCAAATTATTAAGCATAAATTGCATATTGTAATGCAGGTTTTTTCTTTTTTTTTTTGTTCTAATATAATTTAGAAAAGTTAAGCTTCAAGTATTTAATTTAGCCACAAATCCTAATATTCGGATTTTTGATTTTTTTTTATTTTAATTTGTAATTTAAAAAAATTGCATTGCGGACTTTAAATGAGGCTTCATTTTAATAAGAAATTTTCGTGTTATAACCTGTTGTCAAAATATAAGTTCTCTTTTTTTTCTCAGTGTGAAAACCTGCAAGTTGAAAAGAAAGAGAGATACAAAGAGAGAGAGAGAGAGCGAGCTAGAGACAGAGGCACAGTTAGTGCGTTCACAATTTGTGGGAGACAAGGCCAAAATCTAGAATTCTCGCACTTACTTCCGACTCATTGGTCTTTCTGTAGTTGAGTATATATTTTATGTGTGTGTATTGTGTGTGTGCTGTGTGTGCGTTGTGTGTGTATTGTGTGTGTGTGTGTTTTGTGTGCTGTGCCGCATGCCAAAAGTCTACAGCAGCGGAAACAATCTGCTCGCTGCGCGTCGATGCGGCAGCCATAAACAGTTTGCCATCTGCAACAGCTTCAGTGCCACATGCCTCCATCCGCCCCCTCCCCCAGCCGCTCATCAATTCCTCCGCAGCACCCTTGGATACAGTGCTTTCAATTTTTGGAATTTGCATTTTCAGTGAAATTGATATTTTTTGGTTTGCTGCTTGTGTGTGTTGGCCAAATTTAAAAAAGCGAGTAAATGATGGTTGAATCGAGTTTCAGCGAAAATCACAGCCACAATCAGGCACACACAAACACACAAACACACACACACAAGCACACATACATACATACACATATACATTTACATATACCTACAGAGACTGCTACACCACATTGGCACTTCATTCGATGTGTCGTCCTTGCTGTCGCTGCTGATATCGAAAACTGTTTTATCGACACATCTCTGTAGGGTTTTCCCCGAATTTCCCCTCCCACACTTGTTGTCTCTGCAAACAAACAATTTATTTTCTTCGATTTGTATCTTTTACAGTATATATTTCGAGTAGTTAATACTCTTCTTGGATTTCATATAAATCTAGTTATTTTTATAAATTTAAAAAACATTCGTGAAAAAAAATACTTTTTAGTATATTTAATTTATGTTAATGTACATTTTGGTTAGGGTATCTCAACGTCAGCGTCGGCATTTTAATTCTTTTACACTCGCTGCACACAAATTTATACATGCGATTTTGTAATTTACCCTTTGGCTATAAATTTCGCTACTGTTTTTGGTTTCACTTGAATTTTTGATGCCACAAACTCGTTCCCATTACGCAATAATATAAATTGTGAAATTAATTTTTTTATTGTACATACACAAAGATATAAATATCTATCTCAATGCATGTGTAAATTTGTTTACACTATTTAAACAAGGAAAAAAAACACAGTGCAAATAATATAAAGTCATTAAACTTCAGCTGATTGCTTAACCCACATAAATATCAAACTAATGCGATAAGCATTGTAATTTAAGGCCAAAAACAACAAAGCTTATTTTTTTTTTTATAAATTGGTCTCGAAGCCAATTTGCCAGCGACATATTATAAAAGCATTAAACGCTGGCAAACGGAATTGAGGCTAACTTGGCCCCCTATTTGCACAAACACTTTGCGTAGCGGCTTAAAGATATTGTGTTAATTTACCGCAGTCATGAGGCAGGTCGAGAGTCGAGTAACTGCCCCATGCTGCTGCTGCTGCTGCCTGCTCCAACTGAGCACTTGAAGCGCGTTGCCGTGAAGTATGCAACAAATTTGTTGCTTTTTTAATTTTTTCTGTCAGCTGCGCTCGAGCGCCTGCAAACTGCCAACTGTAGCCTGCATAGCCCCAGTGTTGCATGCAACATGCGAGACTTTCTAATTGTTTGCCATTCATGTTGTTGTTTTTGTTGCTATTATTGTTGCGCTACCCCTTGGCTTTTTCCTCGCCGCCACACGCCTCATCAAGTGGCAGGCAGAGCTAAACAAGTCCAGTGCCAGTGCATAAATTAAACATAGGCTCGACGCAGGGACTTCTACTTTCTCAGAATACCCTATAACAAATGTATATAGTGGCTAAGGGCATATTACCATTTTTACACAAAATATTATATTTTTTATAGGGTATTCGCTTCCGTATTGACTAATAATATCAGTTTCCGTAAATCGTTTTTAAATAACATTTTGTATTTTGTTCCAGTTTAAAATAATCGCTTAAAGTATTTTTGTGTTAAAGTGTTTTGTTTAAAAGGGTGTCTTATCTAGGGTATCAGCTAGCCGAATACTCCCGCTTGCAACATTTTTCTGTTGCTGATGGCCGTCTCAGCATTATGTTTTCGTTGCGTTTTGTGTACACAGAAATTAAGGCGAGAGCCACAACCAATTCAACGATACTTAACACACTTCATTCTCTGTGTGTGTGTGTGTGTGTGTGTGTCTGTTAGTGTGAGTGAGTGGGCTTCTTGAGGTGGCCTTGTCTGGCACATGCAATGGGTTAATCAAAGAGTAAGCACTGTTAACAAGCCGCCGCCTAATTGGCAATCCCTTTGCAAACATGGTCGAGATTTAACCGATTCGTGTTGCCTGATTTTATAATTTTTTGTTTAATAAATAAACACACATTTTGATTAGCGTGTTGTAAGAACGCCTCCTTTCTGACCATCTCTCTCCGTTGACCTTACTCTCTGACTTACTAACCCCGTTCCCCAAATTTGTATGCCCCCCAACGTTTTGCTTAACATCATCATTAGTCACTCTCTCTCTCTCTTTCGCTCTCTCAATTTCTCGCTTTCTTTGTTTTTCTCTTTTACTGGTTTCATAGTATAAAAATCAGCATTATTTGTTTTGCTGTCAGATTTGTTTTACTTGTTGACGCTCTGCCTCCTGCTTCCTGCCGCCTGCCCCCCTTCTCCTATTGCTCCTCCTTTCCAGCCACATCTTCAGTGCTCGTCTTCGTGTGTGTGTGTGTGTGTGAGTGTTAGGTGTTAATGTTTTTGTTCCTGCCTCACTTGTTGCTTGGTGTCTCACTTTATCTAAGGGTTATTAATCGATCTATATTGCTTGAAATATTGCCTTTTGTCTGTGCGTGCTTACAAGTTTCTTAAGGCTTGACCAGTGTTGCCAAATTGGCTTAAACTTTGCATTCAATTTAACTGGCAGCAACTTTCTATGGAATAAGTTTTATGTGAGGCTTTCTTTCTTTAAACAATTATCATATATTCACTTTGTATGCAATTTTAAGGACTGTTAAAACTATTTGATTTAATTAAAAAATATAAGCAGCAGATAAAATATAATTTGAATCCCTTTTTATTAAGACCACAAATATATATATGCCCAACAAAAAAAATCTTAATAGAAGTAAAAGCTAAAACACAGATCAAAAAATTGTCTTTTCAGCTTTTGGGCGATATATATAATAATATTAGTAATAATTTTTATATTATTATTATTAATAATTATAATAATATATAAAAATAAAATTCAACTTAGAGATTTCATATGTCTGTTAGAAAACGAAAAAAAAAATATAAATTTTGATAAAAATAAATATTATATTTGAATAAAAAGTTTAAACATTTAAATATTTAATCGCTTCTTTAATGTGGTGCAACACTGGGCAACATGATTATTTAGTATGATAACTGTTAACCTACTGTTTACAGTAGCTTTGCTGATCAAACTGATTGAAGCGTCTAACAAGCCTTTAAGGGATGCGCTGGGAATGCGGTCAGTCATAACTCATTTTGCATGCAGTGTTGCCTTTTTGTATGCGCAATTAAAAGCGTTGCCAGATTTACCGTTAATGGCTGCGCTAGCCATGATTTTTTAGCCCACGGCGGGTATTCAGTTTGCCTGAACATTGTTGTTGCTTTTGTTGTTGTTGCTGTTGTTGTTGTTACGGGTTCTAGAGGAAACTCCTATAAATGCAGCGTGTATTCCCCAATTTAGGGTGAATCCAGCGATTTTGTTGATTACACTGTGGCCAACACACAGCAGAAGCAGCAGGATACAGAATCTGAGGCAAAAGCTGCAATCGTTGGCAGCCTCGTCGAACCAAATCTCTTCTTTTTTTTTTGTATGCAGACGGATCTGGGTGAAGGGAGAACCGTGCCTAATGAACAAAATCGTCGATGTTGCAAGCGGCTGCCAATGTGCATGACCAGAAAATTGAAGTGAGGCCAAAAACTGAGGCACGACGACAAATGTCGCAACGACTGGTGGACACGGCTCTGCACATGCAACACTCTACGGCGGAGGCGGGATTTGGACACGAGGCTTTACGTCCCAGTCAATTGTAATGATCGACAATGGGAAATATCCTATGAAAAAGCGCAATGCGTCGTAAAATTTTGTTATTATTTTTTAGTTCCCAAAAATACTAATTATTCTAAATAGAAAGAGGCATTTTTGATTTGTATAAATATTTGTAATTTACGGTATTACGAGTAATTTAGTTGAAAGTTGTGTAATATTTTTTCATACTGCTAAATACATATTCGATGATTTGTACCAAAACTCTCAGCTGATGATGTGGTCAAATAGATTTTGACTTTGAGCCATTATCTACGACTTATGTTCATAAAAAGTGATTTCATACATTTTTTCCATTTCTCCTCTCCCTTTTTTATTTCACTTTTTTTCTATCTATATATATACGAGTATATATATAAATTTCTCTATATATTTCTGAGTGGGTTTTTTTATATAAATAAATTTAATGTTTATTTTTAAAAAATTAAAATCTAAAACAATGTATAATTTAGTCGTGTAGACTGCAAAATTCACCCATGTTCTTTATTTTATTTTTAGGCGTTTCGGTCAGGATTTAAAATATTTGATGCTTGGTTGGTTGACATTTAATGGAATTGTTAGCAGTTGTTCAAAGCCGTTTGCTATTTGTTTTCATTGCTAATCTTTATCTAGCCGTGGCGAGAACAACGCTTCTGCCACTTTCAAAAAAGCGGCGCACACGTTTTACATTTTAAAAGGCAAATAAATAAAATGCAATTGGCCAAAGTCGATTACCAACCATACATACATATTAGGGGAGCTGCTGCATGGAGGATGGGCAGATGGAATCAGGAATGGCAATTCATTTTTATATAATTCAAATGCAAATGCTTTCAGTTGGCCAACTGACTTCTGGCCATTTGCTGTTAGCCTCTCGACTGTTGCCCATCCATTCCTTCCATTTTTTTGGGCACTTCCGTTTAGTTTTTATCGATGCATTTTCCCCCCTGTGCTCCTTCACGCTCCCCTCAAACACTCTGAGTGTGGTTGTTCGTGCGGCTGTCTGAGTTGGCATATTTGGAAAAATTGTAAGCACCTTGTAAATGTCTGGCAGTCAGTGCATAATATTAGATAAATAATGATATTTATCTCTCTCCATGGAGGTGCTTTCAGTTCCGTGGAGGAGTAAGTCAAGCATAAGCTATAAAGAAAAGTTATATGTACAGTGGAGGGTAAATATATTTGATATTATTTATTACTATTTATATTGTATGCAAAGTTATAACAAACATAAAAAAAGTTATTTTTTCTGCTCGAAAAGAACCGAGGAATATGGGTGCAGTTTTGATAAGATTGTAAAATTGCAAGTTCTCTTCAATGAGATTGTGATTAGAAATAAACTAAATTTGATCATTTAAAATTAATTTATTTTGACCGATTATAATGAGGAAACTTAAGATTTTTACTCTTCTAAAAAGATATACAAATAGTTTTAAATGAAAATATAAAATAATTAATACTTCCAAACAAGTTTTAGTTATATTTTCTATAAATATAGTTGAAGGAAATTATAAACAAAATTCCATTCTAATAAACAGTTTAATTACTTAATTGTTAACTAATTTTTTCAAGTGGCTATAATTGCAATTTGTGCACTTTGCTTTCTTCATGTAGAAAGTGGGGAGTGGCTTTGACTGCAGCTACCCAAACTACAGTTATCTTAGAGTCTCTGGTGCATTGCAGTCAGCCAAGCAGCTCGGCGAAATCAGAGCCGTGGCAAGCAAAAACTTTGCTACCTTTTGCGGCAGAAGCTGTCGAGTGCTTTCTCGTTGTTATCGCTGCTGGTGGTGTGGCAAGGCGCAAACCACTGTAACAATTATATTGAATGCCGCTGCGTCATTGTGTGAACCAGGTTGACCAACAAGCGAATTGCAACTCCAACTTTCAACAACGTGCCAACAATGGGATAGGATGAAAGGCAGCCAGACAGAGAAACAAAGTGCCACATAAAGCACTGCAAGACGAGCAAACTTGAGCAACTGCAAACATGTGAATTAGAATCGCAATGCGGCACTGTATTCCGGGGCAACATTGAGCTCCCAAGACAATGTAACCGACTGGACGGCTTAAGGTGTCTACTCTTTTGCCGATCCCAAAAAAAAAGCTGGATGCGTAAAGCTCATTAAATGAAGCCAAAACGGCAGCATTAGGATTTATATTTATATGTGCATATATATACATATTTATATATATATATATTTTGGGTTGTCGGCGCTGCAGTCAGCAGAAACTTCTCTTAGCTTCTCCAAACGTCAACCCTTAAGTCGCGAAAGTTTTGCTCTGTTCGCTTAAGTCGCATAACTCTTTCCGCTACTCCCAATCCCTCTTTCTCTATATCTCTCACTCTCTAAGTCTCTCTCGCTCTTTTTCCCTCTCTTTCAGCATATTCCAGCTGCTTTTTAGCGCTTTCTTTGTTCTCTCCGCTACTTATCAAATTGTTATCCCGTACATAAGCAAAAAAGATAAAGGAATTGTATTTTAACAATTTAGGAATAAGACTGAAAAAAGTCTTTAATAAAAAGATTATTAAGTATTAAATCGCATTTCGTAACTTTTAGATATAAAAAAAAAAAAATAATTTCATTCAAAAATCCAATTTTATGCATACAAATCGCAAAATGGTAATTGGCATTCCATTTCCATGAAAAATTTTAAAATTTTCTATTTATTGGATTTACATTGAAATAAAATTTTTTTAAAAAGTTTTTTACTTCTTAACATATCTTACATTTTTAACTGAAATAAAACTTCATATTCTGACATAAAAACTTGTTTTTCGAAAAGTAACCTTTTGAAATATATCAAGGTAAAATAGTTGAAACGATATTTCAGCCTCAAATGTATTGCATTTTGGGCGCCTTAAAGTTTGCTAGTTGAATTAAGTATCCTGGCTTTTTTGTTCTTAGCCGGGTTATTTTGCTGTGGGCTTTTGCGATTGCGTTGCATGTAAAACATTTCAAGTAAGTGATACGCACCATAAATTCCAGAATTTATAGCGGAAGTGCAAAATACGAAAATACTTGTGCACTTGTGCACACGCCGAACAATGACGGCAAAAACTTTGAGAAAGCCAGGCAAGTTGTAAACGGGGCGTGGCATCAGCCATAAGGCAACGAACCAGCCAACTGGCGAACTGGCGAACAGTCTTTTTCATTTCACTCGTTGCCCGATTGCAATTTGATAAATGCGGTTAATTTCATCAGGTTTTGTGGCAATTATGCAAATGAGCGAGCCTGCAATGGGGTGGAATTAAATCCGGTGATTTTCCAAGAAGGTGGTTTGTTGTTGTAATTTTTGTTGTCATTGGTCAACAATTGTGTGCAGCAAATGGGTAAAAAAAAAAATCAATTTTTATGCGTGACAAAATGTCAGACAATAATCTAAAAGCGATTGAATTCAAAATCAATTTATTAAAAATTGCAATGCAAATATTAAAAGCTTTTGAATTTTATTTATCCAACGGCTTATTGAAGTTGAATGAGATATTAAAATTAACTTGTATTTTAAAATATCAAATAAATACTCGGTTATTTTGCTCAGCTCGGTTAACTAAAAATAAAACTGGAATACAGCATCCACTGTACATCCATAGAATCTTTTATGAACCAAACTTTGTTCAAAGATATCAATAAACCTGATTGACAAATTAAATTTGCACTGAAATTTAAATCATAAAATAGATCTGCGTTTTTTTTTGTGTGTGTCCAAAATTAAGTTAATAATATTTGTTAATGGGCAGACTGACTTCATTAATTTATTTTAATTTTTAATTTTTATTTGGCATTTCTTAGTCGAGCCTATCCTAGAAGATATACACAGAGTGAAGTAAACTAAGCAACTTCACCGAAATCAAAGAGTGCAGGGGAGTAATCAAATTTTGTACATTTCGAATATTCTGTTTAGCTGAAAATTAGCAAACAACATAGAAACTCTATGAAATTAGATAAATAATGAATTTTAATATAGGACATTAAAAAAAATGCACAATTGAGATAACTTTGAAATCGCATTTTACTATGATTATTTTTATTGGTGTTTGTTGGTCATTGTGTAAGTATTTACTCTATTTATTTATTGCTGCGTTTTTATAATAAATATTTAATTTATTGAAATATGATTAAAATGCATAGTAGCTGGCGTAAATCAAAACATTTTTGCAAATAAACACATGTACACTCGAGGGTAAGCCATGAAGTGCAGCAAGTGTAGAGTACAAAGTGTTATGTGTGAATATTGTGTGAATATTTATTGATAGGGCTTAAAACTGGTAACAAAATTTATGTGCGGTCAGATTACTGCATTCGAAACCGTTGTAATTCATGGCAAGATGTGCGAACTCTGTGCTATTTTCGGTTTCTCTTTATTATTTAATTTTTTTTTTTAATTTTTGCAGCGGTTGCAATTGACGCATTGATACTTTAGAAATATTTGTACAACAAGCAGCGGCAAGAGAAGAGTAGATTTATCTGTTCACAATTCCTTCTCAGCCATTCAGCGGCACTCCAAAAGAGGATGCAACACAAATGTGCAGTGCCAGCAGGTGCGACAGATGGGGCAGGTGGTGATTGGGCTGGTGCACTTCTAGAAAAATCTTGTTTTGCCATCTGTGTAGAAAAACTATTGTTCGAACGATGTAATTTCTCACTTTTTTTTCTGAGTGTATGTGAAGAACGTAGAGGTAGAGATACGAATGTAGCAGTTGAAGCCGCAGCGACAGCAGTGTTGCGGTTAGCTGCATGTCGTTGTGGTTGAGTGCATCAAACATCAATCAATTCAATGGTACTACGAACCAATACACACACACACACACATGCACAAGCACACACACCAGGCACTAGCTCGAAAGATACAGACTGCAAA
Source organism: Drosophila melanosoma (assembly GCA_035042045.1). Classification (NCBI taxonomy): domain Eukaryota; kingdom Metazoa; phylum Arthropoda; class Insecta; order Diptera; family Drosophilidae; genus Drosophila; species Drosophila melanosoma. Next base: position 2,195,532 of record JAWNLY010000203.1, on the reverse strand, counting down.
TGCAGATTCAGATAGCAAGAGACAAAAAGCCATTGAAATTTTGGGGAAATGAACATACGTAGAAAACATATAATGAAAAGTGGAAAGCACATACAAGTCACAGTATTAAGTGACTCACAGCTTAAGCACACACAATAAAAGCAGGACACACACACACACACACACACACACACACACACACACAGAGACACACTTATTTCTCAACTCCTGTGTGTGTTTTCAACATACATCTGACGGCAGACTTCAACAGCTCTTGTGAAGCATTCGATCACGGCAAATCTATAATGACAGCCTCGATAGCTTTATCACATAAGAGAAACGATACGGCAAAATAATAATAAAAAAATACAATTTGCTTGGCAGCCGAGTAGCTCGCCAGGAGTTAAATCATTGCTCAGCACAGTGCTGGAAATTGACCGATTTTCTGGCATAAACCGAGAGAAAGGTTATGATCCTAAAATGGTTAGTAAATATTTAAAACTGAGTGAATTCATTTTACATGTACCCTAAAGCAATTGAATGACAGCTAAAAATGTTAATTTTAATTTTTAATTAATTATAAATCAATGAAAAGTGAGATTAGATAATTTATTAATTTTATAAGAAATGAAAAATATAATTTTAATCAGAGCTAAAAATTAGCCTCTATAATTGCTTCATAATATATCTGAGTGATAACAAAGCTATCAAAAAATGCGAGCGAGTTGGATAAAATAGAGGTTTCGTGACAGGAAATTGACAGAACCTGGTGAATATCAACTTCCTGTCGCCATGACAGTACATCCTGTTTCCGGTATACTGTCGGGAAATTGAATTTCCGTCATAGTCATATTGTCGTCTAGCCATGTGTCCAGTATTTTTCCAAGGACAGTTCCAGCATGTGTCAAGTTGACAGTTTTTCCAGATTTGTTTAATGATGAGTCATGCGGGAAATTCTCTGATATCAGAAGTTATAACCGTTAATAATGATTCCGACTCTCTGACTTATTAACTTATTGTATCAGATAGTGTGATTTTGGCCCATGGTAGCTGCTGTATGTCAAAACTGTAACGGACGAACGGTGAGCGAAGCCAAGCTGACTTGGATGAGGTGGGAGGTGGTCAGGTCATGTCAAGTTTGAGACTTGACTGAGCGTTTCTCATTCGTCTGCTGCTGATAGATGTTGAAAATGCTGGAAATATGCAAGTGGACAACTGATGGGGGGGCGGGGTAGGGTATTGAAGCGGCCTGGAAGAAGCCTCTTGACTGGCCGGCACATATTTTATAAATAAACGTTTCATGATTGCGGTCTTTTTGTTAGTGGCTTTGAAACCATCAGCATCGATGACTGCCAAATTTGATAAGCAGCCTGGCTAACCAATGCTGTATGCAACAACGTCCACTGTCCTGTCTGTCTAGGTGTGTGTGTGTGTGTATGTGTATGTGTATGTGTATGTGAGATAGTTCTGTGGTTAAGTGTGCTTCTTGGTAAATTGTATTTGACGAGCTGTTAACAGTGCTTGCATTAACTAAAGGCACTTTTCGCAGAGAGAGAGAGGGAGAGAGATAGAAAGAGAGAGAGAGAGAGAGATAGAGAGAGAGAGAGTCTCTAAACCAAGGCTAATCAGTGAGGCGTTTCACCAATATCCTCGAGTGTGCGTGGTGTGTGGCTGTTATTGTGGTGTGCGTCAATAAATTGCCACAGCATTTTGGCCAAGAGGTTCCCTTTTGATAAGCATTTTGGCCTTGCTGCCTTGCTGCGTGCAACACAATAAATTTCCGCTTTTGTCTCACAATAAACATAAACCGAAATGCCGCAAATCTCAGACCTGGCAGTCATGCCCCGGCCACAAGGCGCAACTTTTGGCGTTTTGGCAACAATTTGTAAATAAAATTGTGGCGCAAATTAAGCGTATAAATAAGCCACAAAGCACAGCGACCAGCTATGCGCACGTAGCAGCCACGCACATCCGTTTCGGCCCCGCCTCCTTTTTCCGGTTACACTGTAACAAATTGTTTTGAATAATATTAAAAATTTATGTGCAAATGCCAAAGTTATTTTAAGCTATTTGTTTTACACTGTTTTACAGACTTACGTTAATCAATGTTCCCTAAATAATTAGAAAAAAAAAATATATATAAATTAATTCACTGTGTTAAAATAAATTAGAAAATAAAAACATTGACTTGTATAATATAAAAACATTTATCAATTACATAGAAAGAATAATTTTTTTTTATATTTATATAATATTTTAATTTTTCATGTAATATTCTAGACACATTAAGAATTAACAAACATTCGGATTTATTTGTTCCTATATATAAAAATATATTCCAAGTCAATTTTTGATTTTTTCACTTAATTTAAATAAAGAAAACTATGGCAAACTCATTTTTTATTGTGTAACCAAACTCCAGGCCCACACAATCCACTAACCCAATCGACGGCGCTTCCGACATTGTGTCGCTCACCATCATCATAATCATCAGCGGCAAGCAGGAGCAGGAGCAGCAGCAGGAGCAGCAGCTGAGTGGCAGAAAGAAGTTGGGTCTCTTCCTTTCTATGCCGTTTTAATAGTCGCTGTGCCCCTCAGACTGACAAAGAACTTTTGCGCCTTGGCAATTGATGCGACCAGGCCAGGAGCTGGCAGGCTCGAGTCAAACTGCTTGTTTGTCCAGCCGCAAGGTCGCCGTATTCGTTCCTGGCCAAGAGGACGTCGCAGCGTTTGTCGTTATTAATTTATTATGAAAATCTAAACGACTTAAGTGGAATAATATGGGATAAATTATTAAAATTTATGTGCTTTCGAAGCGCAACTACGGACGCAAAGCGTCGTCTCCACTTTTTGGCTCTGATTCTCTCCGAGAGCGCGTCGCCATTTGAAAGGGAGCCAAAGTTTTTCGAGCAGACTTCAGTTTAATTTCTTTCGACGGTGTCGCTTCTGCCCACTGCTGTTGCCTGTTTCTGCTCCTGCTGTTGCCTGCTGCCTGCTGCCTTTTCCGGCAGGAAGTTGAGTGATTAAGTGTCCGCTTTTTGCACTTATGCTTTTTGCATAATTTGCCTGCCTAATTTTCTACGGCGCCGTATGCAACTGCTTTTTATTTGTAGTATCGTCAAGGGAAGACTATGGATGAGTCTTTGTCTAAAATTTATGGAGAAGAGTTGCGCTTAATATCCAAATTGTTACTATATTTATCATGATTTGACATCTAATAAAAACACTAAGTTTTTAGTCAGATATATTGTAAAATTTTAGCATCCTTTTGATGGATTAGCCTACGAATTAATATAACGCCTAAAGTTGAAAAACCAATTTCGGTTTAAAATCTATACTAAAGTTATGCCTCAAAATCATTGTTCAAATCATTACTTCGTCAAAACTGAAAGGACTTACCAAACAAAATCATTTTAATTATAATTTGACATGTCGAAATAAGCTAAATTAAAGTTTGAAAATGTTATTTTGGCTCAAAATCCGTGTTAATAATTAAGCTCCCCAAATAGCTAGCGAGGACGGGTCAAAATTGTGCAAAGATATAAGTTCGTCAAATGTGATAAGATATTCCAAAAAAAAAGGGCGTTTTTGACCACTAGATCAACGCAACACTTAAAGTTAGAAACTTGATTCTGGCTGGAAATTAAACCCCTAAAAAAATGAATGTAGGGCTGATCAAAACTGGCCAGATTCATAACATTTACAAAAGTGATCAGATTTTTAAAAACCAAGTCTTTTTAGGCACGGCTTGAGATTTTCAGATGATTTCATAAATTGTTTAATATATTTTTTTTTTGATTAATTTAGTTAATTGTACGTTGTAAATAGTACCCAGTTAAATATTAAATGTAATTAAATATTGGGATGAAAGTGTTCTAAAAGTTATTTAAAAAATTGATTTCACTATTGATGTTGTTAAAGAGCCAAAATTGACTTATATATTCCTTGGAAACTAGTAATCAAAACACACATCCTGGATTACTATCAACTGCTTAAAATAGTTGCTTTATTGGAGATGCTTCTATAAAACTTAAACAACAGTTTGAGCTCAGCTGCCATAAAAAGACACTTTATTTATTTGTATTTATTTAGGCAGATAGCAAGACATATTAGCAAATGTTTGGAAAGCATTTGATGACACAACAACAACAACAATAACAATAACAATGGAAAGCGGCAGACTGAGTTTTTTGGTTTTATTGAAATTAATCGAATGATGGGGACCAGATGGGCTGGGTGGTGCGATGGTGCGATGGTGCGATGGTGCGATGGTGCCGCCCAGCCAACTACGCACCACACCGTTAATCACCAGGGATAAGAAAGAGGGAAACGGTAAAAGGAGTCGTGGCAACAACAAAACAAAAGGCAGGACGCGCCAAATTTTATGGCGCACTTGTTTCGCGTTAATCGCATATCGTAAACTAAGCATTTTTACGGCACCTGCGGTAATGGATTACTATACCCCCCCCCCCCAAAACCACTCCCACTGTGTGTCCCCCTATCTCCCGCCCCTATATACAACGGGCTGTAAACAGCACTCGTCATTGGTTGGAAAATTAATAAAGTTAAGTGTCGAGCACAATAAAAATAAAATTCCTGGCTTTGAGTCACCCCTCGGGTGGGAGCCTCTCCTCCCTACAATCCTCAGTCTTCCTTTCTCTTTCCCTCTCTCTCCCTCTCTCTCTCTGTCTCGTGGGTGGGTGCCACCCGCCCGCAAGTTAGCGAGGCATGAAACAGTCGGCCTCGGGCAATGTCAAGCTTCATAGGTCTTTTGGCCTTTTTTTGGTTATGGCTTTGCTTTGCAATAATTGCAAAAGTGCAATAAATTTTCTTTTATTTGGGCGCTTTAAACAGAAAGTTGAAATCGGCCAAAAGCGGGCAACGTTGGTAGCAGCCGGCAATAACATGTGCAATTTAAGCCAAAATGTGGTTGTGTGCCGCTAACAGTGAGGATTATTAGAGATGGCTATCAAATGGAATACTTTTTAAATTAATAAATCAATTAGAATCGCCCAAAACTCAGGTACAATGTACTTTATATATATATATCATCTTAATTTAACACTCCATAAATCCTCAACTTTAACACGTAATTTGCTCTGAAATTGAAACTGTCAGAAATAAGAGTTTTTTTCAAAAATAAATATATTTGAGATTAAAGACAGAACAAATAATTTATTTTCTAGACAATAACATTTTTATTATTTTCTCTTTTAATCACTATTTTTATTGTACGCAATGAAAACAAAATATGTTCTTTTAGGGAAAACATAGTTCAACATTTGGATAGAAAACTAGAAGGATAAATAATAAAAACAACAATAAAAAAAGTTAAAAAATAGTATTAAAAACAATTAACTATATATTGATAATATTTCAAAATTTATTTGTTTTTCAGTTAATACCATATAATTTGAACATATTTCATTGATATATAATTTTAAGTAGATAATTGTTACGCAGCTTTTAGCAGAGGGTTATAAAGTTATTTTGCTTTCTGTTGCATGTTGTTCGTGTCACGCAATAAAATTGCAAACAACATAAAAAGAGAAGACGAAACGCACTCAACTCTAAGTGGGTAAGCTGTGTGCACCTGTGCCCCATGCAGTGGCAACAGCAGCTCGCATGACTCGACCGGAAATGTAAATACGCCAAGCGGCGTGCGCGTCCAGTTTTTGTGTGTATATGTGTGTGTGTGTGTGTGTGTGTGTGTGTATGTATGCGTGTTGATTGACAATGGGCTGCAATGTGCGACACTGTGGCGACTCTGATTGGAATTTATAGCACGTTTTTGGTTAGATGCCGTTATTGGAATCCGGCAAAGCGTATCCTTGCATTATAGATGAACGGGGGGAGGGGAAGTGGGATATGTTGGTAGGGGTGGCATGTATAGCGGGGCTTCACATTAACGTCGCCGCGCCGCGAAAGCTCTATATCAATGTGTCCGGGGGCGAGCTGATGTGCGCTTTTGTCCTGTCAATGGCAATGGCAAGGACAACGCCGGCTAGCTGAGAAATTAAATAAGTAAAACACGAAGCGAAGCAGTCGCAATAAAAACTGGCGGGCAATAATAAAAGAAGAAACACACACACACACACACATGCACGCCCACCCCAAACCACACTGCACATATATGTAGGAGTGTGTGTGGGTGTGTGTGTGCGAGACTTAACACGCAGTCGATGGGCACATTTCCGGCGTAAAAATCCAGCGAGTCGGGTACCCCGAGTTGCGTGCCTCCAACGGACAGCGGACAGCGGACAGCGGACAGCGCACATTGCATAAATCACATAATAAAACCCATAAATTTCGTATGCAGCGCCAAGATGAAAAGTGCGCAAGCAACAAAATACAAAAGAATAAAGAATGGAAATACGACAGAGAAGCGAAGTGAAGCGAAGGGGCCAACATTTCTGAGTTGCTGCAGCGACCAGCTGCAAGATGGCGAATTCTATCTGCTACCCAAACATACCGCATGCCACATGCTGCAACTGCCGCCAATCGAACTCATTGATAAGGATACAAGTCGATGTTTTCTCTCTTATGTCTCCCTCTCTCTCTATTTATATATGTATGGCTATTTGAGATTCTGACACTGTTGATAAACTTTCAGCTGTGATAACAATTAATATTTGAGAGGTTAATCACTCAGAATTTATATATTCCCTAAAAAATGTAGAAGTTTGACATGAAATATATAAGTCAGAAAGAGACAACCTCTAATTCATAAATAAAAAAAACTCTTAATGGGATTAGTCAGTTAAATTAATTCAAAACCATTTAATATATCAAAATTGAAAAGATAAAAAATTTAAATACTTTAATAATTTTTTTTTTAAGATTACACAATGATGATCAATAGCTTATTTTTTTATCATATTATTTAAATAAGTTTTACATTTTTGATCAAATTATAATTACGAAATTTAAAGCAAAAAACTGAAAAAGAAAACTAATTTTATAAATTTTGTATTTGTCACATTTGTTGATCATTTTACATTGTGCAACACTGCAAAAGCAAATTTCAGCAGCAGATGTCAAGTAAATTTTTTAGCTACGCTTTGGTTGCATTTCATTTAAGTTGATTGGCTTTGGATAAGATTTGTGTGAATGGTGTTGGGATTAGGATTAAACAGAATTGAGCTTGTTCTCATCTCATCTCATCAGCGTGGAGTTCAAAGGATGCCTGTGTGGAGAGGGAGAGTTGTTTGTCACTAAACACATTGTGCGCAAATCCCAGAGCAAATCCCAGGCGTGCTGTTGTTTGCATCAAAATGGAATTGCAAGTGGCATGCGGCATGCGGCATGCGGCATGTGGAACTGCATTGACAGCATTTTACAGGTGCAGGTCAGTGCCAATGGGGCAAGTGGGCGTGGGCTCGGGCCATTTTAGTGGCATGTTTCTGCTAATTTATTACGCCTGCGAAGCATAATGGATGCCAACGCCATTGCCTAATACCAATGGGACAAGCTCGGTGCACATTACAAAGCGACAATTCGACAGACAAACAGACAAACAGACAAACAAACAAACAGACAAACAAACAGACAGACAGACAGGTGAATAGCTGAATTGTTGGCCAGTCAGCGGGGAGTGACGGGAGTAGTTGGTTCGCTAACTGTTGCAGTTGTTGTTGTTGTTGTTGTTGCTGTTGTTGTTGTTGCTACCGAAAATGAATGTCTAATTAATTAAAGTGCGAATTGCACAAGGGTCGCTTGCTTGTTTTGGCAGCTGCATTAATTGCCAGCAACCCAACAGTAAACATATCTACATATCTACATATCTACACTCAGAAAATACACTCACTAATTTCTAATGTTATCATTTGCTGTGGAACATGTGTTCTGCAAAGTATGGCAAATAAATTGCGTTTTTTAAGGCGAAAGATAAGTTTAATAAAATATATTATCCACTCGAGTTCTTCATAATATCAGTTTTAGAATTAAAATTGAGACTTATTAATTAATTTTATTATTATTGTTAATTAATTTTCTTCATTCTATCTATCATTCATCTCATTAAGCAAAATATAGTAATTTGCTTGAATTTATTAAAAAAAAAAATATCCATTATTTTACTTAGCATAGCCAAAGTGTAAAAGTAGCAAGTGATGATTATCTTACTATAAATTTAAATATTTAATGTATATAAATGTATTATAGTTAATGTTATCCAATAAAAAAAATAATACCGAGTAACTCTTTATTTGCACAGTGCAGCTGTGCCCTGACCTAACCCGACTGTTTGATTTATTAAACTCTCCGCACTGTGCCCTACACTTCCCAAAATTGCACTTGTTGTTGCAATTGCAGTGCAATTTTCTATGCACACATCAAATGCAATTTTATGCGACACAAAATTTGTAACCCGAAAAATATTATCATTGGGTCGCTTTTCAGTCTGGATGGGGAACTAGTTGAGGGGGGGGTGGCGGGGATGCTGGGAACTCTATGTGGACAAAGCTTAGCGCCACATAAATAATAAATTTGTAACATTGCATTTTAGAGACATATGTCTATGTGTGTGTGTGTGTGTGTCTATGTTTGTGTGTATGTGTGTGGCGTGACATTAACAATTTATCAGTGAATCGAAAAAGCAACAAGCCAATAAAAATCACTCCGTTTGACCGGTTACATTTGCTGCTGCTCCCTCCACACCACATTTCTATTCCCATTCCCATTCCCATTCCCATACCCATTTCATGTCCCTCCCTCTTCTTCCTGGCCTGTTCATCCGCTCTCCTTTTTCTATATAGTCGGCATCGTTTTGCGCTCGACGCCCATAACAAATGTCAAATGGCATTGCAATATTGATGTTAGAATACATGGCTCGATTGTATTTGTGTATGTTTGTCCGCCATTTAGTGTTGTCCAGTTGAATACACAGCAAAAAATTATGCCTGGCTTAACATGGCAATTCTAATAATTCTTTGCTTAATTGTAAGCCGCATGTAATTCGAAATACTGAAATAATAAAGATTTATACACTTACTCAGTTTTCTTTTGATTGCTTATCTTAAATACATTTTTAAACAACTCATTTTCTTTGTAATATTAATCAAATTCGGAATGATTCCTTTATTGACATCCACCATGGTTTCAAGCGGGTAGCGAAACACCAATCAGCAGTTTATGTTTCATTCTGGTTTCTCAAGGCTTTAATTTGCTAAAAAGCTCGTTGCCAACATAGTAGCATAGACTCCAACCATGAATTCAGCAATGCTAGCTATCTCACTCTAACAATCAACAAGAGCAAACAAGCTTATCAGTATGTATATATGTAAGTATGTACGTCTGTATGTACGTATATATGTATGTCTGTATGTAAGTATCTATGTATGTGTGTCATTGCATGACGCTCTTCTAAATAAGTCTCTTAAATAATTAATAATTAATTTAAAATAACATCTAACTATAATATCATAAATTTATGAAAAATATACTCTACAATTCGAATACGTACATACAATAAAAAGAATTTGCACATTTTATTTTTAAGAAATTAAATAAGAAATAAGTACTTAATTTATCTAAGAAAATCCAGAGCTTGCTTTCAACTTTTCGAAGCTAGTTTCTTTCATTTTTGTAGTATAAAAAAATAATTATAGTTTTTTAACAGTGTATTTCTTATTAAATATTTGAATAAATATTACAATGGATTCGACTCAGCCAAATCTTGGGACAACTGTTGGGTATTTGGACACAAGCCTTAGCAAAGACAAGAACCAATCAAATGCCAAAAAGCTATTTGCCCACGCTAAAGCTCAAGCGCCACTTCTGCCGTTCAACAAGTAGCTTAAAATACGGCTAATGCAAAAGTCTGGCTAAAACAAAAAAATCAGTTTAGTGCGAGCTTACGAACGAACAACAGCGCGAACGGAAAACAGGTGGAAGTGCTTCCCGAATCGAAAGTGAAACAATAAACGTGAGCTACGTAAAGCCGTCTGTTTTGGAGATTGTCGCAATCGCGAATCTTGAACGGTGCTGGTGCTGCGGCTGGTGCTGGGCTGGTTTGAGCAAGTGAAGCAACAACAGCAAACAAGCCAAATCAAGCTTTAAGCCAAGTTAACTGACAACGATTGCAGTGAGCGGTGTGGTCAAAACGCGCGAGAGCTAAAATTGTTGACTGCCCACACGACAAGATACAAAAACCCGAAAAAAGGCAGACACCGATTTGCGAAATGAATATACATCTATAAAATTAGTATAAAATGTCTGCTTGCAAAATATAAAATAAAACTGATCAAGCTAAGCTAAGAAACGTATTTCGAATTAATTATCGCAAATACAAAATGTTAAAAATGTGTAATTGTGTACATGCAATTATAAATTGTTTACTTTTGCTGCTACCAGCGGTAACAGCTTCTCAGGGGTTAGTAAATTCTATAATAAAATAACCATTTCCACTCATATGTATGAATAATGCCTCCCACACTCATAATGTATGGATAGCTGACAATGAATGTGTGACAAATTTAGGTGACGAGTTGCGCACACAATCTTATACAAATAACAAACATTGAAAATGACATCACGCCACTTAACTGAGACGAAATCCCAAAAATATTAAATTAAAATAATAATAAAAACAACAAAAGACTTGAGAAACGAACCGCATTTTTGTTTGAGTTATTGTGTGTGAACACGAACCAAAAAAAAAAAAAAAAAAAAAATTGGCAACCGGCTGCTGTGCCACTACTCATTATCCATCCTATCCATGTGCCATATAATTTACAAGTTGTAATCAAACGAAATTAGCATAAAATAAATTGAGCACGAAGCATCTGCAGGCGATTTGTTTTTTTTTTTTTTTTTTTTTGTTTTATATGCGATCAGATATCGAAAAGACATTAACAGAACAAAGACCATAGATTTTAGTATACCCTATAAAAAAAAAACTATAAATGCAGCTGATTTTTATTAGGACAACATAATATATTGCGAGTTTTGTTAAATATAATTATTTAAATTGAAAATCGCTGTTAGATGAGCAAATTATTTTATATTCCTCCGTGACTTTTAGCATATAATACATATGGCATCGAGAACGACGCGTCTTAACTGACTCATCAGTTAGTATTGATCAAGAACAAATATACTCTATTAAACTCGTTTAACGCATTATACTGTAGGTGACGGAAACCTTTTAGAGATATCTTAATGACCCACAATTAGTCAACAACAATTTTAAGTTAAGTTAGTTCAACATTTTATTCTAAATTAAAGATATTTTATAATATTTAATTAATTAATGCGAATTCATATTTAAATTCAATTTAAATATTATATTCGAAAGAGTATTTAGTCTTCTTTATGAAATATATACATATAAAACAGCCATAAAATAAATGGAATAAAAATAAACTCATGCTGAGATTGGCGAGATTTCCGACGACCTACGCAGACATTTCTCTCAATTCTCTCAATTCGCCAGGGTGATGCAATATGCCATATAAGCAGATGCCTTTTGGAGTAGTCAAGTATTTAGTGTGGTTTCTGAGTTAACTAATAAATTAAATATATATTAAATAATATATTAAATGTGATTGTGAGCCACCCAAATGCCAGGTGACACATTGAATAAGTCACTTGTTTACAGTCAGACTTCCGATGGCTAACCTTGAGTTCTGTCAGCCAAGTTGACCAGTTGAATGAATGAATGTACTCGAATGAGTTCGGATTCAGATAGAATTCTGATTGATTGATTTTGTTAAGAAGTAATGTTGGCGTTTGCTGAATTTTTTTTTGCTACTACTCTCTTTCTCCCACTCTCCTTGATCGGTACATATATGGCTTAAGGTTCAGTTGTTGGCCAACACTTGCAAGTTTAATTCTCTTGCCATATAAGGTGCAGCTCAAGGCAACATTACGAATATAATTATTTATTTGCCTGTACATTCCATTAAATGAAATTGAGTATATCAACTGCTTAAAGCCGACATTTAACGCGACGCTTAACACGATGCAATCATGTGAAACCTCTGTATATCTCCCTCTCCCTCTCTCTCTCTCTGTATTTCTGTCTCTCTAACTCTCTATCTATCTCAGTCAGTGCATTTTGTGGCAAATTTAAAGAAAAAAGCGAAATTGTTTCAGTTTTGTTTTACCATTTTGGCAAAGTGAACTCTGGGAACCTGTTTGGCCGCCTAACAAAACGTGACATAAACACAAAAAGAAAATGTGGGAACAGGTTAAGCGGTGGCAGCAATTGAAATTAGAACAACTGTGCAAACGGTGAATTACGCCAAAACGCCAGACAAAACAGGCAAAAGCAGTCAGACACAGAAACAGTCGGACAAGTACAAACACGACACAGTTAACCAGTCTATAAATTTTGCAATCAAAGCAGAGAAATAATAACAAAAAATAAAAAAAAAAACAGAGGTGTATAAAACGAAAAGCCCGCATCGCTGTTTGGTCGAAACTTACCTAAAATGCCCAAGAAGTCAGCTGAAAAGCAGCAACAAAATTTGATTCCCTCAAAGCCCAAAAGCGAACATTTGAGTTAAGCTCCAAAAATGCTTAAAACAAACTTGTTTAAATTATGCAAGTCGTGCACCGAATTAGGCGTTTTCTATTAATAAAAATTTTATAATATTATCAAACATTTTTCCGTACGAAAACCAACTGCATTTTGTGGCCAGTTTGTCTGCTAAAATTAATAGAAATTAGCAAAATATTTACATAAATTATGCCTTTTGAGAAGACTCTTAACGTATAAACAAACTTTAACTTTTACCTGCCTAATTATTATTTAACTTTACAAATGCTATAGTTATGAGTTAAATTAAATATTTGAAATATTGTTAAATTAAGTTGTTTAGCTGGCAAAACCAATAACCATTAAATTTTGTTGCCCTTTTTTTTACGCCAATTAGCATGTTTTAGATTTTCACTAACATATCATTATTTAAGACTACTCAGCATTGTTCTCACTTAATTCCATATGGTTACTTAAATGTAATTAGTCATAATTCACTTCACACATATATATATTTAAGAATCACATTTTAATCAATTCGATTAAGACAACAAGATAATTACTAAACTCAACTTTAAATTTAGCATTTAATTCATTACTTGAACTTATAATTAAACACAAACTTGTTAAATGTCAGAAGCTTGACTCATCTAAACACGGCAGCTCCAATTGTTGTTATAACAAATGGGAAATACTTCAAATTGAAGTCGATGTTGTAGATTGTAGTTGTAGTTGTAGTTGTAGTTGTAGCTTGTTGTTGTAGTTGTAGGTAAACCACAAAAAATAGTTATTGTCGCAGCCGCAGCAGCGCCTCCAAATGCCATTTCCGACATGAATTAAAACCGAAACCGAAACGCGGTTTCTCAAAGACGCTGACCCGACTGACTCGCATTCGAACTCGAACTCTAACTCGAACTCGAACTCGAAGTCAGACAAAAGTACGGACAAAAGTACATTACCCCATGGCATTGTTTAAGTACGAATCTTCCGTTAAGCGCGTTGAATGAATAGAAACACAAAAACAAAAACAACCGAAATAGCTACAGATTCAGATGGGGGATGTCAGTGAAGACTTTATATAGCAAAAGGTGTAATACGCTTTGCGGAACATTGTCTTTATTTATTTCAGCTGCTGTATAAAGTAGAAAACGATTTATGTTACTCTTTGTTTCGTTTTGTTTTTGTGTTTTTTTTTTATCTTGTTTTTTATTATTATTGTTATTTTTCTAGTCTCTATACTATAATTGCGCCGAATACAGTGAGACCCAACTCGCAGTACCATGTGGCAGTGAGCATCCACAAGGCAGTGGAACCCGCCAGAGTTAAGGTTGGCATTTTGAGCAGTACGTTTACGGATTTCAAGACCGTCGAACTGAGGCCCTATTCAACGCAGCTGCTGCACTTTGAGGTGAACTTTTGCAGCAATCCATAATTGAGTCATTACTTTGAACAACCTCCGACTCCGACTCTCCCACAGTTGCCAGCGCTAAAAGCGGATCGTTATCGCCTGACAGCTGAGGGCTTGAGCGGCATTATCTTCACCAATGAGACCCAATTGCACTTTGAGCCCAAACAGCACACGGTGCTGGTGCAAACCGATAAGAGTATCTATAAACCAGGTGATCTTGTGCATTATCGTATTCTGCTGCTCGATGCGAATCTGAAGCCTGCTCGCGGTTATGGTCGTGTCAATGTGGAGATCCGGGATTCGGGCAACAATCTCATTAGAAGCTATAAGGATATACGTCTAACCAATGCCATCTACTCCAATGAGCTGCAGTTGTCCGATTATCCACGCTTTGGTGACTGGTCCATTATTGTCGATGTGGCCGAGCAGCAGCACAAGCAAAACTTTGAGATCTTGGATCATATATTGCCAAAGTTTGTGGTGGATATCGACACGCCTCGAAAGGCCATCTACAAGGATGGCAAGATTGCAGCCACTATAAAAGCGCAGTGAGTGCTAATTGATATATATAAAAAAAAATACGAGCTAATCTTGTTTGTTAAATAATTTATAACTTTTTCAAGTATTCAACGCACAAAAAACCTTTCACTAATCTTGTTAATTTTGAGCAACAGTAAAAAAACCAATTAAAAAAAAAAACATTAAACAATTTCTTATTTAATGCTAATTGAAAACCAGTTAATTCTGCTTAAAGCCATCAATAAAAATAAAGCTATATAAAAGCAGATTTGGCTTATTGACTTTTACCTATTATCAAGCTGGTAACAATATTCTAAATTTTCTTTGAACAGCTATGCTTTTGGTCAGCCAATTTTGGGCGAGGCAACTCTCTCCATTTACCCGACTTTCTTTGGATCACTGCAGCCTTTTGTCAATGATTTAATCACCCGGAAAGTGGTGCCCATCGATGGCAGCGCCTATTTTGAGTTTGACATTGAGCAGGAGCTGCGACTGAAACAGGACTATGAGCGACAGTATCTATTGGATGCCCTCGTTGAGGAGCGCTCCACAGGATCGGTGCAAAACTATTCAACAGTGCTTACCCTCTACCTAAATCACTTTCGCGTGGAATCTGTCAAACTGCCCAGCTATTACATACCAGGTGTGCCTTTTGAGGCAACTGTAAGTAGCCAGCTATATTTATTTAAATTATAATTTAATAATAAATCACATTCTTTAAATACAGGCACGCATTGCTCGGAACGATGGCACTCCGTTGAGGGACTTCAATCCGGAGATCACCGCCTATTTGACAAATGTTTATGGCAGCAGTGAGATGTATAATCGCACCGTGTACAGACTGGATGCACGTGGCGAGATCAAGATGAAGTTCACGGTGCCAATTGGGGATCGCGATGAGTTTCATTCCATTATTGTTGACTATTTGGGTGTTATTAGCGAGGTGGGCAAAGTGCCAAGGAAACATTTACACAGCAAGAATTATATAACAGCGAAGGTGCTCAATGACAAGTAAGTTCAATTTTAATAATAATAATTTTTAAATTAATTTAAATGATTTGGTAAATTAAAGAATCCACATTTCAAATAAGAAACGAATTTTCAAATAAAACCTTTATTAAACATGGTTTCACATATAAAATTATGCTATTTCAATTGTAAACATATTTTTTGGCTCATTCTCTTTTGAAATTTGGAATCTACAAAATCGCATTTATTGTTAATCAAAATGATGTTTATATTTCAGGCCCATGGTTAATCAGGAAATTGCTATTGCTGTCCGTTCCAATGAGCCGATGAAATACTTTATGTATCAGATTGTGGGACGTGGAGACATCATCCTCTCCCGCACTGTGGATGTGAGTAAAGAAAATTAATTCAAATAAAAATTATTTCAATTGCTTCATCTGAATTTAGGTGGCCGACAATAATTATCATACCATCAAGTTTTTGGCATCCTTTGCGATGATGCCACGCGCCAAGTTGCTCGTCTATCTGGTTGTCAATGGTGAATTTGTCTATGATGAGCAGATCATACAATTCGAGGAGAATCTCTTAAATGCTGTGAGTAGTACTATTCACCATAATATACTTCCAAGTTGAGTGATTTACAAGCTGTTCCTTCAGGTGCAAATTGAGGCCCCGATTAGAGCACCACCCGGCCAAGACATAGACATAAGTATCAGCACCAAGCCGTACTCCTATGTGGGTCTCATGGTTGTCGATCAAAATGCGGCATCGCTTCGAAGTGGTAAGCTAATCATATCCACACTCTTACCCAAAGAACTTACTTAGGTATATATGTGCAGGCCATGATCTAACCCACGATCGTCTGATGGATGCTCTCTATGCCTATGAGCTGAGTGACGTGAATACGCCCATTAGTTCGCCCGGCAAAGAATCTGGCGTTATAACCATGTCCAATACGGATTACTTTGTGGAGAAGGGTAAGCCCAACACCTGAACAGTTTAAAGAAATTATATTAATAATTGTAACTTTTACAGAGGCAGAGACGACACCATCCATAGGACGCGATAGCTCCACCACAATGGAAGAGGATAAATTGACAACTGTGCGGAAAACCGATATTGGACCCGCTCATAAGATCGAGGTCAATACACTGCCACCCGGAAAGGGACGCTACGCATTCTCATATACCCCGAAACCCTATTGGCATAATCCTCGAGTGCATGTCATGCGTGATCCGGCAGACACTTGGCTCTTCCTTAACATCTCGGCGAGCAGCGATGGTCGCACTACGATACATCGACGCATACCCAGCGAGATGACTTCGTGGATGTTGACTGCTTTCACCTTGGACCCGGTCAATGGCTTGGGCTTGAATGCGCCCAGCAGTAATCTAGAGGCTTACAAGGAGTTTTATATAGCCACCGATCTACCCTATACAATACGTAAGGATGAGCTCATCGCTCTGCCTTTTGTGGTGCATAACAATCGGGACAGCGATCTCAGCGTTGATGTCACTTTCTATAATACGGCACAGGACTTTGATTTCCCAGAGCTGGACATCAAGCAGCCAAATAAGCCCAGTATGTAAATTCTCAATCAATTCAATAACATTTTAGCTAATCTTGAAACATTCGCAGAACTGGAACTCTACAGTCGTCGCAGCATTCAGGTGCCCGGCAAGTCGGCACGCACCGTCTCGTTCATTGTGACACCACGTCGAGTGGGTGCACTGCCTGTTAAGGCTGTGGCAACCACTTCCCAGGCTGGCGACACTGTGGAGCGCACTCTGATGGTCGAGCATTCGGGTGCCACGGAGCGTGTGAATCGTGGCTTTCTCTTCGAGCTGAACTCGAATGCTCAACGAAAGCAAAATGTTACCATCCAAGTGCCACGCAATGCGATACCCGACTCGACGAGCATTGAAGTCAGTGCTGTGGGGGATTTGATGGGCAGCATTGTGGGCAATCTCCAGCAGCTTATCCGACTGCCCACGGGCTGTGGCGAGCAGACCATGGTGAACTTTGTGCCCAATCTAATGGTGCTGCGTTACTTGGCTGTAAGTTGGACATATATACAATATGTCCATTATATATGGCATATTCCCATTATTCAAAAACCTTAACTTCTTGCAGCGCCTGCGTCAGCTGACTCCAGAAGTGGAAAAGACTGTAACCAGGAATTTGGCGGTGGGCTATCAGCGATTGCTGTACTATCGTCATGAGAATGGTGCTTTCAGTGCCTTTGGGCTATCTGCCAAGCAGAGCTCCACTTGGCTAACTGCCTATGTGGCCAGATCGCTGAAGCAGGCAACGCCCTACGTCCAGGTGGATGAGCATGTGCTGCAGACTGCTCTGGCCTACTTGGCCAGCGTGCAGTCCGGAAATGGTGGCTACGAGGAGCATGGCGATATCTTCGAGCAGTTCGATGATGGAGGCATAAGTTTGACGGCATTTGTTACCTTGGCCATGTTGGAGAATGTGGTAATATAATAATTCCCGATAATCTGTTCAGCAAATACTAAATGGAGTCGCTTATAGGATGCTCATGCCGAGTATCGGAATAACATAAACAAGGCTCTGGATTTCATCGCCCGTGGATTGGACACTTCGAGCAATCTGCATGCCATGGCCATAGGCACCTATGTCCTCTCCCGTGCCAATCATAATGCCAAGGCTGCTTTCCTGCAGCGTCTGGACTCAATGGCCACCAATGCCGATGGACGCAAGTGGTGGAATAAGACTGCGCCAGCGACGGAGCAACAATCTCCTTGGTACAATACCACACGCAGTGTCAACATTGAGATCTCTGCCTATGCAGCTCTCACTCTCCTGGAAAACAATCTTGTGGGCGATGCATTGCCGGTGCTGAACTGGCTGATGGATCAGCGGAATGTATTCGGTGGCTTTGTTGCCTCACAGGACACCGTTGTGGGTCTGCAGGCATTGCTCATGTTTGCCGAACGCTTCTCCAGCCAGGGAAATAATGTCCAGATAGGTTTTCGATATGGCGAAGGTGCTGAGACCATTTTGAATGTCAACTCAGAGAACTCGCTGGCTCTGCAAAGTGTTGAGGTAAACTAAATTATTATAATTTCAAAACTTTTGAATCTTCAACTTATTTTTGTTTAGCTACCCAGCAATATTAAGAACGTGAGTGTTTCGGCTACTGGACGTGGTTTGGCACTGGCACAGGTGAGCTACAGATACAACACGAATGTGACCAGTGCCTGGCCGCGATTTGTGCTCGATCCGACCGTGAATAGGAACTCGCATGCGGATTATCTGCATTTGTCGGCCTGTGCCAGCTTTGTATCTGTGCCGGGCGATGCCGAACGCTCCAACATGGCTGTGATGGAAGTGTATCTGCCGAGTGGCTTTGTCGTCGACACGGATACGCTGCCCACGCTGGAGTCGAGCGAGCGCATCAAGAAGGTGGAGACACAGCAGCGCGACACGAAAGTCATCATCTACTTTGATTACTTGGACAGACGCGAAGTGTGCCCCACGTTGCATGCCTACAAAACGGTGAAGGTAACAAAGCATCGTCCAGTGCCAGTTGTGATGTACGATTACTATGACAACGGTAGGTTCATCTTTTCCAGATTTGATATGAGTTTCTATTTAATAATTTATTACTATATTTTAAATTGGAATTCTTAACTTTTAGCTCGTCGCGCCAGGCAGTTTTATCGGGCGCCCAAATCAAACATTTGCGATCTTTGCGAGCATGCGAATTGTGGCGACTTCTGTGAGAAGGCCGAGAAACGTGAATCCATTCGCCCAGATGACTATACGGCCATAGCAGGTCGCAATTCGGCTAACAACCAGGCCACAATAGCAATGCTATTAATGGCCTTAGCTATTTTATTACAATTACACTATTAGAAAGAAGAAAACGCAGGTGTTCCAATCAAGTGGAGCCAACAAGATCAACGGAAGCTTTAACAAAAAACCACTCATCTAATTAATAAGTTAGACTTAGGATTAATTGTGAACTAAACCCAACTAATTATAACGATGCTAAAAGTTGCCAATAATAAAAAAAAAATCAGTTAACAATTATTAAAAGATGTCAACAAGAACTGTGTAAAAATAAATATTATGTTTTATTTTAATTTTTATTTATGGAAGACATGGTTATGAAATAACCAAGCAGGCTTAAAAATATAACTCGAACAATCTGCCTCTACAAAATATTTCTAAGCTCTGCGTATAATTTCCGAAATATTTAGGGGCTTTAGCAAATCACTTAAGTAGGAGACAAAAGTGCAGTATTTCTTAATAAATTCCAAAATAAAATTTGCAGCTGTAAAATAAATCAACTGAAATGAAACCAGAAAAAGATGATCAGAAAGAGCCATCGCCAAGTCGAAGACTGAAGACCATTAAACGTGATGAGAATCGTGGCAAATGGGCATCGAAAACCGAATTTATACTCACGATGATGGGCTATGCGATTGGCATGGGGAATGTCTGGCGTTTCCCCTACCTCTGCTACCGCAGCGGGGGAGGTAAGTTAAGCTGCGTTTCAAACCGAACAACTGTAAAGCCAAACAATTGAGCAAGTGAACAATTGAGCATGTGAAAATTGTGCTCAGCTGCAATAATTGATGAGTGAGCAATTTGTATTTATTTAATCAGTTCTCTGCTCACAATTCACTCAAACATTTCGCCTGCGTCGCGCCTCGCTCCTCGCGCGAAGCGTGCTGAAAAACAGCGCATGCCCTGTCGAGAGCAGTTTCTATTTTTAGCTCAACATTAAATTATGAGAGCTTTGCGAGTGAAAGCTGGCACATTATCTGTTTGTGGCTGTGGCTTTTGTTTACGCTTTGGCATCGGCCAGCGAGTGCCTTCGATAGCTCAGTTGGTAGAGCGATGGACTGTAGAGTTTTGCGGACGCGAACGAACGCTTCTTGCTGTTGCGAGCATTAGCATGATCAGTATGTTGTGGTACTGACACACACCTACCATGACCAGTACGGACGTTAGTTCGTACAAGGACGGGCGCGCAACGTCTCGTACAGGGGACGGTCGCGCAACGTGTCGTTACGGGGGACGCGCACAACCGTCGTCTGTCCTCGTGCATGCACACGGGCGCGCAACGTCGTACGTGGACGGGCGCGCAACCGTCTATTTGGTCATGGGGTGTGTGTGTGGGGTACTTTGTGCCATCAAGCTAATTGAATCTCTCGCAATATGTGTTGAAATCCATAGGTCGCTGGTTCAAATCCGGCTCGAAGGATCTTAAATTTTTGTCGTTTTCTCAATTTTTCCTATTTTTCTTTATTTTTTTTTTTAAATTTTGCTTAATGGATTTCGTGTCGAGTTATGAAAGTACGATATCTTTTTTTTTAAATGTTGCTTACATATTAATATTTAAATTCGATTGATTAAGTACCATTTATTTAAAAATTGTATGATAAGAGTGGATTTCTATACTAATTTCTTTATAATCATAATCCTTATATCTAGAAGTATATTATCTCCTCGAGCAATTAAGGAGTTGATCATCGATTAATTCTTAATTTTAGGTGCATTCCTGGTACCATATATGCTGATGGTAATATTATGCGGCATTCCCCTATTCTATATGGAGATAATGATTGGCCAATTCTCGGGCACTGGCTGCACTGGCATGTTTCGATTGGTGCCCATATTGAAGGGCACTGGCATTTGTATGGTTATTGTGAACATGTACTGTGTCTGCTACTATTCCGTACTCCTATCGTATCCTGTACGCATGATATATTACTGCTTCTGGGAAACAGTGCCTTGGATAAACTGTGATCATCCATGGAATACACCCAACTGCACAAGAGTTGATAAGGTTTAGTGGGTCTACCATTAGTAAATAGTTATATATGTTAAGATATTTCCCTTACATCCAGATGCACAATGTTGATGAGGGTCGGATCACCACATCGGCAGATGAATTCTTTCAGTAAGTTAAGCTTGATTCAGCGAAAGAGCATCTTATTATTGTTTATATTGTGCCACAGCCTGGAAGTATTGCGCATCTCGGAGAGCATTAGCCATCTGGGTGGCATGGTGTGGGAACAACTACTCAGTCTATTGGTTTCGTGGATCATCATTTGTTTGTGTGTGCTGAAGGGCGTTAAATCGGTAAGATGTATTTTAAATATCATATTTAGCTATTTATGAGAAATAGGGATTACAAACTGAAAACCAACAGTGTTTGTTTTTACATATAAGAGATTTATATATATACATATAAATATATATATATATATATTTTGTCTAATAGGTGGGAAAGGTGGCTTACTTCACGGCATTGTTTCCCTATGTGCTTCTTACCATACTCTTTTTTCGAGGCATTACTCTGCCCGGTGCTATAAATGGTATCAAATTTTTCCTTTATCCCGAGTGGCATCGTCTGCTTGATTTTAAGGTCTGGGCAGATGCCGCAATACAGATGTTTTTTGGCATTGGCCCCGGATGGGGCGGCATTGTTAATATGGCCAGCTTCAATCGGTTTCGCAACAATGCAAAATTCGACTCGATTTTCATAGTGGCGATCAATGTGTTAACAAGCATTTATGCGGGCATTGTGGTCTTCTCCGTACTCGGTTTTCTGTCGCGTAAGTCCTTTAATATACATACATATTTAGGTCGATATTAAATTTTGGCTTCTTCACAGTCAAGTCGGGCATACCCGTTGCAACAGTGGCCACATCCGGTGCAGGTCTGGCATTCGTTACCTACCCGCAAGCGATTGCGATGCTGCCTGTGCCACAGCTGTGGGCCTTAATGTTTTTCGCAATGCTCTTCCTCTTGGGTATTGACAGTGTGGTGGGTATGCGACAATTCTATTGCCAATTTCGAGCAGTTTCTCGATAAATGAAGGTCACAAAATGAACTCATTGTCCTTGCAAATTGGCAAATCTGTATTAACTTAAAGCTACTTTCAACTGCAACTTTATTATTATCAGTTTTAATTTATAGTTTGTGCAACTGGAATGCATTTCTTCGTCGCTGCTGGATGAGGTTGTCTGTTTGCGCAAACACAAAATGAAAGTGGTCATCAGTTTGTGCTCTGTCTTCTTCTGCTCGGCATCTATAATGTGCACAAATGTAAGTAATTAATTGAAAATTGATTGATTGGGAAATCCACTCTTAGGTCCTTTCCTAGGCTGGCATGTTTATATTGCAATTGTTCGATTGGTACTCATCGGCAATATCGATCATAGTAATCTGTTTGGTTGAAACTATTATGGTGTCGTATATATATGGGATTGACAACTTCATGGCCGATGTTGAGTTTATGATGTATGAGCGACCAGCTGTCTATTGGAAGATTGCTTGGAAGTACATATCACCAGTGGTTCTCACCGTAAGACCCCTCAATCAATTGATCTTCTTATTGATTTTAAAACGAACTTATATTTAATAGTTTGTACTTTTCACAAGTATTATATTCATGCGAACCGTTACCTACAATGACATAAAGTATCCGTATTGGGCCATTATCATGGGTTGGCTAAGTTTTGTGTCCTCGGTTATTTTTATACCTCTATACGTATTCTACGTTATGATCCGAAAGCAAGATACGATGTGCGATAGCCTTAAGAAACGTCTGAAGCCCTTGGATTGGACACCAGCCGATCCAGAAGATCGAGCAGACTATATAGCATTTCGAAAACAGCGAAGTATGCCGGCATTTATGTCCGATACAGAAGCGGAACCAGAAGGATTAAAATAAAATATATTTTCTAACTGGATCACTTTTGTATATATTCTCTGCTCGTATAACAAATGAAAAAGAGCTAAAATTGTATTTTATAAATGGTCCAATATGTGCAAAAGTTTAAATAAATATGTAATTTTATATATATCTCGAGTCCGGTTCGCAGCAATCGTTCTGCCAGCAAAGAAGTTTTTAAAAGCAAAATGATACATGAAAGATAACTTAGTTAAGGGAGTTCTCCGTCCAAAACATTCAGAAGGAACAAGGCTAACCAACAGTCACATAGATACAATCACCAACAGAATTTGGCACCATCAATCTAAAGAGGGGAATAAAGAAAGAATTCAGCATCATACCATTTATTTTCCACACCCATCCTACTCTGTGGCATTTGTTATCAGATGGTATTAAATATTGTGATCAGAGTATTGCTGTTACGTCAGTTCGTAATGCATTTAATAAGCTACGGAAGATCCATCCGATACCGATTTACAGAGTGATATTTATATTTTTTAGTGTTTGTTTTTGAAGTAAGTAGCAATTACAAAATTGGAAATAATTTTGGGAAAATTTAAAATTGTAAATAAAAATTTATTTAAATGTCATTTATTAAATGGATAAATCATAAAATTGTTGTAAATATTAATAAATTAATGAATTAATATTCATGAATTAATATTCATTTCCAACAATTCATGAGTAATATCCGCATTCCCCACAACCTCTTCATATTTCTGGCGATCTTCCATTTCAGTGGGATACCAATCGGTTGGTCGACAGGCACGTCTGAAGCGATTACAAAATCCGCCCGTATTCTTGCACATAATAAATACGCCGTAACCCGGAATAAACAATAAAGGCAGGAATACGAAGAACAGACTTATATAAAACGGAACGGATAATATATGCATATGTACCGTTAAGGACACTAGTGATATCAATACCTGCAAGCAAATACATAATAATTACAATGGATATATAACAAATTGATCTTATACTCACCATCATTAAACAAATAAATATTGGAGTAATGAAACGCAGTATGAAAACCTTCCATGAGGCAAACGGCTGTCCAATCATAAATTCAATATCCCGCTGGAACCGCTCCCGTCCATAAACCCAAAGTACCGCCAGAAGGAGTATCAAATGCATAACAGTATGCGAGAATATTAAATCCACGAATAATGCAGCGATATACAAAATTCCATGCTGTCAAACAATTATATATTATTATAGATAATCAAATAGAAATCATACTAAAGTTAATATAATACATTTAACAAATTTAAGAGAATACAAAAGGTAAAATAAGATAGATTGTACAAATATGAAAATATGGATATTCTCTATGGATGTCGTTATCTAATTTCATTAACAATAATTATGTTAAAAAAATAAAATTCTGAAAACTCTAACTAGACTTACTTTCGAGCAAAATATCAGTGAAGAGACAGACAATAAGCCCAATGAACCATAGATAAACTCCTTCCTATACATCCGCAATACCTCGAATTCATCAAAGAGACTGGTAAAAACCGTAAACAGTTGCGTAATCTATTAAATAATTTAAATATCCAAAATAAATGTATGTATAAAATAATATATATTTATAAAAATACCAACCATGACAAGCAAAGAAGCCATCAGCAACATGGTATAGTAGATAATGGTCCACATATTGGGCCATTCCAATGTAGACAAAGCACTGGCACTTGATAGGTACCAATCCCACTTATCACGATGTGTCAAACTCAAAAAATTAGGCGCAGTGGCTTAAAATTATATAGAAAATATAAATTTGTATATTTATAATTAATTATTTATATTATTAACTCCATAACTTACTTTCAAAATACCGATGCAGCATATAGGTTACCATTAAGAACAAAATGTAGACGAAAGGTTGTCCAAACGCAATAATCCAGTTATACTTCATTACGTTTGTATTGAAATTGTTAAAACTGGATAAAGCCATAACTGTACCCCAGCCGGAACCAAAAACCTGCAGAACAATAACAGCACTCGCGAAGACACCGAGTCCTATGGAATGAACATGGGGTGTTGCAAAGTGCGTGAGTCCATCCAAGGCACCAGGTAGAAACAGAAAGCGAATAAAGCAGATCGCCAAAAGTACCAATGTGGAGACGACCATATAGCGAACAAATTTACCAAACTGTAATTATCCATTTACGGTTGAAGTTTTATACCGATTGTACTTCAATAAAAGTATAAAATATGGTTATCTAATACTTACCTTTGCTGCTTTGGAGAACTTGACGAAAATGCCGGCATTTAAAGCCCATATGGCAAACGAGAATCCCAAAACGTGCCAAGAGAATTCGTAATCTTCACCCAAATTCAATTCGTGAATCATTATCTGATAGTGTTTTCTGAAATTGCATGTAGTTAGAAATTGGTTAGTAATTAGTTAATATATATATTATATATATATGTATATATATTTACGTGCCTAAAGAAAATCACCGAAGGTATATCGTCCATAATTGGAAAAAAGTGTGAGAGTACTTGATTATCCATTTCATTACATATCTAAAAATAAGTAATTAACACATAAAGATATAATCTAATTTTTACATTTACTAACAACTGATGCATTGGACCAAGAACTAATCCCCTTGCAGCTCCAAGGCAGAGTTGGACGTAGGGAATGCACTATGAATATAAGTGGGACGAATGCAAAGATGACATAGTAGAGCAAACTTGCAATGCTCAATGCAAGGCTCACATATCCCATGCCTGGAAGAAATTATAATAAATCTATATTATCCACATATTTGTATTTGCACATATTACCTTTAAAAAACGGCGAAACTCGAAAAGCTGAGATGAAACCACTGCTTGAAAATTGACCCATAAATGAATGTATTACCAGTATAGGGACCATAAAAATAGCCATATAGATATAGTACATTAAAATGCCAGGCACTGTCACAGAAAAAAAAGTAAAGTTAGTTGACTCAATAAAATTAATTTAAGGGTGTTATACTCGCACAGTCGTATTTGTAAATTGAGAACATCGCTTATCAGTTATTTTGAATTTAATGGTTTTTTATTATGTATTCTATTTAAAATTGGTAATTCAGACAAATATACTTACAGCTTATATCGCTAGGAAGCCAACCCAAAAAGATAAATATATCCAATTTGAAAGCCAGCCCAAAACAGGCATAGATATAGTCCGTTGACTTCTCCCATTTGCCACGATGCAAGTCAGGTGTGAATGGCTTTCGGCCACTCTCGTAGGAGGTCTCATAAACCATTTCAATAGTTGCAATTCTCTATATAATTAATTAATTTAATTGCTATTGGAAATGAACATTAATTAAATCAGAATGTATGACACATCGCACAAAACCAAATATAATATTATTTGTACAACTGAAAAGCAAATCACAATAAACGAGAACGAATATTATTATCCGTTGTTATTTTTTAATTTATGCGCATTCTAAAACTTATGTTCTAGATTTAAGAAGCGATGTAGTCAGACTGCGATACATGATATTTTGTCATTATCAACGCAGCGAACGCTGTTTCAATATATTTATATTATTTATATAAAGCTGTATATATATAGATTTTCTGATTGTGTTTATTTTTTAATGTTTATATATATATATATATATATATATATATATATATGTATATGCACAAAAATATACATTAAACGTTAAAAAATAAACCCATTTAAAAAAGCTATTATGACGCACTCCTAGATAAGAGACTCATAAGTGAATGTTTGACCCGTACCAAGTATTAGTCTTTAACATATTTTAGCGAATTCATTATATTCTTCAAGCCAATTTTTAATGGGTGCGGGGAATAGCACAAATTAAAAATTTATTAGTTTACTTCCTCGGTGACTTCATATAATTGATGCGTAACATCAGCATTGCCCACAACCTCTTCATATTTCTGGCGATCTTCCATTTGAATAGGGTACCAATCGTTGGGTCGACGGGCACGTCACACGCGATAACAGAATCCGTCCGTATTTTAGCACATAATATACAATATACAATACTGACAATAGAACGAATAACAGACTTATGTAAAACACATAGGAGGAGTAAAGTGAATGCTCAAATAAGGAAATTTGCAAGCTTGTTTGATAAAAGAAAAAAACATACCTATTACCATAGATAAATCATACATTCAATCTTACACTCACTGGCGTTAACCTCAGAAATAGTGGCGCTATAAAACGCATTATGAAAATCTTCCAGGAGGCAAACGGTGGTCCAAGCAAATGAAATGATTTTTGCTTGTTGAAATATAATGAAAAGAATGGATATTATTTATAGATTTATTCCAAAACCTTTGACTAGACTTACGTTCGAGCAAAATAATAATAAGCAGATAGATAACAAACCCAGTACGCCGTAGATAAACTCCTTTTCATCGAAGAGACTCGTAAATATAAATAAATTAAAAGTATTTAAGGACAAACTGCTCTATAAGACAATTTGAATTCAGTTCCGTTTGTACTTAAAACAATTCTACGGTAGTTAAAAATTAGCTGTTTCCGAGAACTTGTAGAAAATGCAGGTAATTAAAGCACATATGACAAAAGAGAAACCCACAATATGGGAAGATAATTCGTACTTCGTATTTTCAGATTGGCCGATCATCTCATATTGTCTGCATATATATGTAGGTATATATATATATACTCGTATATATATATACGTACTTTAAGAATATAACTGAAGGCACATATGCGATGGTCACATTGAAAGTTTGAGAATCATTATTACTGTCTAGAAGTGTGTTTATTTGTGTACCCATCATATTACAGATCTGTAAATCTAAAACATTTATATGTAAATATTCACTCTTAATAATTATACTTTTACTAACAGTTGATTTATTGGACCAAGAACTAAATCCCTCGCAGCTGAGTTAGACATGGGGAATGTACTATTAAAATAAGTGGGACTAATGCAAAGTTAAAAGGCTCAATGCAAGACTCACATATCCCATGCCTGGATGAAATGATTGTAGTCAACTTTATCCACATATTTGTATTTTCGAAAATTACCTATAGAAAACGGCGACTCTCGAAAAGTTGAGATGAAACCACTGCTTGAGAATTGACCCATAAATTAATGTACTATCATTATAGGGACCATATATAAAGCCATATATACATAGTAAGGTAAAATGCCAAACACTATCGTAACCAAAGTTATTATTATTCAAGTAGGTATATATAATATTAATAAAAAAAATAAACTAATTTATTCATGTTGTGCTTTGGTTTTTATCATCCAACCAAGGGTCTTAAACTATAAAACGTTAAATATTATAATATACATTTAATTAATCTTTTTTTTAGGTACTGTTCTTAATATTTAATTTTAGCTGCAATGATATTACGATGTGCCATTCTGCAAACAAGTTATCTGCAAGACTGTTGAAAACTAAAAGCAGTTCTTATAATTTCTAAACATTAAACTAACAGAACTGCCATCGTATTTGTATAAAACTGCATTTAAATATAATTTTCAATTTTATATTGTTTGCTTATCATTTATTTTCAATTTAAAATGTTTTTTTTATTGTAAATTGATACTACACAAAAAAATATACTTACAGCCCATATCGTAATAAATCCAATACGAAGCGTTAAATGTATCCAATTTGAGAGCCAACCCAAAACAGGCATAGATATAGTCCGTTGACTTTTCCCATTTGCCACGATTCAAGGCAGGATTGTATGGCTTTCGGCCACTCTCGTAGGAGGTCTTATAATCCATTTCAACAGTTGTGAAACTAATCATACCAAAAATAGAGAAAGAATACGTACTTGGAAAAAACAATATTAATTAAATCAAGGTCAATTGTGGATGACACATCGCACAAAAAAAATGAAAAATATTTCTAAAGCTGAACAATGCAAACTACAAAAACAAACAAACAAACAAACGATTAAATCTTTCTGGCGAAACCGCATTTTTATAAATTATTGTTTTAATTAGAGGAAAGATGCCAGCAGACTGAATGTGAGGACTGCGAGAGCATCATTTACAGCAATCATGCAACGATTTTATACCTCGCACAAATTAAAAAATAAGAACAGGCTATGATCGAATTGTGTGTAAAACTGTGTAATATGCAAATCCTTTAAAATATACATTCTTGGTTAAGACATGTCCGTCTGTCTGCCCCTAAGAACTAGCCGATCCTTTGTAATTTTAAATGTAAGTTCTTACAAACATATATCTAATAACTTAGTAATGAAAATGATCTGCGTATTATTCTCATAATAGCATGTACAGACACACTCATCCATAGAAGGCAACCTAAACGTCAATCTTCATAGTATCTCCAAGTCGAGCTTTCTGGACTACAGCATTGTCAGCAGTTTCATTATTAACTCAGCGGTCGCTGTCTCAATATATATATGTATATATGTAAATAATAAAAGCAGGTTTACTTTTTTCTTTAGAAAATAGCATAATCAGCTGCTCTTTGAACTGAACTTTTCAAAACTTAAATGACTTAGATTAAAAATTATGTATTAAGAAAATACAAATCGGGTTCTTTTACTAAAATCGACCCCCTCTATAAAATGCGCCCATGGTGAAAGTCAAAAAGTAAGGGCAACAAATCTTACACCTGATAAACCAGTTATGCAAAATACGCAATAATAATAAATTTGTATAAATACATTTATAAAATATATATTTTTCTTGCATATCAATATAAATAGATTTGATGTTTTATGCCGTTAGATTATTTTCATGAGCAAAACTATTTCAAGTGTTTTTTTTTAGAAACGCCCCTTAAACTAAATTGCATAACAATACATTGTTTATTAATAATAATAATATGGGTGTATTTGATTTCTTGTTATCATATATATATATATATATATATATATATAAATTATAAATAATGGTATGGTGACTATTAATTTTAATACTTAGTAGCAATTGTTGCAGTTGCTTCTTCACAATGGTGAACCGTTCTCTATCACCCCATAGTCCATAAGGCAGCATAGGTCTTACTACCATTAGGTATAGCCATCTGATTATCTTTGCTGATGTACCCATGACTTGCCGGCTATGCTACGACAGGTGTAAGGCCAAAGTATTCTACCTCCTTGCTTGTCTCTAATAGGATTCCTAAAAGCCGTATTTCCTTCATCCTCTGTAACTTAAATCGTCTAGTAAGGGGAACGATGTTGGTTTAGTAGGGTTTAAGTTGAGTCCAGCCTCCATACACCAACCACTCGTTGTCTTTAACCCTAACTGACCTATATCACAGAGTGTCTCCTCATATTTAACTATTCCTAATAATACAATGTCGTCGGCATAGCTTTGACATTAAGTATTTCTGGTGAAGAGTCTGTTAAGTAGTTTAGAGTAGCGGAGACAATACATCCGCCTGGGGATAGCCTTTAGCGGTTAAGATTGTTACTGTGCTATCATGTGTTGATGTTGTGGCCTGTCTGGACCGAAACAATGCAATTATCCACCTGCTGGCAGTTGGGTCAAGGCCTCTCCTCGAGAGGGTGGGCTTAATCGCATCATGCGATGTGTCAACTGCCGCACTTAAAGTACGCCGCAGTTGATAAAGGGCTCTGTCTGGTGACCTGTCTACGCTGTTTGCATGCTGCGTTAGATGATATCTGATATTATAATCCAACCGCTTCTCCAACGTTTTCAGTGAAGGACTTTGGATTGCTGAGGTCTTTCTTCCCTGCCTTGGGGATGAAGGCAATCCTAGCTCTACTCCAAGCGATCGGTATATGTCCGAGGGAAAGGCTGCTTGGAATACGAGAGAATTGTAAGTCCTGACTCATTTAAAGGAAAACTGGAAATATTCCTTCTATTCCGCCAGATTTATAGGGCTGAAATGTAACAATTGCTCTTTTTATCAACTTCCCTTAACTGAGTGAGTTCTTCAGTTCTTAATTTACTTCACAAATTGGGACCATCCTGTTCAGTTAGTTTTGCACAATTTAAATCTTAGGTTATATATATTTTTTATTAAATGCGGAACATCAGAGAAAATGAACAATTAAAAGTATTTCACACATTAATTTACTTCCTCGGTGACTTCATATAATTGATGCGTAATATCAGCATTGCCAACAACCTCTTCATATTTCTGGCGATCTTCCATTTCAATGGGATACCAATCGTTGGGTCGACAGGCACGTCTGAGGCGATTACAAAATCCGCCCGTATTCCTGCACATAATATACACCCCGTAACCCGGAATAAACAACACAGGCAGCAGCAATAAAAGCATACTCATATAAACCAGAAAGGAAGTGGTGTCAAATAGGTCCTCATATACGAAAGAGTGTGTGCTCATCATCTGCAAGCAAATACACACTTACTATTAATTATACTTAATATATTTATTAAATACTCACCGCAGCGAGCAGCAGAAACAGTGGCGCTATGAAACGTAGTACGAAAACCTTCCATGAGGCAAAAGGCTCTCCAAGCATAAATTCAATATCCCGCTGGAACCGCTCCCGTCCATA
Source organism: Drosophila melanosoma (assembly GCA_035042045.1). NCBI lineage: Eukaryota > Metazoa > Arthropoda > Insecta > Diptera > Drosophilidae > Drosophila > Drosophila melanosoma. Next base: position 2,163,947 of record JAWNLY010000203.1, on the reverse strand, counting down.
GACCCAAAGTACCGCCAGAAGGAGTAGCAGATGCATAATGGGGTGCGAAACTGTCGAATCTAATGTAAATGCCGAGAAGTACAGAATTCCGTGCTGTTAAAAAATATACATTTAAAATTAGAGAGAGAAAAAGTAATCAGATAGATTTAATTAAATGGGAATGAAATAGGAGAGATTAACAAAGCAACTCAAATTATTCGTACAGTAATTAAGAGAATAACCACGTAAAAAAAAACATTTATATTATTTATAGATATAATAATATCGACAAACTGACTTACATTCGTGCAAAATAATATCGAAAAGACAGATAAAAAGCCCAACACTCCGTAGATAAACTCCTTCTTATACATCCGCAGTACCTCGAACTCATCGAAGAGACTCGTAAATATCGTAAACAGTTGTGTGGTCTATTTAGAAAGTATATCATTTGAAAATATTGACCTAATACATATAAAAATATACCAACCATGACAATCAATGAGCCCATCAGCAACATGGTATAGTAGATAATGGTCCACATATTGGGCCATTCCAGTGTCGACAAAGCACTGGCACTTGCTAGGTACAAAACCCAGGAGTCATCGACATACGTATTGAAATCTTTTGGCCTCATGCCTTAAAAATATAAACAGCAAATTTAATTAAAATGTATATACACATTTATATTAATATTAATTATTGTTACCTTGGTAACTTACTTTCAAAATACCGATGCAGCATATAGGTTACCATTCCGAACAAAATGTAGACGAAAGTCTGTCCAAAGGCAATAATCCAGTTATATTTCATTACATTCGTTTTGAAATTGTTAAAACTGGATAAAGCCATAACCGTACCCCAGCCGGAACCAAAAGCCTGCAACACCACGGTAGTCATGCTAAATGTGCCCATTACCATAGCATCCATTCGGGGCTTCACATAATGCGTGAGTCCATCCAAAGCACCAGGTAGAAACAGAAAGCGAATAAAGCAGACCACCAAAAGCACCAATGTGGAGACGACCATATAGCGAACCAATTTACCAAACTGAAATTAATTGTATACATCTTCAAGAAATAAAAATAACCGGAAATATAAAATGTGGATTTTTAAAGTTTACCTTGGCAGCTTCTGAGAACTTGTAAAAAATGCAGGCTATGAAAGCCCATATGGTAAAAGAGAAACCCACAATGTGCCAAGATAATTCAAAATCCTCCTGGCTGGAATTTCCATTGATACTCAATGCCTCATAGTACGTTCTGCAGGTAAATATTGTTTGGAATTGCCCGCATAAATATATATAAATATATATAAATATATAAACCTACTTGAAGTATAGCACTGATGGCAAATGCACGATGGTCACATCGATGATTTGCGATTCATTATTACTGACCAGAAGTGAGGAGTTTTGGGCATTCGTCATATTACAGATCTAAAAAGAAGAAAAATATATATACATGTATATATATTATTATAAATATGTGCAAAAATGTATAGTAATATTTGTTAAATTGTGTAAATTTACTAACAGTTGATGCATTGGACCAAGAACTAAATCCTTCGCAGCTCCAAGGCAGAGTTGGACGTAGGGAATGCACTATGAATATAAGTGGGACGAATGCAAAGATGCCATAGTAGAGCAAACTAGTAATGCTCAATGCAAGACTCACATATCCCATTCCTGGATGAAATGTTTATAAGTCAAACTTATCCACATATTTGAATTTTTTGATATTACCTTTAAAAAACGGCGACACTCGAAAAGCTGAGATGAAACCACTGCTCGAGAATTGACCCATAAATGAATGTATTACCAGTATAGGGACCAGGTATAAAGCCATATATATATAGTAAGGTAACATGCCAAACACTAAAACGATGCAAATATATTCAAATATAGTTAACATAATAAAATATATATATAACTTATCTTTTATAAAACAATTACCAGTGAAACGCCCCTTTAACTAAATTGTAGCTGATATTGTTATTAATTTACTATGCATGGGCGGATGTCTTTACTTTTTTGCTTTCAAATCGATTTACAATAAACTTTAGTATACAATTTTGAAACAAGGCAATTACACATGTCAATGTAATTTATCTAAAATTATTTAGCGATGTACAGATTGAATTACAAGTGTGCTAAACTCACTTAACTTCCCTTGAATTTGTGCAAATAATGCATCGACTTATAATTTGAATACTATATTGATAAGAATATCAGATATTTTGAAATTAATGTGTTTTTAGCAGAAATTCATTATTCAGACAAATGTACTTACAGCCCATATCGAAAAAAAACCAATATGCAGCAACAAATGAATCCAATTTGAGAGCCAAACCAAAACAGGCATAAATATAGTCAGTTGGCTTCTCCCATTTGCCACGATCCAAGTCTGGTTTGAATGGCATGCGGCCACTCTCATAGGAAGTCTCGTATACCATTGCGATATATAGTATACAGTTTTCGTATAATGTAGAACGGTATTGCACTTGAAAACAAAAATATTAATTATATCACATATCACGCAAACAAATATATTGCTATTAATAAATCTGAACAATTCTAGCAACAAAAAACAAAGATGTTTATTTGTTTATTTTTTTTTTGTTTTTTTGTATTTTGTTTTTTTGCGCTCCCGTTTGCATTTAAATTGACGTTCTAATTAAAAGAACGATGGATGCAGACTGAAATATCATCTATAGCTTGCATGGAATGGGATGTAAACGTTGTTATACCCTGAACTCATTTCGAATTAGTAAAATGGGTATTATGAAGTTGCTCACAGGTATGTAACAAACAGATGAAAACATTTTCGAGTTCATAATTAATATATATTCTAGATTAGGATCAAATGCCGAGTTAATCTAGACACGCCCGTTGGTACCAATAATCTCTGAGACTCCAAAATAAAAATTTATATTCTTGTTTATGATGCACATATTTATGCATTTAACAGTTTGATTTTAGGTATCTCTTAGTCGAGCTGTATCGTCTGCAGCATTCATACTTGTTTTGTAATCAGCTCAGCATTCGCTCTGGGAATATAGATTGAGATGTGGTTGGCAAATTCAAATTGAATTGGAAACACGTTGCCTGAAACCGCAATACATGATGACATTGATAACGATTAGACTAAAAGTGTAAAGTGTACACTTAATACATATTAACATGTGTAGAATAAAAACTAATAAAAAAATAAAAAGTTTAGTATCGATATATAAGCCATATAAAATATGTATAAATAAATAAATAAAAATTGATTTTATATGTGGGAAATTAGTCTAGTGTTGCAAAAGGTAACAAGTTCAAGTTTGTAACAAGCAAATCGAAGTATTATCAACACTATATGTTATATACAGTATATGTTTATGAATTCCTTATCAGCATTGACCGGCATGCCGATTTAGCCATTTCTGTTTTGTCAAGATTTTGGGTTTCAGGGTATTTCCTAGTCGGGCTCTCTTGATTTGAGAATACTTGCCGTTATACAGAGCTGATTCTGAGTGTTAATTGCTTATCACGAAATATCATTTGCACATATAAATTCGTAAATTCATGTATACACAAACCCAAAAAATAACGCAAGCAACCATTTGAAAAGAAATAAATAAAAGTTTTAAATAAATTTCCATATACTAATGATGCATTATTATATGTTATATTATGATATTGAGTAATTTAACATAATTGATTGATTTATACTCTACATCATCATATTTTTTTTATTGTAGTCAAGCTTTTACTTTTTAGATGGAAGTCCCACATTTGAGGAATTTGAAACTGAATTGTTTTGTACGAAATGAGAAATAGTTACAAATAGTATAAACTTGTCTGTGTGGTTATTTCCTAATCATTAATAAAATCGATCGAAATTACTACTATCAGAAATATGCACAAAACAATTTAATAATGGTAACAATTAAGAATTATTTCCTAGCACTATTATTATTTAGCATAAAAATGGTACTATCATAAATTGCCCTCATGTGTGCTTATCAGATCGATTCTACATACATATAGAATCACCAATGTCTACAGACATATACAAGTATACATCTTTGTATGTACATCTTTATCATAAGATATCATAGGATTATAATTTTGAAATAAAATTCAGTTTTTAGAAAATGTTTGCTCTTTATTCGTACATAGTATATGCAACTACAAATATCACCATTTTATTGTTCTCTAGGAAAATATCAGTACAGTTAATTAAAAACATTAGGGATACGAGTAGTTTCGACGTCCTCTTGCTTAAGTACAAATAAAAAAAAGTGTAGATCTTTTCGTTTTGCATAGGCACTAGAAGGATGCAGCGTATATGATACATATAGCATCAATTCAGGTAGACCTGTCTGCATCAATGACAAGTAATTCGGAGTTTCCCATAATCTCATTATAGAATTGACGATTATCTGCCTTGACAGGATGCCAGTCGTGTGGAGCCAAGCATTGCTTCTTTCTGTCATTCCACGTGCCATTGGTGTTTGACAACTTGTAGCACATATAACCCAAGGCAATGAGATAGATCACAGTCTGACTGAATAATATGTCATGGTATTTTCCACCAATGTAAATAAGCATATATAAAGATTCCATCTGCAAAAAAGACTTGTTGCAATTCATGAGTTGCATATAATAATATATCAAATAAAACATACCAAAGCGATTACTACAAAGATGGGCACCATACAGCGTATGCACCATATTTTGAGGTCTGAGATTATTTTACCCAGCATTACTTGCAAATCACATTGGAAACGCATACGGCCATAGATCCAGGTGGTCATTAAAATTAGCACGCCGGAGATGAAAATCTGTGCAAATACCGCCATATAGGAAAAGGAGCCAGCTTGCCTAAAGCCCATCTGCAAGTAGGAAATGATAATTTAATAATTTAATTGAATAATTACAATCCATATAAGATAACCAATACGCACCTGAGTGCAGAAATAGAGGGATGTGGCCATTAGACAGAGCACGAGTAGGATTGTAATGGGTTTCTTTTTGGAACGCAGCTGTTCGAACTCATCGAAGATCGCTGTTAGCACAGTCATCAGTTGAATGATCTAAAAATAAATAAATATAATAAAATATATAAGCATACAAATATAAATATAATAATATAATAATTTACCAGAGCACAAATTTCAGCCAAGAAAAGTACCGCAAAGAAGAGAAATGACCAAAGATTTGGCAGGGTTTCAAAATTGCCAAATATATAAGAATACACTAGATAAATGAATTTCAAAGGGTGCGTCTTATCCTCATCAAACATGACGACATGTACTAGAGCAGAATATTAGATGTTAATATACAGAAAATTGATTACTTGTTTACGCACTTACATTCAAAATAATCATGAGCCACAAGACTGCAGACCAAGCCCACTACTGAGATTAGTACATGGGTAATACACACCCAAACGCTGAGGCGTTCACAATCACTGTGAAATTTGTTAAAGCTACCCAAGGTGATGATGCTGCCCCAGCTAGGACCCAGGACCAGGCATGCCTGCATGATGGCTACACCCAGTACATGTACGTAGATTTTCCATGATAAAACCGATGGATTCAGATAGTCAGTCAAACGAACGATTTCTTCCGGATCATTTATCACAAAGTACGCAAATGTTGCTACATAGAGGGCAAACATCAGCACACAAGCACATCGCATAAATTTGCCAATCTGTTGGTCAGAATTAAAAATTAGTTAATGGTGACAAATCTACAAAAAAATCTTAAAAGCTTACCAGCGAAACATTTATAAGCAGCACTGCCAACACAATAGGCCATATGATCATAATGGCCACTACCATAGACCAGGATAACGTCCAAGCGCCAGCATCTTCTTTAATCGAACCAATCACAGAACTGAAAATATAATCGAAAATTATTTAACTCACCACCAATGGATAACACAAATCTTCAACCAACTTAAAAAACTCTACTGTTGTATGTGGTTTTTGTTCCGGCGACTGTGAATATAAATATAAACATATACATAAATCTTTATATTGAGTTTAAAGTATATGAATCACTGACATTCTCCTCATAATAATAATGTGTGGAGCACTCTGGCGAATTCCATGTGTTATTGCAAGTCAGCCAAGGCAGATCTTCGTTCAGCGTTTTAACTGCATAGATAAGAGGAACCGCTGCATTAATGCTATAGTAAGTTAGAGAGCCTAGGTTCAGCAATAGAATCGAATAACCAATGCCTGAAATTTGGAAATACATTAAGTTATAAGTTGTACATATAATTGTAATCAAATCATATACCTTTAAAAATTGGCGATACGCGAAACGACGATATGGCTCCCGATGAGGAAAACTGTCCCAGAAATGTTTGTATAAAAAATATGGGCATCGAAAAAATAATAACTGATAGCAGATAGGCGATCAAATAGAATACTGAAATTAAAAAAAAATTATTTTCAAATATACACTCTAACATTAAATCTACATTAGAAAAATAATACATTTATCTGAGGTGCTAAAAAAAGTTCAACGTTCTCAATTCAATGATTATCCTAGCTTAAATTTTAAGGCAACCTTTTAAATACAATAATAAGAATTAATCATCAAATGGAAAATAAATTCCAACGAATATGACTAATTGCAAGTAATTTGTAAAAATAAAACATAAAGTGCAACTCGAATTTAAATCACATATACATGGCTTATACACTTAGAAAAAAGGCTTTTAATCAATTTCCATACTTTTGGCATAAAGCGTAACTCATTTTTTAATAAAAACAGAACAATTCTAAAAACGCACATTGCATCTTTAAAAACACTGAATATTTACTTTCTTAATTCCAGCGTAAGCAATTCTAAAAATAATTAAAAGAAATATTTTTAATATTAAAAACAAGAACTTAAGAACTTTATTATAACCACAATACACTTAAAAATGAGTATCTTGAAATAAAAGCATTATAAAAAGAACGTATATCTTGCTTTATTTTTGTTCACCAAAAAAAAACTAATTTTGCCTTATCTCATTTTTATTTTGGCATATTATAGATTATAATATTTTGCATAGATTAAAAATACGTAGTCAAAGCTCAGGAATTTATGCTGCCTTTCGGTCAAATTCATTAAATATAATTGGTCCACTTAATAAAATACATTTTCATTATTTAATGATGATAACCTTTTCATTTATTTAATTGAATTCACGTGATAAGAAAATAATAATAATTGGCAAACTGGTACTTTGCTAATACGCCAATACGTCAAAGCACTTGATTATCTATTTAAAACAGACCAAATTATCTATTCTGTACTCACCCCAACCAGAGTGAATGACCGCCCAAACTGGAGCATCCGAGAATACCATTGTGCTGAATGCATAGGTGCAGCTGGCAAAATAGAAGTCCAACGTTTTCGACCACCAACCACGGAGTCTGTCGGGTCGAAAGGGTCGCTCCATTGCATCATAGGAGCTAGTTTCAGGTATTGTGAACCTGCGCACTTTGCCCTGATGAACAGGTGAATTATCGAAACCATTACCATTACCATTTCCAATTCCAATTGTATGGTCATAAACCGAAAATGCCTCGTCTTCGTCGAAAATCATGATATTGTTGACCTGCTGCTTGTTGCTGTTTTGAATTAATCTGGAACGTTGAACAACAGTGTTATTCACGCTATATATTATACTTATATTTATATATATATATGTATATATAATCTATAAGTATATGAGGCTATTTTAAATGGAGTAGGCACTTGGGCCGAATGTCCACTAAAAATATGTCACAAACTGCACTTGGTTCTTTTGTTTCAATGGAGAATTTGTTCTTGTTTCAAGTTCATTTTTGTTTTGCTACTAGAAAATGCGCAATATTTATATGGTTGACTCAGTTAACGCACTTTTTGGTCAGCATAAAATGTAATTATACATAAATATATATGTAGATGTATATTAATCGTACTCTGCCCGAGATTGAATTATGCGATAATGTTTCTAAAATCTAAGTAAGCATTTAAAGTCGGGGTATACACTTTAAATTTTGGTTTATCACTTTTGAGTCGCGAAGTGTTTTTGTTGGGAGTAGAAATGAGTAAGCGACATTCACGATTATAACTTGATTTCTTACGCAGGCAGAGAAGGAAACAGAAAACAACCGTTCGAGTCCAATGCGCGAAAGCTAATGATGCGATTTGTGATTACTGTTCCTCATGCTGCTGCTGTTGATGGAGTTGTCACCAGTAAGACAATTTAAATAATTCTAAAGAAAACGAATTTAATTAAGTATAAATATGAAAATTTTTAGTTTTGTGAGTGTGTGTGTGTGTATACAAATCAGACAGTGGATTCAAGTCGACACACAAGCGAGATGTGAATAAAAATATCAAAATTATATATTTGTCATTTATTGATAACAAAAAAAACAATTTGCAGCTTAATGAAAATCGTAACATTGAAAGTGTACCACTATGCATTTTAATATAACTTTTGTTTTGTTGCACTCTCATCCAATGTTTCCTATTGCGTTTATGTATGAGTGACACAACAAATCTGATCTACGCAGCTCTGATACATAAAAGAGCAAGTATATATAGTATATTTAATTTATTTACTCATACACACAGTTTTGTACACATTCTTTGATACTTTGTTTGATCCCACAATGAAAATTTAAAACAAAGTGACTAGTGTTTTTTTTCTCGTTGATATACAATCTATTGGGAAATAGGGGTAATGGACGCAGCGGACTGAACGCCAGCTGATGCGACGCTGCAATACCTCTCGCACTCTTACTCATTCGCTTGCATATACACTTGACATTACCTTGCTGCGAGAGAATAACGAAATGCTGGCAGAGCAAAGTTATGCAGTTATTGCTCTCAGCATGAAGCTTTTCAACAAGTCAATTTATAACAACAAACCTCACCCAAGGGAGTAAAATGATTGGTGAGAGTGAACGAGAGCAGTAAATACATTTGCCTTGTTTGTTTCTTTAATGGTTGCTTTTTGTGTGCAAATTGAGAGCGAAGCAAATCAGCTGTTTTTTGTTTAGAAGAGCATTGTGTAATTTTGATGCTTTCACGTTATTCCACTCAACACGTGTGTGTGTGTGTGTGTGTGTGTTGAGCGTGTGCAGGCTGCGTGTCGATGACGTCAATTGGCTCATTAGATTATTGGAATGATTTAAGTTTGATTTAGGCATTCTTGAAATAACTGCAGCACAAATCGAATGCGGCAAACGTGTCCAATTTGTTCTAATCAGTCAGTTGATTTGTTTGCGCATTAAAATGGCAAATACAATTCACATATGCGCGACAACAAAGAAAGAAAGAATGGCAAAGAATATGCGCAAATATATACTTAAGTACGCTTATGTGTTTTTACAGTGGTCTCTCAATTGTGTAAACTTTCGTTTCACAATTCATATAATTATATTTAACAAATGACAAAATTGTATACTTGGTTTTATTAACACATATTATTTACACACATGAATTCATATTTAAGCAAACGAATATTGAAATTTATTAACTGTTTAATTGCATTATATATGAGATGGTAAACTCTTAAGCCTGAAAATTCTAGTTTTAAAGCGACTACTGTATACAAGAAACACCCAAGTGGCAACAAGAAATTGGCGTCACAAGCTCCTGCCAAGTCTCAATATAAAAGAAAAAGAAGATTACAATAATATTGGCGCCGCAACAGAAATAAAGAGAAAGAGACTATGATGATCACAAAACCCGCAACAGTCGCTGCAATCGCACTCTAATCAAGTCTCACACTTTCACACACACACACACAACAACAACAGCAACAAGAACAAATAACAAACAACAAACAGCAACAACAACCAATTAAACAAACACACACCTTACTTTAATATCATTTCGCAAACCGGCGACAATTTGCAAAGTACGCGAACCGCCAACGTCTCTGCTTTCAAATGACGTTGTTGTTGCTGTTGTTATTGTTGTTGCATGTCCATCGGACGTAAATCTGCCAAATCGATTGACGTTTGCAAACGATTGCCGCCGGTTCGACTTTCGATTGCGTTCGAAGCGTTCGCTGCCAGCGCCTCTTTGCCGACGACTAACTGGCGGACGAACTGCTAGGCAAAAAAAAGCCGTTGGACCATCGAACGAATCCGAATCCGAATCCGTATACCGAATACCGAATACCTATTCATTTCACCTCTCACGAACACTGCTTGCTCTTATCTCAATCACAGTAACGGTTGCTGTTTTTTTTTTCACTATTGCAGCTGCCTTTGCTGTTGTTGCTTCTGTTTTCTTTGCCATATTTGAGATTTATACAATTTTTTTTTTTAGCAACGATTTGTTTGTGGGAATTTGCAGAGACAGCAATTGGCATGCTTGTGACAAGTTGCTGTCAATATGTCTACAACTTTGAGTATCCCATGAGGATACTTTATGCTTAATTTTTAAGATTATATTTAGATCGAAATATATACGCAGATCTTAATCAAGATTGAAAGCCATAACTAGACACACTGGTTATGGAAATTATCATCAATATCAATAAAGTACTGTCATGTTTTCTAACTTTATTGCAGTTTTTATATAACCACATACAAATTTTGATCGCTGCCAATATGCAATTTTGTTGGGTAGAATTTCACCATTTTATTTGCGTCTCAATTTTGCTTAAATACATGTTTAAAGGAATTTCATTAGTGTTAATTTTTTGTAATTTAACAAACAAAAAAAAAAACCAAATTGTAAAGAGTACAGAAATGTTTGTTTTGCTTTATCTCAGACACAAACCTTCTAATCACTTTACTGGCGAAATTTTCTGACCATTTTCAGATATTCTCCCATATGGTGAGAAGCAGTTTGCCGCTACTGACTGACGATCGTAGGATTTGCCACACATTCATGTTTATTGTGTGCTTGAAATACGGTTGGCTCTTGGCCGCAGGCGACTTACAATAAATCATTTGCAGGGGGGGCGCTGCATTGCTGACCCCACTACTGCCCCCAAAACAGATCATTCAACCGCCAAATGCGGCAAAACAGCTAAACAAACGTGAAACTTTGTACCCCGGAGAGCAATACATAAATATATAGACATATATATACAGTCATTATATTTAAGCTGCGGCTCTGCTTTCAAGCAAATCACGCGTCAGTCACAAAAGCGTCGAGTGTTCCTAGCAAATAGCTCAAATTCAATGTGTGGGCATTAGATATTGCTTGGTGAAGGGGCATCGTGAAAGGGGGGACAGGGCAGATTCAATTGCAGTGTTGCATTAGAAATAGGTCCGCTTAATAGAAAAATATACGCAAGCGCATGAACTTGTCACTTAACTTGGCCATAATTGCGGTTTTGCCAGACTGCTCAAATATGTGTACAAATGTGTATAGGTGTGTGTGTGTGTATGTGCCTGTATATGTGTGTTTGCGTGCAAACCTTGTTTATATTTAGATAAAAAAGTCAGCGAACTATACCTTATTGTATATCTCAACTTTCTCTTATAAACCACTACTAAAAAAAATTGAAATCCTTCACATAAAATTGGCTAGACTTAAATCAAGATTACAAAAAAGCTGCGGAATATTAATTAAAATTAAAAATACTTTACTTGAAGTGCTATACTTCACTATTTTTAAACTGAAAATAAAGTAGAATAAGCCGACAAAATTAATACGAAATAATAATATGCAATAAATTAATTTTAGAAAATTAAAATTGCAGGTTAATGAAAATTAATTAAAATATATATGTAGAAATCAATGAACATTAATCATATAATAACTTAATAGATAATTAGACTTAATCAAGATTGGTCAATTTGAAGTGCTACTTTATTCAAAACTGCAAACTTCGTATATAGAAATACAGGTTTCCCATTTGTTCATATTCCGAATGCGAATTTGTGTAAAATATGTCGCAAGATCAATATTAAATACTGTGATAATTGCAATAAAACCGCTTGTACGCATAATTAAAGTTAAGACCTTCAACTAAGCAACTGAATAACTAAATTGAATGACTTTACAAATTGCGAACGACAACATGCACTAATCACAGCAAATTTAGCTTTAGTTTAGTAATTTTGCAATCAGTTTAATGCGAACCTTCATTAATATTGTTGGTTAATTCAAATACTATAGATATAAATATATAACTATAGATATCTGTAATGTCTTGGGTTGAACTTAATCACCTAATGAGGAAATTAATAATTCTTGGTTGTAACTTTTTTGCATAGATTTATTGTCTAGGAAGAAAGTCGTTTTCACAGTTGGCGATTGTTACGAAAATGGCTTTTGAATAAATATTTTAAAGAAATATATAGTTGCATAGTGCTTAGATCGAAATAAAGGCAAATTTTGATGTCTTTTTGTGCGAGTACCCTGTTTACAAGTATTTACAAAATTCATTAATTATGCGTTAACATATTCACATCCTTGGCAGTATCATGGCGGAATGGAGTTCATCGTTTCTATTGTTCTTCGGGTTTACAGTGTGCCGGGAGCGGGAGCAGCGTTGATCGAAGCCACCGACTGGATGTGTCCAGCCAGGGGAGCAGTGTGCACGGCACCACGGGTCTGAGCGGTGTAGACACCTTCATGGGCAACGGGAGCGACAACAACAGCGGGAGCATGGGCAGCAGCCACAACAGCACCCGCAGAGGTAACCAATGTTGGGCCGAGGGGAGCATGGATGGCTGCTGGTGGCCAGGAGCCAACAGAGACGGCTGCGGGCCAGTGGGCAGCAGCTGGCACACCCCAGGGCGAGGCCAGCACGGGATTAGCGACCGCTGTGTAGGACAAACCATGACCAGCCACCTGAGAGATCAACGGAATCACCGAGGACTGCACGCCCATGGCAAGGGCCAGAGTGAAGACGGCGGCGATGGCGAACTGCAAATGAATTCCATTAGTATTAAAGTGAATATTCCTTATCTGCAGGATACGAGATCCTTTGGATACTCACTTTCATTTTGCTGGTATTTGTTTGTTTGATTTATTGCTTGGAGCACTCTTGTTGAACTCTTGTTCTAAACTGATCTATTAACGCTTCTGTGACCAGTTTTATAGCAAAACCCAGTCCAATGGTGCCCCAACAATGGCCAGCAAAAGTTCAGCCAAGTGAGAGTTCGAGTTCATACTAACAATATTCATATCTTAACTACACTCAAAAAAAAAAAAAATTAAAACAAATAATTACGAATATTCTAAGACTACTTCATGGAAAGACATTCTAAAACCCAATTGTTTTTATTCCTAAAAAGACATTATCCAGATGGCGATTATTCTCAGTTAAAAATTTGATAAATATAATTAGTTCTCAAGTAATATACCATTAAATATAGAATTCATAATGGTTAAAGAATATTCAAGAATTTATGGAATGTACTTATCAGCGTTTTTTCTCTGAGTGTAACTGCAATGCATACATATAGATATATATCTTTTGCATACATGTGATTACCGCAATTGACAAGACTGGGAACACATGCAGGCGTTCTGTGGGCAACACTCATATTCACACTCAACACTCAGTATTGAGTCAAGCATTCGATCGATCGATCTATCTTAGCCATGTTCAGATATGCATGTCGGCCCAACCCACTTTTTCTTTCAGTTGCAGTTCCGGTTAGACTATTTTCACTGCGTCAACGCAAATACTGTATTTGTATAACATTTAATTAATTAATTGTTATTGCATATTATTAGCATAAAATGTGACTGGCTTGGCAATAAAATACATATCCTGAATAATCACGAGCAGCGCCTCAACTTAATTTATGAGGCATACATTTGCAATTTAGTTAAGTTTCAATATATTAAATATGATTAAAATATTAAATTAAATTATGATTAAATTTGTGACAGCTTAACTATGTACAAAGATCGTAAAAAGTTAATAATTATGTTTCACATTTAATATTTAGCTATTGTCCAAAACTATATGAACACTTTGATTATTGTATCGTTTCAGTTTGCCAAATTCATATTTTAGTTTAAGTTGAATATATTAAGAAATTAATATTTTAATTATGATAAAACATGCAACGGTTGTTTGATCTAGAAAAATCGTAAAAAGTCGATTATTAGGCATTGAAAATATATTATTTAGGTATTATCCAACAGTTTTTAATATGCTAAGCATTTAATTTAATGAATTCAAAGACTTATGAACTCTTTGATTACTTCCTTGATGTATTTTTAATTGTGCAGCCCCAGTTTTGCCAAATGGAGCGCATTTCAATGATTTTTACATAACACTTACATTGCACACACGCCCCCTATGCACATGAGCTTTGAAATTTCGCGAGTGGGTGTTATGGACTGGAATAGATTTGCAGCCGGGTTCCAATCTGATCCACCCACATGGGGGGAAACAATTAAATCACAGTACAAAGACAACCGCAAGATGCAAAACAAAAAAAAAAACAAAAAAGAGAGAGAGCAAACAATTCAATTATGCAAATGGACAACAATTGGTTTTGGAAAAACTAAACAGAAAAGCAAGGGAAACCAGTTTCGAGGCGACAAACCCAATAAGCCCAAAGAAAACCAGTCAGATGTCGGGCTTGCACCAAAATGCATTTTTAGCCAGGCTAAAATCATTAATTGTTGGCCAGCGCAAATGCCAACGCCAATAAACAAAATTTAACATGAGTTCAAGTTGAATTCTGGAGGGCTGATTATCTGTAATTAGCTGCTGCCATAATTTATATTAGCCACCATATAGTTAGATACACATGTACCTGCATATTTTAATTAGAGAGATCGATCGTGGCTTGTCAGTGCTCAGGTGGTTGCTGTTGCCATTGAGCTGAGCTGTAATTAGCACTAAGCGTTTGCATAATTAAGCATACGCCCTGTGGTCGCTATCTAAATTGCTGCATAGAGCCATAATAAATAAGCACCTTTCGGTCAATTAAATGCCTGGCTCAAATATAAGCTGCCCTGGTCATGACTACCGTTCAGTGGCCATTTAAAACGTCCAAACATATCATCATTATAACAGCTAAATATACAGTTAATATAATCGCACTTAAACTCGAACTAGCACAAAGACATATTTGTTCTCGACATTCTTTTCGATTTCAAATCAATTAAGCAATCTTTAATACATTTCAAGGTTATCGATATTTTTTTGCAAGTTGCCGCCCAGCTGCAAGGTCGTTTTTAATACCAGTACTGTTTATTAGTCTGTTTATACAGAATGGTTTACTTAGAGAGCTGGCTCAAGTGTTTGTTATAAGTGTGCGATTTCAGCTGAGTGTTTTATAGCCTAAGGATAATGCATAGATAAGTACCTTTATATGGCAGCTGCTTTAAACAAATTAGCACACCACATTAACAACTACAGTTCTAAATGTATTGTTTTTTTTTTCCAAGAAAGTAAAAATAAGGCAAAGTACTTTTCATAATTTATCTGCCTGTTGATTTCGTAGATTTATTCAGAGATATTCAGATTAAGCGAAAGTAAAATTAAATCTTTTAAAATTGTACGTAAATTAAACAGAATATTTTTAAAAACGGGATTGTACACATTTTGCACAGCTTGCCTGTGTATTAATTAAAATACATCCATCATTCAATTTAGAAAAGATTTAACGTAAATGAGAGCACGAATTTATGTGTATTCAAATTATTTATTTTCATATATATATATATGATGATATGATTTTGATTAATTTGAGTCAATTTTTGCTATCTATTAACAGGCAGAAGGATCAGGATCAACAACTGAGTCGATGTAGCCGTGTCCATCTATTCGTCCGTCTGTCTATATGAACACGTGAATCACAGAGACTATAAGAGCTATAAATTTGGAATATTGGAATATATATTTTATCCATAACTGGCTAATTTTCCCGATTATCGATACATTTATATTTCCGAAAGCAATAATGTCCACAATTTTAAAGCCAGAATCTTCTAATTAGTACAGAATATAAATATGCATATCATAAATCAAATGTCATCAAGATGAGATAATAAATACCCAAGAAATAGTCAAAAATATATTATAATATTGACCTTATTGCTATCTGCAGCCGTTCGAATTTTCTGAGTGCGAGCGTATGCGTGAGAAAGAGATGGCATAATATTTGAGGCGAGCGTCAATTTGTTTTTGTGTTCCGTTATCTACGATTGCGTGTACGTATGTATGAATGTATGTACTATAGAAATCCTACCTGTTTATATTTAATTATATATAA
Organism: Drosophila melanosoma; assembly: GCA_035042045.1. Taxonomy (NCBI): domain Eukaryota; kingdom Metazoa; phylum Arthropoda; class Insecta; order Diptera; family Drosophilidae; genus Drosophila; species Drosophila melanosoma. The sequence continues at coordinate 2,147,769 of JAWNLY010000203.1, read as the reverse complement.
TATATTACACTTTAAGCAAAAGATAAACTTTTTTTTTTAGTTTTTATTAGATGGCTTTAATCATTTTCCAGAATTGTATTTTAAAAACGTTGGAACAATTAAATTTACTTATAGTCGTTTTAGTACTTGAACAAGTTCGCGATACCAAAATATTCTTGGAATACAACTATAAATTCTTTTGTATGTATTTATATGTATGTGTTTATGTATGTATATATGTACAATACAAAATATGTACAAAGAGAGAAAGGAAACAAATAACGGAAGTGAAATGCAGAAGGCTGATAACAGAACTAGCTCAAATATGCGGAATGAGTGTGCTTTTTTTTTTTGTTATGTTTTTCTTTCTCTGAAACACTGAGATAATCTTCAGATGATTCTTCAGTTCATAACGGGACTAAGATAAGTGTCCTTAAAAAATAATGGATTGTGGTTGTGGTTGTGGTTTGGTGGTGGTGGTAGAGTATCCGAGTAGAGTGGAAGGAAGGAAGACAGAGTGTGGACAAGACAACAATTGATTTGGCCAGTTGCATGGTTGAATCTTGGCTGTCCTATTCATCATCCTGCCACACTTCCATTTTGGCATTGTGACAGTTTTGTGGGCAGTCAGAGATGGAGATTTACAAGGTGCCGGGTGCGGGAGCCACATTCACCGAGGTGGCGGAGTTGATGTGGCCGGCCAATGGAGCAGTGTGGACGGCTCCGCGAGTCTTGGCGACATAGACACCCTCATGACCATGACCATGACCGCCGGGACCTTGAGCGAGGGCAATGCCGGGAACACCACCGTGCCAGCCGGGACCACTGACGCCCCAAGGAGCGGCGCTGGCGTGGACAGCAACGGCAGCTGGTGCACCCCATCCATGACCCCAGGCACCGTTCCAGGCACCGGCACTATTCCAGGCACCGTCCCAGGCACCACCCCACGGTGCACCGGCACCATGGGCAACGGAGTTCACATAGCTGACACCGGGTGCAATTGCGCCCCACGACGCCTGGGCACCGGCAACGGCGCACACAACCATGACTACGGCAATGACGAACTGCAAATGCACGAGAGGATTAGCACCCGATTGGAGTTAGTAAAACCCCACGTTTGGTCCTTACCTTCATATTGCTTCTTGTTGTGGGTTGGTTAAAGAAGTTGAAGGAATAAAGAGGAGGAGACACTTGTTGAATGTTCAGCGAACGAGTTGATTCTGATTTCGACTACCAAATTGTGGCTACTTTTATACTAAAAATCATATGCATCGGACAACAAAAGCAAAAACCTGCCCCATACAATAAAAGTAGAAACGGCCACCGAAACAACAACAATAAAAACAAATGCACTCAAGAAAATATATATCTCGATTATCGATACCCTTCGATTACCGATAGCAATGAAAGCTACCAATTTAAAGCCAGAATCTTTTAATTAATACAGAATATACAAATGAATATTAACATAGCATGAATCAAATTACATCAAGAAACATCCTGGTTATGTTCAAAAATATATTCTCATATTAATTTTATTGCTAATAGCAGCCGCAAGAATTTATAAAAATGCACAGGTATGCGAGCGCATGCGTGAGAAAGAGATGTCATGATAATTGACACGAGCATCAAATTGTTTTTTTTTATGTATTCTGCATAGCCCCGTTACCTACGATTATCGTGTACGTTTTTATGTATGCATGTGTGTATATGCACCTGTTTCTAGCCAGCCAATTAGCGATAAGTTCAAGCTTGTGATTAAAACCATTCGCTGCATTCGTTTTTTTACTCTTCACTAATTGTGCTTTCTAAAAGGAATGAGTACACTTACAGACCTGCTCACATTTGGGTGTAAAACTTTTTAAAGGGTTATTTGTCAATAAAATCTGAATATTTTTAACAAATGGGTTCATGGTATATCATAGTGAAGCTCACTAGACTTTAGCTTTCTTATTGTTAGTATTAATGTATATAAAAGGATATTATTTTAAGCAAAAGAATAACTTATTTATTTAATTGGAACATATCATTTCCCAGAATTGTATTTTGAAAACATCGGAACATTCAAAGTTACTTACAGTCGTTTTAGTACTAAAAACAGTTCTAAAACTTAAGCTTCGAAAACTACTGCAATTCCAGACTTATTTTAAATACAGCTATAAATAGATTTAAGTTGTTACTCCTTCAAATCCCCAAGAAATAAAGAAAATGCTATAAAATATTCGCATTAATAAAACAGTTGAGTGAGTTTATTTAAAACGCTTTTCGTCAATCTTACAATTGTTGCAAATTACTACAGTAATGTATTTATATGTAAGTGTTTATGTATGTATGTATATACAACGAATATGTACAAAGAGAGGAAGGAAAGAAAGAGTGGAAGTGAAAGGCAGAAGAAGATTGAAATTATATTGTTGCAAAGTTGGATAGATAGATTAATAGATGGATTGAAAAGAAGAAGGAAAGCTGGATAAGCTTTGTGAATTAAAAGTTCTCAAGTAATAAGAAATTAACATGCTGTCATTTGTTGGTTGTAGTTGTTGTAATTGTTGTTGTTGTTTGTTGTTGGACTTATTTGCTGAACACAGAACTAACTCAAATGTGCGGAGTGAGTGTGTTTTTTTTTTTTTTGTTATGTTTTTCTTTCTCTGAAACACTGAGATAATCATCAGATGATTCTTCAGTTCGTAACGGGACTAAGAGCAGTGTGCTTAAACAATAATGGATTGTGGTTGTGGTTTGGTGGTGGTGGTAGAGTATCCGAGTAGAGTCGTTGAAATCGTATGGAAGGAAGGAAGACAGTGTGTGGACGAGACAACAATTGATTTGGCCAGTTGCACGGTGCATTCTTGGCTGTCCTATTCATCATCCTGCCCCACTTCCATTTTGGCATTGTGACAGTTTTGTGGGCAGTCAGAGATGGAGATTTACAAGGTGCCGGGTGCGGGAGCCACATTCACCGAGGTGGCGGAGTTGATGTGGCCGGCCAATGGAGCAGTGTGGACGGCTCCGCGAGTCTTGGCGACATAGACACCCTCATGACCATGACCATGACCGCCGGGACCCTGAGCGAGGGCAATGCCGGGAACACCACCGTGCCAGCCGGGACCACTTACGCCCCAAGGAGCGGCGCTAGCGTGGACAGCAACGGCAGCTGGTGCACCCCAGCCATGACCCCAGGCACCGTTCCAGCCACCGTTCCAGGCACCGGCACCATTCCAGCCACCATTCCAGGCACCGTTCCAGGCACCACCCCACGGTGCACCGGCACCATGGGCAACGGAGTTCACATAGCTAACACCGGGTGCAATTGCGCCCCACGACGCCTGGGCACCGGCAACGGCGCACACAACCATGACTACGGCAATGACGAACTGCAAATGCACGAGAGGATTAGCACCCGATTGGAGTTAGTAAAACCCCACGTTTGGTCCTTACCTTCATGTTGCTTCTTGTTGTGGGTTGGTTAAAGAAGTTGAAGGAATAAAGAGGAGGAGACACTTGTTGAATGCTCAGCGAACGAGTTGATTCTGATTTCGACTACCAAATTGTGGCAACTTTTATACTAAAAATTATATGCACCGGACAAGAAAAACAAAAACCTGCCCCACACAATAAAAGCAGCAACGGCAACTGCAACAACAACAATAACAACAAATGCACTCAAGAAAATATATATCAAATTCGTATAAATACACAAAAAACTAGACGACGCCCAACTTAAAGCTGACGTCGCTGCCGGCGTCGTGAAGCAGAATTGGAGCAGATATGCTGTTAGGCTAGGCGGCCTTTCACTGCCCAGCTGCGACGTTGACGTCGTCAAATCGTCCGACTGAGATCTCTGCTAAGGTGCTGATGTCGACGCTAGTCTCTAGTCTCCCCTCCCTCTCGCTCTATCCCGCGCACAGAGTGCGGGCGGCTTTGCATTGTGTTGCGCAAATTGCAATAAGCAAAGAATTTAAGAGCCGAAGGAAACACACTCACACACACACACAGACACACACACAGCGCATAACTATCGACAAAGCAATCGAAAACACGAAAATTGCAACAACACCAAAAACCAAATTATATATTGATAAAGCCACCAGTCACAAACACATTTAAAAGCCATAAGCAAAAAGACCTGCAGCATTTGGCAAAGCGAGCCGTCGGCTGCAACCTTCTCCCCCCTCCCCCAGCAAAGTTAAATTGTTTTCTGTTGTTGTATTGTGGCTGTCAGAATAGTTTTAATTATATATCACTTAAAAGCACACATACATACACACACATGTGCACACACATATACAGACATATATGCAATGGTCGCGTGCCTGCACTGAAAAAATACATACGAATTGGCAGTTGTTCATTTGAAATCAGTGGGCAATTCTGACGTCACAAGGAATATTAAATGCGCTCAACAATCGTTATCGAGTTTTGCCTGATTTGGATTGAAAAAGTGACACGGGTTTCTTTACCTATTTCCATTCGTTCCATCTGCAGTTGCATATCAAAAATAAAATGTTAAAAATTAATTCAAGTAATATATTAATTAATTTATTTAAAAAAAAAGGATAGGAAGAGCTTGTTATGATAAATATATTTTTTTAATATCAGCAGCTAAGTAACAGAACTACAAACCTTATATATTTATCAAAGGCAAATTGAGCGTAGAATCAATTTTCTATTTCTCTATATGGAATTTAGAATTTTTTTCTCAGTGCTTTCAGTGAACAATTGCAGTTTGGACTAGCAATTCGCAAAGTTCCAAAGTAGGAAGGTATGTGGACAACGTGGGGCAACGCCCAAAAATATAAATATAATCAAAGGCTGTCAGCTTCAACCGCCGCAGCAGCATTGGGCAACAATAAAAATGCAAAATAGCAAATCGAATTGCTGAACTACATTTCCATATTGGGACACTCACTGGGCAACTTCAACTTGAATTTGACACAAGATGCAAATCACAACACAAACTCCGCTTTTAACGAGTTGAGGTCAAAGTGTCAAAGACCATTTTAAAGCCCATGTAATATAACACGACCAGAACCGTTTCAAGCAGACTGTTTGACAGGTAACAATAAAAATAAAGTACAAAAAAATACGGCATTAATCACATTGAATATGATTATACACGGGAACGTATGGTGTATTGTGGAATGCAACAAACTTGAGCTATTACAGCAAATACCAAATCAGCTTTAATATTCATAACAATTGTAAATTAAAATGCACCAATAGCGAAAGTCAACGCATTAAATTGTTATAATTTTCCAATTTAATCCTATTAATACAGTTTACGATTGGTAATAAAATCAGACAATTATATAAAAAACAAAAATGATGAAATATTCTGTGAATTTATTTTCAAATTGCAGATCTGATAACGCTCCCGTCCAATGCTTGATCATCTTATCCATTGTTTAGTGGCCCAATTGCCTTGCTTTGCGGCTATTTTCCCAAAACGGTGGGTGGAGATTTTGAGCACTGGAACTATTTTGGCCAAGTAACTATCTTGCGGGCATTGTAATAATCGGTCAGTTATCGCCAAGAAATCGGCTAATTGGCACAAGTTTTGTAAGCCAAGCGAACATGTACGATTATGCAAATTTTATAACGCTTTTTTTTTGTGTTCTTTCAGTTAGCATACCGAAAAACAAGTTTGCTTAATAGTGTGATTTTGGTTAAGTGGGCTGTACTAAGACTTTTTCTACCTACATTTTTATAGCATTAAAATCTATTTATTTATTTTTTTTTGTTGCTTTGTACATTTGTTTTATTTAACAATTTTTTTGTATTATGATTTGAATCGTTTTTTAGATAGTACGTCACAAATTAATTCATATCGATAGGCAGCTTTTCGTTTCACTCCAAGCATTCCAATTTGTATTCATTTTCCTAGCTAGACTCTTAAGCAACTCTGTTTTCTCATTTTTGTCAAAAACAAAAACTAGTCAAAAGATTCATTCACAAACTTTTAGCTTGTAATTTTTCAGGAATATTTTTAGACGCTCATAAACTATGTCTAACTTAGTTGGTAAGGCCACGGCCCTTCTCAATAGTAAGTCAACAATTTCACCATTTTTACTTTCTATATAATCTATTCCTTGTTAGAACTCAAGGTCCAGGCTCGTCCACACTTTGATGAGTTCATGCGATACGCCAAGGTGGAGTTGGCGCCACCAACTCGAGCTGATTTCCAGCATTTGCGGGAGACGACAAAGAAAACCAAGAAGGATGCAAAGGGTATACGCGGTGGCCTTGGCAAAGTAACTGTGGCTGAGGCTTGGCTCAATACCCTGGTCACCATCGAAGTGATCACCTGGTTCTTTATGGGCGAAGTCATTGGGCGCCGTCACTTTGTCGGCTACAAAGTCTAAAGCCGAAATACGCCGATTGACAAATCCTTTGGTCTGTTTTGAGTTCTCTGAATTACATATAAATAAATAAAAACGGCAGCAACAACAGAATTTGTTCACATATCATAAGTTTAATTTTGAAACGCCCATTTAATGTCAGAGCTGCACCTTGAAATTCCATCAGCGTTCTGCAGCATTTGGAACCAAACATGAGCATACATAAAATGCATAAGTTGAGCTCAGCTGCGCGCTGGCATTGATCTTGGACACTGAATTGAAGCTGGAGCTGGCGCTGGCGCTGCTCTCAACTGCCAGCTGGTCAAATGCTACGTGACAGGCAGCAGGGAGGCGTCCAACTGAGGCAAGTCGTCAGTTCGTGTTGTGGGCGGTCAACTGTTATAAATCAGCTCGACACCACTCTGCACAATTGCATAATTCAAAACAATGCACATGTCGCACTCCAACAATAATAGCAACAATTCACATACACACTTGCTCAGCCCACATTTACCGATTGTCCCAATTTGCATGGCATTTTAACGCCCAAAAAAAATTTAGAGTGCAACACGTGTCATATTTTTCCAATACGCCATGAGCTATAAAATGTAAGAGCTCCAAAAAAATCTATTTGTGTACAAATATTGTTTATTTATTGCAAATTTTAAATGTTTATTTAATAAAATCGATGCCTTGCAGTCTTTTTGTTTATTTTATAATTTGGCATTTTGATTGTAAACAAACTTTTTGCTTTTACAGAACAGCTAATAATTAAATTATAAAATATTGTTATTCTTCCATGTTAAAATGATCATCAATATTAATTGCAATCTATTCTCAATTTAAAATATTTACTGGTTTTTCGTTTAAAATATAAGTTGAAGTTTAATTAAAGTGACTACATATCAATATTTTGGGCTTGTTTTTCAGCTGTTAACCGTTGTGCTAAGTCACACACTATCTAATGCATCTCGTGTCAAATTCGGTGTTTTCGTGCCACGACACGTGTTCAACTCTAGCCCCCAAAAATCCACAACAAGTGTAGCTTGGCGCAATCTGTAGTCTCGATTACATCATGCCCAGCTCGCAGACCAAGTTCTTATCAATGTGGTTAATTTTTTTTGTTATTTAATTTTAACAGAGGAATGAACACGCCCACCATTGGAACAACACCGCATATATAAATTCGAATTACATATTAAAATCGCATAAAAAAAATATGTACTAATAATGGCGCAGTCGGCGGCTTGGCGGGTTAGCGGCTAGTAAGGGTTAGTAAGGCTTACTTAATCTGGCATAAACAATTTTAGCCACGCTTGAATTCAATTTCGGCCAGGCCCGATCAACAGTTCTCTGTTGTTTGGCTGCTGATTGTTGCAAGTTGCCATCTACTGCGGGGCAGCAACACACATTTGGCAACGAACCATTGGCCGCATACGAATGTCTAACAATTTGTGGCTACCGCTTGTTGCAGTTGTTATTGTTACTGTTGCGTGTTGCAACACCTTCTTCACCCACGCCTTCGACACCTAACAATGTTGTTCATTATTTTGTCATACTCTACTTACACAAAATAGCTAAAGGCCTAAATATTTTATTATTTAAAATGTCACAGTCAATTAAATATAATTTGAGATTAGATCTCAAATGTTATAATATTGATTTTCTCATTTATTCTTAGCATAAATCATTTTTTTATTTTATCACGATTACAGAGTATACAAATCTTATAAGTTAGTGTATAAAATTCTCTTTATGTTAGCTTAGTTTTGGGTTCGCATATTGCTCAAAGCTCTGCGTTTATTATTTACTTTTATTATTTGCAACTAATTTAGTAAAATAACATTCGACTTGATTTTGGAATTCAAGTGGGTGGCCTTTGTTCAGTCTGCTAATTCGTTGTAACTGCAATTAATTTGATATTATACAATATACAATTGACTAATTTGAGTTGCCATCAAAATATATTCAATCAATCTTTCGCCATAATAAATTCAATCACAATTATGATGTTAAGCACTGCTAATGACACTTAAAGTTAGCACAATAATTATTCACTTTTGTGGCCAAGCCCACTTGACAACTGTCACAATTTACAGAGAGTATTACGACTTTAATTTATATATAATTTGTCTGACATATTCTATGGCTAGTTGAAATGCCTTTGACTTGAAGTGCTTCGACGATGCACACGCTTCAACGGATACAAGGAGGGGGCAATGCAACAAATCTAGTTTTAAGGAGGTGCAACAAGTTTTACAGTCTATTAAAAGTCTGACAGCCTTAAGGCATTTTCGAACTATTTAGGCAATTAATACTTTAATTTCGCATAGCACCAAACAGACGGACAATAACCTGAATATTATAAGCATAAATTTGACGAGTTTAATCTCAGAAGTTGAATTGGTAAAGCTAAAACGATTTTTTTTTTTAATTGAGTATAATGGGTAATGTTTATACTTTTCTCTAATATGAACAGAAACAAAATTTGTGGTATGTATATTCAATGAATTTTAAGTCTTTCTAATTTGTATATAATAACTATATTAAAAATTATTATACTTATTATCGGGGGTCTTGTGCACTTTTTAGTGCAATTTCTTTGGCTTTTAGTCTTACAATTTTTATTTTTACTTATAAACATATACTTTAGTAATATATAAACATTCGATTTTGTTCTTGATTGTATCCTTGTATATTTTGAGATGTATTCATTCCCCAACACTTTAGCCAATTTTAGGTGTGTCTCCACATTCATTTAAGATTGCAATTAGTCCTATTACGATTACAGATCATTTAATTGCTTTAGAATCGTTCAAAATAATCAACTGATCAAAATCTAACCACTTATTAGTAACATTATAAATAACTGGCTTCACTTCGCAGCTAAGATCATTTAGTCCATTAACCTTATTTGGTAATTCATAGCCATCGCCCACATGTGATTACAAGCGTAAAAACATAAACAAACAGAAACAGAAACATGCAGTGCAACGAGTCGTAAACAAATGCAAAAATAAAAGAAACAACTGAAAAAATGCCAAGCCACTTAATAGCCGCAAAACAAGATTCGACAAACCGGCAGCTAAAAGCGCATGCGTTATGCGTTGGCCCAAATGCATTTGACGGCCTTGGCTAGTGCCCGATGCTGGCCACATTTAGTGGGCCAACTTCTGCGTGCCAAACCAGTAAAGTGCGTTCGTGCGTACAATGAACCCCGAGCACACCCAACCAGGAAGCCTTTCAATTCAGATTACAAGTGCGTAAACTTGAACTTGTATGCTGTGTGCTGTGTGCTTGGTCGGGGTATAGGAAATCGCTTACAGTCTCTTGCAGCTGCAGCTGCATCTGAATCTGCTACTGCGACTGCGTCTGCGTCATGCGTTTTGCGTAGTGTGCAAAAAAAATATAAAAATAAAAATAAAAAAGTGAATGGCAAGCAACTGGCTGTGGCTAGATAGATTTATGGGCAATTGCTATTGGGCTTGGCTGCCAACATGACATGGTAACAAACAGCGGCGCTGACTCTTGTTGCTCACTGTTGTTATTGCGGCGGCTATTGCTATTCGATATTGGTATCGCTACTGCTGTTTACCTAGCAGCTAACGCCTGCTGCTGCTGGTGCAACTACTACTAATACACCTCAGTGTTGTCAACCTTTAACGAATCAAGAGCGGGAAAATTAGCTTTTAAATATCTATTTCATTTTTTAAAATGGTCGCTAAAAGGTAATCACTGAAATTTAATGCAGTTCTTTACTTATTCGCAGACTTAAAGTATCTTGAAGAATATATTGGTATTCTCTTTAACTTGCTGTAGACAGTGATAATAAATTTATTTGTGAGTTAGCTGTTTGGAATCTTATTCTGATTAAAACAATAGGTTAAAAATTAAGTTATTTTGTTTGGTATTTTGATAATGTCAGCCATGAACGCTTGTTCTAAACTCGTCTAATATGTATCAAGTGTACATTTGACTCGAAAAAAGCTGACTGCGCAACACTGATGCTCGCTGCGTGCCTAGCTGCGTTGCCTTCACCCCAATGTAAAATCAGAGCGGGAGCTGAAGCTGAAAATGAGGCTGTAGGCTGTGGCACTGGCTCTTATTGGCAGTCGGGACACGTTCAAAATTTGACACTCTTATTGAAGTGGCTATTGGGATTTAACGCTTATCATGTTAGCTAATTCATCGACACGGGTGGCTAGCGATTCCATTCGACGTTCCATTTAAGTCGCTTTGCAATGTGATTTCGTAATAGGCGCTGCGCTTAGAGGATGTCTAGACAGACTGGACTTGCACTCTCGCTAAACACATTCACCGGAGTGCATGCTAGTAATTGTAACTGTAATTCAAGGGGCGACGTAGGAGTTAAGGCGGATCTGAGGCCCCAAACGCGTTTTTTTGCTACACATACTCAACTTTATTTAAGCAGTCCGTATCAAGTTTTCTTTTTTTTTTGTATTTACATTACGTGAATTTTTCTATTAATAATTGCGAGTGCCGGCCGATCAAGGCAAACAACCCCTGCTCCACTTAAGTCTAACTCTTGTTTTCAATCGCTCCAACAACAATGTTGCAGCAGTTGACAACAACCTGGTTGGCCAGATGTGTGGCCCCTTGACGTAGTCGCTGAGGCTGACGCAGGCGTAAAATGACTCTGAAAAATTATAGTAAAAATAGTCAACGCCCCCTTGATTGCTTCTATTAGATGATCGACAGCTACAAATAGTTTAATTACCCTGTATGTAACGGTATAATTATTATTTTATGTTCAAAATGGTTGTTTAGTACTTTTTTTGTTCTGTGCATAGGTAATCTTTGATGTTTTTTATAGGAATAACCCCACAAGGCCTTTGGATTTGCTATCCATTTAAATATGTAAAATATTTTTACAATCATCAAACATATTTGAATAGCCGGTAAGCTAATCTCCGAACTATAGATTAGAAAAGTTTTTGTTTGTTTTCTATAAAATTGCTCGTTAAATGTTCTTAAGCGGATTGTGGTACATTCAACTGGACTTATAAATATTTTAAATTATATTTAAACTATCAGATAAAACGTTAAGTTTTGTCATATTTTAATCACTCTGATTTAAATATTCACATATCGAATATGTCTATCGACCACCCACCACAAATTACCGACAACTTAACAGTTCTGTTAACTATGACTTCTGTTAAGAAGTGAGTACTTTTTGAACACATCGAGTACTTCGCCGCATTGTATTAAGCGGCACGTGTTGAGCCAGTTTCGAGTTTGTTGTTTGATTTGATTGCATTTTAGTAAGGACAACAATGAAGGTAGCCACAAAAAAAGTTAAGTCCTTGGACAAATCGAAGTCCAAAAAAAGTTTGATCAAGAAAAAGAAATTGTCGGAGGAGCCACAGTTGCCGAAGGCAACGAAGAAAACAGTCAAGAAGAGCAAGACAGATGAATCAAAGCCAAAAAAGAAGGTGGCAAAACACAAAAAAGACTTGGAGGGACTGAAAGACATTGATCCCGAGTTCTATGATTTTCTGAAGAAAAACGACAAGGAACTGCTTGATTTTAACCTATTGGACAGCGATGATGATGACGATGACGAGAACGACGAAGCTGAGGAAAAGGCAGCTGCTGAGAATTTGGACAGCGAAGACGATGATGGAAAATATCACAAGCCCAGCGATGACCTGGCCGTGGCCAGTGACGAGAGCGAAGGCGAAGATGATAATGCTGACGAAGAGGAACCTGCTGGCGGTGCGCAAAAAATTACACTAAATATGCTCCGACAATGGGAACTGCAGCTGGCCAAACCGAATGTATCCGTGCAAATAGTGCGTCAGGTCATCCAAGCATTCAACTCGGCGCTGGCCAGCATTAGTTCCGATGCTGAACTGGGTGACCAGGCCAATGCCGGTACCTATAAAGTTGTCGGGGCCGCTGCCTTTAACGGAGTAATCCAATTGTGTGTGCTGCACCTGCAACCAGCGATAATACGAGTGCTAGGTGTGAAGCCCAACAGCAGTCTACCGCTGCACAAGCACAAGAAGTGGGTTAAAGTGCGTGGCTGCCTGCGCTATTATCTAGGCGACCTGATACGCCTCGTGGAGCAAGTGTCCAGCACGAATATACTCAATGTGCTGCTCAAGCATCTGCATCAGATGGCCAGCATGGTGGCGCCCTTCACAGCACTGGGCAAGACCATACTCAAGCGGCTCATCGTGCTCTGGGCAACAGGGGATGAAACTGTGCGAGTGCTTGCCTTTCTCTGCATCCTTAAAATAACGCGTAAACAGCAGGTGAGTTAAAGTTTATAATATTTAATATAATTTTGTATATTCTCTAATTGAAATCCTCATTGTTTTGTAGGCGACCATGTTGAATCACGTGCTGAAGGCTATGTATCTGGCGTATGTGCGCAACTCCAAGTTTGTGTCGCCCAACACACTGCCGGGCATCAATTTTATGCGCCGCTCACTGGTGGAGATGTTTGCCCTCGATCTAAATGTTAGCTATCAGCACGCCTTTCTCTACATCCGCCAGTTGGCGATCCATTTGCGTAATGCAGTCATCTTGAAGAAGAAGGATAGCTTCATGGCTGTCTACAATTGGCAGTATATCAATTCGTTGCGACTCTGGTCGGATTTGTTGGGTGCCAGCGCAAATAAACCTCAACTGCAGCCGCTCGTATATCCACTGGTCACGATCACAACTGGCGTCATCCGCCTCATACCGACAGCTCAATATTTCCCGTTGCGTTTCCACTGCCTGCAGTCGCTGATTGCGCTTGCGAAGGAGACACAAACGTTTATCCCGGTGCTGCCACTGATTGTGGAGGTGTTGCGCAGCAATACGTTTAATCGCAAACACACCGCGGTATCCATGAAACCGCAGCAATTCACTTGCATTCTGCGCCTGAACAAGGCACAGCTCTCGGAGAATGGTTTTCGTGATGAGGTCGTGGAGCAGGTGTGCGGCTTGCTGTTGGAGTACCTGTCACATGAGTCGACATCGCTGGCATTTAGCGATCTGGTTGTGCCCGCCGTCATGGCCCTAAAAGCTTACCTCAAGGAGTGTCGCAATGCGAACTATACGCGAAAGCTGAAACAACTGCTGGACAAGATTCAGGAGAGTGCACGCTTCATTGAGCAGCAGCGCAGCAAGACCAGTGTCCAGCTGGACCTGAAGAATGCCCAGGCGGTGCAGGCATGGGAGCAGCAGGTGCGCAATAAGCGAACACCTCTGGACATCTACTATGCCAGCTGGCTGAAGACGCACGAGACGAAGAAACGGCGCCAAGCAGCCCAAACTGATGACATCAATGCGGACTACGATATACCCAAGCTAAAGCGACCGGCAGCTAAGACGGGTGTTCCAGTGCGCAACGAAGATGGCGAACTGGAGCTATTCCCATCCGATTCCGAAGATGATGACGAAGGCATACCCAACCAAGACGACGATGATGATGATGACAGCGAACTTTCGGAACCAGAGGAGCCCCAACCCAAGAAAACCAAACGCAAGCAGCCCGAAGAGCAAACAAAAGAGACGATTGCCGCTGAGTCTGCGTATGATTATGATGAGGCAGCTGCAGCTGTGGATATCGTCAAAGATTTAGATTTGAATGATTGGTAATTGCTGACGAGACCAGAGAAAAATAGCTAGTTTCATAAGAAATTCAAATAAAAAAATTATAAACAATTATATTTTTAAAGTGGCTACTATCGATATTTGTATTATTTTATATTTAATTAGCTGCTGTATGTGGACGACTTAATATTGCCATTAGTTTCTAAGTTAACTATTTTGTCTGAGGATTATGACAAAGTGAACAAATTTGGGTAACTAATGTATGGATATGGATTGTATTTTCCAAAAATATGTTTCCTCAAAGTAACACATATTTCGACCAATTTTAATACCTTATGCAAAGATATTATAAAACAGAAATTTTTAGCTCACCTTACAAAAAATGAGATTTTATTAGCTGAAAATCTGAATTTGCCGCACTGATAGGGAAACACATTTTTATATGGCATATGCATAGTCTAAGATAAACGTATATTTACAAATTAATTCAAATTATAAGGAACCAGTTAATTCTATTGCCTCTTGTTCTTCTTGCCGGGCATAGTTTCGTACTCATCGTACTTGGGATAGGTGCCTATGGTTTCACCCTCCACCTGCTTGGGCATTGCCCCCGAATCCTTGGCCTTGGCGTAGTGGGCATCCAGTTCGGCTGCATTGCGCTTTTTCATGTCCATAATTTGCAGATTCTTCACTAGTTCTTCGCGTGTGGGCGGCTCCTCGCGTCGTCCGCGCAGCCAAGCCTCCCACTCGGCGGTCAGCTCCTGATCAAACGCATCCTTGTCTGCGGGCTCAAACCAACGCGAGGTTTTGCGTTTACCAATCGATGGATTTGCCGGTATTTCGTAGTATTTATTGCCAAAGTAATCCTCGCCAATGAAATTTCCACGTATTTGCCGCGGTCGCAGCGATCGCCAGAAGTTTTGCAAAATAATGCCAAAAAGATCACGCGTCGGCTTTTTGTTAGCCATCGTTTCGAGTGTTTATATCTCTTACAGTTGGTTACAGGTTAGAATCGATTATTTGTTGTTATGACATACAAAACAGCTGACAGTGTGCACAACGCCACTAAGTCAGCTGTGCGCATAAAAATTTAAATTGCAACGCAGAAACTGGCTTATAATTTAAATGCTTGTTATTTTATTGATGTTGGATTTAAATTTGCAACAGTAAAACGGTAAAATGTAAAACGACAGTTTGTAAAACAGTAGATTTTGCAGCTGTAGCTGTATCGGTGGCAGTATTGTAAAACGTCAGTTGGCGCAAATATTAAAGATGTAAATTATGTTTCAAAGGCAGGGCAAATGGACTGTGCCAATCTCGGGCGAATACATTAAACACATCCGTTCGCAGTGTGTGCTGAGTGTCGTTCTCGAAGTCCACCTCAGCCAGGACAAGACCAACGCCAGCCGTATGCGTAAAATACTCTCCGGACCAGTTCGAGGTGCCAATGTATGCAACTCGTTCCGTTACCATATACGCATTGTGATTCACCCGTCCAAATGGGATTTTCAACTGTTGCTCATCCGAAGGCACAATAAATCGACGCTGAAAAGTAAAATGATAAACATCCATTTAGTACAATTTATCTCTAAGCATAGGCCACTTACAATTTGTATGTCCACCTGCTGATTGAGTGTGGAGAGATCCTGCAGTGAGCGTAAATAGTTATCTTCATTGGGATCAGAGTGCTTCCACCAGGAAATTAACAACTTGACGGAAACACCACGCTCAACAGCAGCTTTGCGCAAGGCATTATCAATTGGTGGCCAAAATTCCAGCCTGGCTCCATTCACAATCAGCGGATAGTAATCCATGACGGCAATATTTACAAATTCTACAGCTGTATTAATGCAATCAAGAATCGCATCGAGATCGTGGGTACGTCCACTGGCAGTCAACGGAGGAGGTGCACTCGAGATGTATGCCCTCATCGTATAGTTCGTGTTGATCCGGATTAGCATCGGATGACGCAGATTGTAATTGGATCGATAAAGCGACGACCAACGATCCGGCATCGCTGCATTCTGTTTGCTGCTGCCCAGTTGCCAATAGGTCCTAAAGATCTTGGACAAATCGCGCGTCAACTGTGGACAGTTCTGAGCGAGCACACCCAGTTCTTTTACCTGGGTCAGTGAACGCCAATCCATATTGGCGCTGCCCAAATAGAAATGCTGTCCATCCACAATCCACAACTTAGTATGTAAAGCGCCTTCATTGGCCAGTTTGACGGCAACCACCTGAGCTGCACCATAGTTGTCAAAGATCCGGGCATCCGCATGCCACGTGCTCTCCACGCTTTTATTCAAGGCGATGCGTATGCGCAGCTTTTGCTTGCCCGGATCTCCATTCGAGAGCAAACGCTGAAAGAGTTGCTCGCCCGGCTGGGTGCTGCTGTCGTTGACATCGACGCCACGCAGTGTCCAATACGGTGCAGCTATATCAATCGTTGACTTCGCCTTAGACAGCAGCAGTTGCCACGCTTCAAAGGTGCTCAGAAATTTGGGACTATCAAGCGTATAGCTTAGCCCAATAGGTATGGTTTCCACCAATTGCAGTTGGCATGGCAACGGCATTTCCACGGGTTGGTTCTCCTCTGCGGTCGTGCGCCCATTTATTGTCTCCCACGGCAACATAAGTACAATTAACACAAGCACAAAGAGTATGAAGATGGGTATAATGTACCCATGACCGTAGCACAAGGAGTTTTCTTTCTCCGGCGGGGGACGACTGCAGCATGACGTAGTTTTGGTTGAGTTTAAATTTCGATTGTTGATTTCGTGTAACGGTACTGCCTGATAATCCCCAGCTCCAATTGCCCTCTCGGGCATATAACTCTGCTTACGACTATCCACCATTGCAGCGATGTAAAACTACAAAATGATTGCGCATTTCGAGCTCATTTTCCCTTTGTGACTTCCTCCGCTGATTTATTATTCGCACAGTTGTCACAAATAGTCCTGCCCCATTCCAATTCCCCCCTACCAATTCAAACAAAACACTTGCAGTGTTGCGCAACGACACATTGCCTTTTATCGATATCAATGGAGATAAGTCGAACTGTGATATGTTCATCCAAGTGTTTTTTCATTTTGCTGTTTTAAATTACAATATTATTTATACAAAATTTATTATTGGGCTTATTTAAAAATAAAAAAAGAATTTTTAGAGAACTACAAACACTTTGGAGTTCAGTAACTGATGATGATCGATAGCATCATCCTCGTGCAACATGTTGGATGCGCTTCTCAGCATAATAACCGCTTCCTTGCTGTGCACCTTTAAAAGGAGTTTGAGGTCTTTTTTTGTAGGGAATGCGCATTTGGGAACCTATCCGGGAAGTGGTGCCTTAGAATATATCGCAGAACACTCATACTGCCTGACGCTTGTAGTTGCGCAGATGCTTCAGTCTCTAGCCCCATAGCTTGCACCAGTAGAGCTTCTCATTCAGGTAACAACAGCACTACCGGAATGACATGTTGCACATGCTGCACAAATCGAGCAGAACTTCGCCTTCATGCGGAGATTCAAACATCATACCGTTTTATTATACACGCTCTTGTATGGGGTTATCCATCAAACCCAGCACATTGCCGGACAAGATGAGCGTTTCATCACTAACGGAACCCATAATCCCTATGTCAGCTTGACAATCATTTTTAGCGAGTAAACTCACCATCTCCGCTTGCGTTTCCATAACAAGAGCAACAAAATCAACTGGTACATGGGAGTTACCATTGATACCGATTTTTGGATTGCTGATGGTGAAATCGAACTTTCCAAGGCTCAGGCGCATAAACCCATCTGAAACGATGACAATGGGCTTGAAACTGACTTCCTGTCACAAGAGCTTCGAAGAAGTCCAACAGTTCAGGATGCTGGCAAATGTGCTTTTACCTTCGTTGCCGATTTGAGTTTCGTCTTGCAACGATTTGAACTTTTGACGTGCATGATGACTGCGTTGTAAATTTAAGTTTGTTCAAATAACTCAACTCACACAAATTGTTTAACATGCTTATTTACATATAGGTAAACTGACACTTTTAGCTTTCTGATCACCGATAGGCAACAACAGTTAGGTATTGATAACAGATAACAGTTCTTATCATATACTGTTAGCTGGACAAGTAAACAGCTGTTAAATTTAATTTGTATCATTATTTAATAATCATATTTTCGCCAATCAGAAGTCATTTAACGACATTATTTTGATTAACACAGTTTCAGGCCATTTCCAATAATTAAACTAAATATCTAAGTAGTTTACTCATCGCAATAACGCGAATCTGCGCACTGTTAATAACATTTTGTCAAATGTAAACATTTTGGGGTGACCAGAACGGTGGGCTGTGTGCTTAACCACCCACTAAGCGCTCAGTCTGTGTTAAAATCTTCCAGCTGAGAGGGCTGAAAATTTTGATGTGCGACTGGCTTATTATTGTTTAAAGTCTACACATAAATTTCGAGTGTTTATAAATATTTGAACATAGTACGAAAAAAAACGCGTAATTATGGCAGCAAGATTAATGAATGCACAGGCACAGGTACGTGTGTTGCCAAAATTATTATCAGGAGGGAGCGGGAGTGTCCACATACACACAAATTCATATGAAATCAATGCTGATAACACCAATAAAAAGTTAAATAACACTATATAATACTCAATTGTGCGCAATCAATTTAATGATTTGATTTCATATGCAAAACAATCAAAAGTCGTTCACGATGCGTTTTTAAACTTTTCCCGTTGCGCTTTTTCTAACCTAAAAAGCATGTTGCAAAAAATTGTTACCTAATCGAAAGTATTTTCTGTTCTTTCGCGAGCATAATTTGTTGTGTCTAAGTGGGTTTTTGTGTTTGTGGGTGTAGGTGTGTGTATAAAGGTCATTTTGCATGGTATTGCAAAAAAGAAATAAAAAAGTGCAACAATTTTAATTAGAATTTTTCTTTATGTAAGCATCGTTATTCAACGGAATCGCTGCCGAAGAAGCCTATAATATATCTTAGCTGTTCTTATCTTGTGACATTTTGATAGTATGATTAATTCAACAACAAAAATGGCATATAATTTAACAAGTTGCTTTTGATATGTGCGTGTGTGTGAAAGTCACGCTTTTCCGTGTATTTTTCCATATGATTCAGGTGAACAGATAACATTTGGGAAAGCTTAAGCAATATTGACAATTGCTGCAATTTAATTAGTGATTTGAGGGCAATGACACTTCCAAGGTTCACACGCATTTCGCAGTGCACTCTGCCAATTAGTTGAATGACCTTTTGACGTCAGTAGTTTCCAGCTTTTGGTTTGTTTTTGTTGCTATTCATTGATGTGAAGTCTTAGCACTGCCTAATTAACTGTACAAAAATATATATTATATGTATATATTATAAAAAATTCGGATTTTATTTTAGGTATTGCGCTTTATAAAAAAAAAAAATTCTCTTTTTACACAACAAAAATTTCGTTTTTATATAGAAAAATTATGCATCACTTAAGAATGCTGATTTTTATTTCAATGATTTATATCATTAAAAATATTATCGCGTTGTTTTTTCTATCTATAATAAAAAAAATATTAAATATTATATTATTATAAATATTATATTATCATTACTATCGTTATTCTGTTTTTTTTTTTGATAAACAAGTAGAATGCCCTGTTCGGTAATCTATGCTGATACCTGTGGTCAATCAAAATAATTAATAATATAAGTGCCGGTGATATGTTAATCAAGTATTATTTATGGCACCACAACACGTAGCAATCACAAAGTTCACGCGCCCAATTAGCAATGGTACAGATTACTCAACTACTATATTTTATGGATTTTCAGCTGAATAAATATTGATGTGTTAATTGTTTATAACAATTATTATGCTATTATCACTAAACACATCTCAATTTTTGTCTTTCTAGGTGAGCAAGCTGGGCAAACATGTTGCAGATCCAATGGTGCGTCAGTTTCATGCTTCCTGCTACACCGCCTCCAAGGTGGCTCTATCCAAATTCGATTCGGACGTCTACATGCCCTATGATAAGCTGAACAAGCGTCTGGAAATTGTGCGCAGTCGCCTTAACCGCCCATTGACGCTGTCCGAGAAGGTGCTCTATTCGCATTTGGATGATCCGGCGAATCAGGATATTGAGCGCGGCACATCGTATCTGCGTCTGCGTCCCGATCGCGTTGCCATGCAGGATGCCACCGCACAGATGGCCCTGCTGCAGTTCATCTCCTCGGGCCTGAAGAAGGTTGCGGTGCCCTCGACCGTGCACTGCGATCATTTGATTGAGGCACAGATCGGTGGACCCAAGGATTTGGCTCGTGCCAAGGATCTCAATCGGGAGGTGTACGATTTTCTTGCCTCAACTTGTGCCAAGTATGGTCTGGGCTTCTGGAAGCCAGGCAGTGGCATCATTCATCAGATCATTCTGGAGAACTATGCGTTCCCCGGCCTGCTGATGATCGGTACCGATTCCCATACCCCTAATGGCGGCGGTTTGGGTGGCCTTTGCATTGGTGTCGGTGGTGCTGATGCTGTCGATGTCATGGCCGACATCCCCTGGGAACTCAAGTGCCCCAAGGTCATCGGTGTCAATTTGACCGGCAAGATTTCTGGCTGGACCTCGCCCAAGGATGTTATCCTGAAGGTCGCTGACATTTTGACTGTGAAGGGCGGCACTGGCGCCATCATTGAGTATCACGGCAAGGGTGTCGATTCCATCTCGTGCACTGGCATGGCCACCATTTGCAACATGGGCGCTGAGATCGGTGCAACAACTTCGCTGTTCCCCTTCAATCAGCGCATGGCTGATTACCTGAAGTCTACCGGACGTGCTGGCATCGCTTCGGAGGCTCAGAAATATCAAAAGAAGGTGCTGTCTGCCGATAGCAACTGTGAGTACGATGAAGTGATTGAGATCAATCTGGATACATTGGAACCGCACGTGAATGGTCCATTCACCCCGGATTTGGGTCATCCCATTAGCAAGCTTGGCGAGAACTCAAAGAAGAATGGCTATCCCATGGACATTAAGGTCGGCCTGATTGGCTCGTGCACCAATTCATCGTACGAGGATATGGGACGCTGTGCCAGCATTGCCAAGGACGCCATGGCCCATGGCATCAAATCAAAAATCCCATTCAATGTGACACCCGGCTCTGAGCAGATTCGTGCCACCATCGAACGCGATGGCATCTCTGAGGTCTTTGACAAATTCGGCGGCACTGTGCTGGCCAATGCCTGCGGTCCCTGCATCGGTCAGTGGGATCGTAAGGATGTGAAGAAGGGCGACAAGAACACCATTGTCACCTCGTACAATCGCAACTTCACCGGTCGCAACGATGCCAATCCTGCTACCCATTGCTTTGTCACCAGTCCCGAAATGGTCACCGCTCTGTCCATTGCTGGTCGCCTCGATTTCAACCCGTTGACAGATGAGCTCACCGGCACCGATGGCAAGAAGTTTAAGCTGAAGGCTCCGTTCGGTGATGAGCTGCCCGCCAGGGGCTTCGATCCCGGTCAGGACACTTACACCGCTCCACCAAAGGTAAGTTGTAAATAGTATAAAAAATGCAATTTGAGTTTTTTTAAAAAAGTATTTTTGATTATAGAGTGGCGATAACGTTACAGTAGCTGTTGATCCCAAATCTGCGCGTCTTCAGCTGCTGGAGCCATTCGACAAGTGGAACGGCCAGGATCTGGCCGATATGACCGTTCTGATCAAGGTTAAGGGAAAGTGCACCACAGATCACATCTCGGCTGCTGGACCTTGGCTGAAGTATCGCGGCCATTTGGATAACATCTCGAACAACATGTTCATTGGCGCCACCAACTCGGAGAACAATGAAATGAACAACATCAAGAACCAGCGCAGCGGCGGCTGGGGCAATGTGCCCGAAGTTGCACGTGACTACAAGGCGAACAACATCAAGTGGGTCGCTGTCGGCGATGAGAACTACGGCGAGGGCTCGTCCCGCGAGCATGCCGCTCTGGAGCCACGTCATCTGGGTGGACGTGCGATCATTGTGAAGTCTTTCGCGCGCATCCACGAGACGAACCTGAAGAAACAGGGTCTGCTTCCACTGACCTTTGCCAATGCGGCCGATTATGACAAGGTAATAGACACAAATGAAGCATATAAAAATTTAAATTAATATTTATGGTGCATTCATAGATTCAACCCACGAGCAAGATTACACTGAAGAATCTAAAGAGTTTGGCGCCCGGCAAGCCAGTTGAATGCGAAGTGAAGAATGGCGATAAGGTGGAAAAGATTACTCTGAACCATACGCTGAACGATTTGCAGATTGGCTGGTTCAAGGCTGGCAGTGCTCTCAATCGCATGAAGGAGTTGGCCCAATAAGTTACTTACAGCCCCCCTCGTCCCCTCCACACACAAACTCAAGACACAAGCTAAACACATACACACACAGAATGATACTTATTATGAAAGCCGACATGAATCGCAAGCAATCAAATTATGGTATTTTAAATTATATTCAATTTTTTGCAAATTGCTTTTAAATTATGTTTTTTTTTTTCAACTCAGTGTCGAAAGTGCTAATAGTGAAAGTAATGTAATCGAAACGTTTAGAGAAGCAATTGTGAAACACTTTTATATATATACACATTATACATACATTTATTATTATACATTTTACTTCAACATTATTTTGCGAATTTTTTGCTGCGGATGCGAATAAAATTGTAATATGTACGAAAACGAATTCCTTACAATTATTTTTGTTTGCTTTTTGTGTTCTTTTTTATTTTTGAAGCGGACAATAAGTGGCAAATTGTGCACACATTCATATCCCTAACCAGGACATATGGCTTCTCATCTTCCCTCATATTTGTTTTAACTAATCTTATCAAATATATAAGTCAAATTGAATCTAAAACTGTTAACTATGTTCACATATAATATAACATATATTAAACGAAACAAATCAACAAAAAAAATTTGTGTCACACAAAATATTCGAAATTTACAGTCTAAAATTATGGCCGATCAGGCGCATATTTTGCAATCCAATAGCTCCTTTTCATTGGGAAATTTGGTTTCCCTCTCGAAACAGAAGAAACGAAAATGGCGACACTACTTCAAACTGATCGATTTGTACAAGAAAAACGAATGCCTCTGGATGGAGAATCACAAGGACTTTTGCAACTTTGCACTAAAGGAGGAGATCTGGGAACAGATCGCCATTCAAATGACAAATCGTGCACATCCAAACCCAGTGCCAGAGAAGTGGAAGCGTCTTGTGGTCAAACTGCGCTATAAAGTGCAACTGGAGCAACTGCACAAGGAGCAGGCTAGATTTTATAACAACATTGATATGCTTCCGACAAAACTGCGATATTCGGATCAATTTCAGTTTCTGTTGAAACACATGTTCGATCGAGATAATTCAGCTAAGAAAGTTGTACACGTCGTAAGTAGATTGGAGTGCATAATATTATAATATTGTTAATACATACCGGCTTTAGTCAGCGCCTGAAATAGATGCCGGTGCAGCTGCTGTGTCCAAGGTGAGTCTTTCAGCCAAATATATGCGTTTGGGCCGTAGCAAAAACAAAAGCCGCACCTACTTTGGCAACAAGCTGCAAACGTTGGAGATTCTGAGAAATAGGCGGCGCAGCACGCTCAGTCTGACTCCGGAGGCCTTTCAAAAGCTGCCTTAAAACGTGGCAGCCCAAAAATTGAAAATAAATGGGATTATGTCTTATATAGCTTTGATCGATTTATTACATTTCCTTAAGATTTTGTCTATTAGAGCCTTTAAATGCTTAGATAAATCATTTTTAAATGTGGGTTTAAATTGATGCCTTAACCAATGAAAATCTTTTAACATCTACTCCACTCATTTTCGAGCACACAGGCAATTGGACTAATCTCAATTTAGAAGCACATTAAGCCAAAAAGAAAAAATTTAATTTATTTCTTTGCATTTATTCAAGTTGTTTTTCATTTTGAATATGACGCCTTTCTTTTTTATGAAGTTGATGTTGTGACTTATTTTATGGCATTGATGAGGTTTTATTATGATTATAAGGAATATATATTTAGTTGTGTATGGGGTATTGTAATCTTATAGATATATTCATATTTTATAGATATCTTAATAAGTCTCCATTTTTGGCATATAACTGTAGTTCTAGGTAGAGACTGGCTTAGCCTGATTTTCGCCAAGTGGCATCTTCTCGTCGCCATTCTGATGCTTGGCCTCCTCCTTTGGCAGTTCCTTGATACCAGTTGAACCAAAGCCAGCCTCGCCGCGTTCGGTGTCTTCCAATTTGTCGACCTGCTCTAGTTCCGGATAGAAGATGCGCTCGCAAATGAACTGAGCTATGCGGTCGCCACGCTTCACTTCAAAGTCGACCTCAGAATGGTTGAACAAGACAACGCCCAGATTGCCGCGATAATCCTCGTCCACAACTCCGGCGCCCACATCGATGAAGTTCTTTACGGCCAGGCCGGAGCGTGGAGCCACTCGGCCATAGGAGCCCTCGGGCACCTGCACTTGCAGATCCGTCTTGACAATGGCTTTGCCGCGTGCCGGCACCACCAAATCGTAGGCGCTGCGCAAATCAAAGCCGGCTGCTTTCTTTGATCCACGCAGTGGCTCCATGGCGTGTTCCGTGAGTTTGGCAAAACGCAAGGCACATTTATCAACTTTCATTTTCTTAGCTGCTGGTGTAACTTCGACAACGGGTGAGGACATCTATAGAAAGTATAAGTTAATGACTTGCAGCAAGCGCGCCAAGTACCACAATCTACCAATTTGCAAATGAAATAATCGCCGGAAAGACGCTATAAAATTGGCGGAAACTTTTGAGTATCGATATCAGCTGCTATGGTAGTGCTGCAAAACGCTGCAACATAAAATACCAGGGCTGTAATATTTCGTCTTTATCTAATTTAAAAACCGTTTGAATAAAGTTGAATTTTTAGTGAGATAAATTTTATATTATATATAACAATTAAACAGCTGTTATTTATGAAGACCAATGGCATATCGGCGGACCACCACAATCGGCTGTCAGCTGTCATAAGTTGCACATCCAAGGCCAAATGACCGGGATAACGAAATACAAATATTGATTTGCAATAATTGCAATTTAGTTAGATTCATTAGCAAGTAGCCAATTCCATCAGTCTCAGTCATGGATTTCACGGATTTTGAAGTGCGCAAGGTAAGCGCAGATGTTGATCGCTTGATACTATTATGCTAAGGTGCATATTTATTTTGAAGTGCCCAGCCACAGTGATGTACATTCCGAACTTCATCACCTCGGATCAGGAGCAATGCATTCTGAGACAGATTGAGCGGACGCCGAAGCCACGCTGGACACAGTTGCTCAATCGTCGCCTGATCAACTATGGTGGTGTGCCGCATCCCAATGGGATGATAGCCGAAGAGCTGCCCGGCTGGCTGCAGAGCTACGTGGACAAGGTAAATAATCTGGGTGTGTTTGAATCGCAGAAGGCGAATCATGTGCTCGTCAACGAGTATTTGCCCGGCCAGGGCATCTTGCCGCATACAGACGGTCCTCTCTTCTACCCAATTATATCGACAATTTCGTGTGGCGCACACACTGTGCTGGAGTTCACTAAGCGTGAGACAACTGGCGATGCAAACGTTGAGGTGCTATTTAAACTGCTGCTGGAGCCACGCAGTCTGCTCATCTTGAAGGATTCGTTATATAGCGATTATATGCATGCTATCAGTGAGATAAACGAGGATACGCTCTGCGATCGCATCTGCAATTACGATCTGTGCGAGAACACCTACAAGATCGGGGATCATCTGGTGCGACGAGCGCCTCGCATATCCTTAACAATACGCAATGTGCCCAAGACAAGCAAAATGAAACTGAAATTCTGTTAGACTTTGTTGCCGTTGTTTAATATTATTAACTTAATGCACAAGTTGCGCCACGTAGCCCACTGAAGCCCACCCACAATATTTACAAGCGCAATGCAAAGCTAAAGTTATATGTATTACATATGAGGCGTACAGTGATTGCTCGCAAAAGAGGACGCTTCGATATATATGAATTATAATATATAATTCATTATTTTATAGAATTTGAAATGTGAAAATGTTTGTATTTAAAATACTTTGCAAAAGTTGTGATTTTTAGATGCATGGCATTCTATTAGCGAGCTATCACTGTACTTATACTTTAAATCTTCCGATAGTAATTTAAGCACCTGCACAAACACACGCACAACTAGACACACTTCATTGAGCAATGATTCATATTGCAAATAAAGTGTTGTTTTTTGGCTCACCAAGTGCTTTATTTTTTGGTAACTAAGATGTTTACTCAATTATTGTATTATGTATAGATAATTACATATGTATGTACGTTTGTCCTGACATTTGTAACAGTGTATAATAATTTATAGATTTAGTTATTGAAAGCAATATATAGTCAGCAATTGTTATTTGGCACACAAGCTTCAGAGTGTTGTTCTGGAGAACAACTTCCACTAGCCCTTTATTGAAATGGGGTCTTTGTAAATTATATATGTGTATTTGTGCATTTTATGAATCCTGTGTGATTTTTTGTAATGTTTTTCACCAGCTGCACCAAAAAAAACAAAAACAAATGACAAAAGCAATTCTAAGCAAACAAATAAATATGTTGTCCACTGTTGTGTGCTTGTTCAAAAATCACCAGCTGCACCTGCCTCTTGTTGTTGTTGTTGGTGTTGTTGTACAATTGCTACTTCTGGTTCTAGGCCTCATCCTTCCAATCCAGTCGGAACTCGCGCTCGAAAACCAACCGATCATAGAGACGGACCTCACTGATGCGCGCCGAAATATCCAGCCGGAGTTCACTCACCGCCAAATGAAAATTCTGACGCACTGCGCGCTGTTTGTCCGGCGTCAGCTGGTTGAGGGGCTTGCGAAAGACGCTAATGATGCGCTGCAGATGATACTCGACGCTGGCACATCGGCCAATGCACACCCACAGATTCTCCGGATCGTGTATGTTGCCCGGAAAACGGGTGCGCTGATCAAATGGCGCTTTGCCCGACAACAGCGATCGTATCTCGGCAACGATCTCCTGATGCGTCTTCAGATCCCGTGTACTCAGAGTCTTGAACTCGTATTTGTCACAGAAGTACATAAGATCACTGATAGCACACCACGGCTGCGAACTGAGCGTTGTGTGACTGTTGCCCCAATTGCTGTAGCCAGCGCCGCTCTTGCCACTCGAAGCAGCCTGTTGCGTCTGGGCGGTCGCGCTACTCTTTGCAACAACCTTTGTGCTTTCACTGCTGTTGGCAGCGGGGATCGTACTGCTGCTGATGCTGGGCTTAGTCACGTCCAATGCACTACTGGCAGTAGTACCATTAGCACTAGCACTGGCACTGGCACTGGCATTGTTACTAGCACTGGCAATGCCATTGCTGTTTGATTTATTCATGTCCCGCTGCAACTGCTCCATTTCGCGTTCGTGTGCGCGTGCTCGCATATATGCCTCTTTCTTCTGCTGCAGCTCCTGCAGCTTGGTCAGTTTCGGTGGCGAGTTGGCCTTAAAGATTGACGGCGGAGGCGAGCGGCGAACTGGAACTGTTGTTACTGTCGTGGTTCCCAATGTTGAAGAATTTGCATCGCTGCGCTGTGCCTCCGCATGTGTGGAAGGGTAACCATTTGTGTCCAGCGATGCACTGCGTCCATATTTGGCGCGATAGCGTTCCAGCGTATCCAGCGAGAAGCTCAGCTCCTTTTTGAGGGCTTTCTGCATTTTCTTTTTGCTCTCTGAGTGTGTCTGCTTTATGTAATCGCCTTGAAACGTTCAATGCACGCGCCGCGCGTTCGCCTCAAGAATTTATAAGCAAATGCGATCGAGATTCGTATTGAGCAACTAACAGCAATGTGCAAAAATGAAAAAAAAACCCTCACAACCAAAAAAAAAAAAAAAAATGGAAAGAAATAAATTCTTGCGTAGTACTCTTTATTTTTATCTTTTATCAATTGGCGGCACAGACGCCGCCAAGTACTTTCTTGGGCCATGTGTGCCTCGATGTGTGCGATTGCCGCTGCACTTTTTATTTTGGTCACTGCCCATCATTCAATTGGTCTAGGGCGGAACGGAACGGAACACATCGCATGTTGAATAGCTACATTGAGTTATGTATGGGTACACACACCACTAACTAGAGAATCTCCGATTTGAAAGACAAAAAGGATGGGGATCTCTCTCCTCTATTGGTTTATAGAAGTGCGATGAATCTTGCGACGAAAACTACGACAAATCTTGCGACCAAAAGTACGACACATCTTGCGACGGAGCCGTTTCGTTAATGGCTTCGATTTGCAGTTTTTAGCAGCTTCCGCCAAAGCTTTGCGCTTTCGTATAAAGCAACGTCTCCGAAAGCGCTGTAGAGCCGAACCTGGCAGCGATTTCGGTTCCAATGGTGGCAAGACCGATAACACATCCTGCCAGTCATATAAAGGACCAAGATTCTTCGGCTCAGTAGAAGCATCCATTATGTAGTGTGCTTCAGAGAGCGATCGTATATATTTTTCAGAATATTTGAAATTTTGTAATAAATATTTCGTTTTGTACTTACTTCAACAGTTTTGTGTGTTACACTGATTTTTCAAGCTACGCATCGAGAATCTTAGCTAGCTTCCAGCCTACTTTACATTTTCTTTCTTTTCGATGTTCGATTGAATTAAATTAGTTTTATATTTTGCAATCCATCCCCGTACAAATATTGTTTGAATCAACTAGTTAAATAGACAACACAAGCGCTAATTAATAAAGAGTATACTTTACAATAATATTTTAATTTATAAATAATTTATAATAGTAATGGAGTAATATTAGGCTTTAAGAAATAATTGCAGATGGCACGCTATCAATATTAAATTTTCTCATTGTATTAAGTACAAAAAATGTAATTGTTGTTCTTTAATTTTGAGTGCATTTAAATGAAATACATACATCCAAATACAAATATCAATTAATAATGCCTTAAAAGCTAAAGTTAACAAATGCACAAAGTACATTTAATACTTTTTATAAAGCCGGCTCAACCAGCTTAATAGCGAAGTGGCCAAGTTAAATATAAATATTGGCTTATTTGCTTACAGTTACACACAAATTTAAGTATAAATTAAAAAAAAAAAAATGTACAAATCATTTATTCTTTCTAATTTTTACTTTTGTGACTACACATTAAAAAGTTGAGACTTAAGAAAATCTCTTGCTGCTGTCCGTTAATAAACTTGCATGAATTATTACAGATCTTAAGATCTATAAGGTACAACAAGTTTAGGAAAAGGCACAGTGCACAACGACTGATTAGATAGGATCAGGTAAGAATTGAAAGTGACAAAGGATAGGATAAATGTCAAGGACTCTTAAAGTTACTTGTAACTATTTTACATTGGGATATAGCTGTGTGCAGTGGCTATCTCTAGACACAATATGAGGCGGGCACCTCGAAAATGATGTTGCCAGCGGAATGACGGAAATTTGGATTTTCCACATTGGACGCCGCCTCAACGACAATGGTTCGCGCCTTATCGCCTAGCCGGCAGGCAATATTGGTGCCCACATTCACACGCAGCTCGGTGCCAGTTACACTGTAAGCGAATCGAAAATGGATTAGCAGTTGTATATGATTTAATATTGGCGTCTTCTTACTCGTAGTACTTCTTGCACACAATGCCCACAAGTTCGCCAATGCGATCCTCTTTCAGGGGAGCTGTCGTTTCGCTTTGCAGCGAAAATACCAGATCATTGTTCTTGGGCGAATGGAAGACAATTAGCTGATCCCGGCCAGGCGTAATGCTAATGGAAGTCAGCTGCAAGCGAAAAATATATTTTAATATTTGTACACAATAAAATCTAAACTTTGGTTATTTTTGTTTGAGCTTACCTCTCGTATGGCCATTTGGCGCTGCATGTCGCGGAACTTCTTCTTGATGCCATCCAGCTTATAGATGTTCGTATCGGTGACGATGAAGGCACGATCCGCCTGCTTGTTGTGCTTGTTGAACTTCTTGGCGAAGCTGGAGAAGAGCACCTGTCGGAAGTTTTCGCCGCCAGCGCTGGTCTTCAAATTTCGGACATTGGCACTGTAGGCGTCGTAGCCGTTGTTGTCCTGCGAGTTGGCCAAATAATCACCAAGCCATTTCCGCTGCTGTCCCCAGTAGGGACGTCGACCAGCAATGGCCGTCGCTGCAATGATCTGCAGTCGCAGCTGGGGCCACTCGCTGCGCGGATACTTGCGTAATATCATATAGGCACGCCAGAAGTTAAAAATGCGATGCAGTTTGGCCTCAGCATTGCGTCCGGCCAGCGGTGGCTGTGGCCACTGAATGCTGCGTCCATAGTCACGCTGCTTTTTGGCATTGCGGAAGCGATTGGCCAGCTCCTGGACGTAGCTGCGCAGCTTGTATGTTTTGTAGGCACGCATGATGGTCATCGCTGCCTTCATCTTCTTGTAATTGCGACGAGCGATCCAGCCGCGCACCTGCTTCTGCAGCAGGGTCACAATGTGGGGGATCATCTCATTGCGTTGCTGTTCCAGTGCGAACAGGGTGCGCGGCGAGCGTATGAAGATTTTGGTGTGACCATATTTCACATCCTTGGCAAAGCCCTTCTCCTCGATTAATACTCGAACGCCGTCGCGATCGCTGCCAGCACGGAAATTGGGCCAAGTATAGTGCGAAATCATCTTGTAGCGCAGCAGGAACTTATCGTATCGCTGGCGATGCACAAATCCAGCACGACGCACGCGCACATTCTCCAGCAGACCCAAGTAGCGCACCTGATGCTGCACACGCTCTTCATCGAACACCGTTGAGCTCTTGATATCGTTGGGCTTGATGCAGCGCACATAGAAGGGCTCCTTCTTCAGCAGCGTTGCGACCAGATCGGCCATTGAGCGCTGGAACAGTGTGCCGGCGGTTAGGGGCCGTTTGGTGGTCTTCTTAATATCCTGAGCACCCTCGGGCCACATCTCGCTCAGATTGGCATCCTTTGAGTTGTGCAGCAGACGTTTAAAGTCCTGGAACAGTGTATCCCTGTTCTTCTCAATGAAACCATTGATGCTGTAAATAACATCGCCAGCATAGTGCGTGATGCGGAAATCCTCGCGATGCTTCAGCTCCTTATCAGTTGGCTTCAGCTGGCGACTTGTGTAGTGGGCATGCTTGCTCAAGTTCTTGTCCATGGCACCCAGCAGGGTGTCGTCGGTGACCTTGCCCACGCTCAAGCACGCCTCGTCCATGATTGCAATGATGCCCTTGTGCTGCTGCTCCACCAAATCGCAAATAATCTGTTGAGGGAGAGATTCAATATGTGTAAGTATATAGTTTCGAAATTGTGAATAATTCAAAATTTCTATTGGTTGTAATTTTTTTTGTTAAAAATAGAAGCAACAGCAATTTCTTAATGAAAACATTTTTCCAGCTGGTTTTATAAAATGCTTTATCGAAAAATTCTTATTCGAAGCTGCTCTTTTAAATAGTTAATTTTTTTTAAATTGTAATCTTAATTTTGGAAAGCGTTTATTTATATTCTAATTGGATTGAAAAACCAACCTTGTTGTTGAAATAATCAATGTTGGTCCACTCAATGCCCTCGCGTTGGTATTCCTCCTGCTCCTGCTTGAGCACCAGTTCTGCAAAGAATTGAACCTAGTAAAGGACTTCTCTTCTACAACATTTGGATGAGAGCTCACCAATGAACAACTGCTGCAGCTTTTCATTGCAGTAGTTGATACAGAACTGCTCAAAGCTATTGGAATCGAAGATCTCGAAACCGTAAATATCCAGAACGCCAATAACGGAGTTGAATTTTGCTTGGCTCTTGTTGCCACGGAAGAGAATAGCACGATTGATGCGTGATATTATCCAGGTGAAGAGACGATCATAGATGGCCTTGGCCAGGGCATCCTTGCCGTACTCGGCCTGTGTGGCATCGTGATCCTTCTTCATGACATTGCCACCAGCAGCAATGGTTCGTTTTGTCAACGCTGCCGACAGCTCCAATTCGGTGACCTGCAGCAGCTTTGCAACCGACTGCAAGTGCGATTTGTTGGTTATGACCAACTCATCCTCAATGGCTAAAGGGGATTAAGAGTGAGAGGCAGAGAGATTAGTTGGTTGTGTTTAGGTTGCAGTAGCTGCAAACTCACTTTGAAACTCGACATTGCCCAAATGCAAAACGGATGCAATTGTACGCCAAATGGTTTGCACTTCATCCGCCTGGAAGCCCAGTGTTTTAAAGGCATTGCAGGTGCTCTTGTAGTCAGACTTCTCGGTGAGTATATCCATGCTACCTTGGTTCAAATAGTGATATTTTGCCGTCTCCTTATGCAGATCATATTGCCGCAGCTCATTGTCATTGGCACCACGCAGCAGCTGTAAGAGCAGCAGAGTTTGAAGTAATATAATTTATATTTTATTATCATTTTGCTTAAATTTTAGATGCCCTTCCAAAGAGTACCCAATTTGCACAAACAAAACAATACAAAAAGGCTATTTATATATATATAATTTTCCATTTTTTTAAGTATGTCTTGAGGATGCCTCTCTTTAATCAAATACTTTAATATGCACATTCCAAAACACTTTAATGGTATTGATGTATATATATAAATACAAGTTAGGTTTGTCCGTATCCAAAACTGATTGGCCAACTATTTAGTACAGCAAACAATTAGCACAAATGCTAACCATAATTGAACATCCGTTTTAATTGTCGTCATTTGTCATTTGTGAGTTTGCTGAAAATGAGCTATGGCATTTTGCAGTCAAGCAAAAATAAATTCATATTACAGACACTTATCATTATATAAAATGATTTTTTCTCTTAAAAACACTCATGAATAAAAACAGCTGCGATTTGTTTACTTATATACCTTTAAAAGCAAATTTAATTTTTTTTTGTGTCTGTTTTAGTTGAAAAATGAATTTTATATATAAATAATGGAAAACATATGTCAGGAATAACCCTAGAGTTGTGTTAACATTCAAAGCAGGAACGTAAGTGATTTTAGAGAGTCGCATAATTAAGTAATATTTATTAGTTGAGGTGTTAATTGAAAAAACAAAGCTGAAAATTCTTTAGCTTCATAAATGGTCTCAAACAATTAGCGAGTTCAAGCTATATTTGACAGCTCAAACAAACAGAACGCATTTTGTGGTTTTTTATTTTGTTCTTGATTCGTAACAAAAATATTTCAATAGGAAGTAGACCAGATAAAATATATAGTACATAGGCTTTATCATAAGAATACAAAAATGCGACACGTAATCCTCGAAATTTCTGCGCAATTTTGTATATAACTTCAAATGATATCATTCATATAATAAGTTTGTCGCAATCATTTGATAAACTGGGAGCTTAGCTGTCTGCAAATTAAATTCAGTTAATTAAATTATTTTTTTTTTTTTTTTTTTGATTATTCTATTATATGCCTACGCCTCAGACCTTTTGACATTTATAAATTTTAAGTTTCTTGAATGCTTTTTAAATTTGAATTGGCATTTTTATCAATGCTCAAATTTATCATGACTCAGGACTAAGTTTGGTTGTATGTTTATTTAATAAATGGCTAATGACTCAGAATCGCGTAGCTTTTAGTAGAATTTTTAATTGCTAATATTTAAAAGATTATTTGTATTTTTATGTTTATGTTCGTTCATTGGAGACATGGGAGACAGGACTAACCGGGTCTGGTGTTGTCTCTTCTTGAAAAATAGAATAAAAATATATTTAATTTAACGAGCAATTTTATAGCTTTTAACATTTTCAAGACATTTAGCAAAATGAAGTGCTTGTAAGTAATAAATAATAATAGGCACATGGTAACATGACTTTAGAAATATTTATAGTAAATATTTATGTGTGGGCTGCATATGTATGTGGTATGTAAGAACCACACCCAGTATTACACTCACATCAGGCTATGGACTTTTCCACCCAACAGAGTGACTGACTTACTTACTGACTGACTGAATTGACGTCTTCCCGCTGACTCACTTTGGTGAACAGCAACGCCCACACAGAGAAGCGTTCATAACACTCACACTCACACTCACTACTCACACTCACTACTCACACTCACCACTCACACTCACTACACACACTCAATACTCACATGTGGGCTTCGAATGGGGGCCCACACACCTATCTCTTAAAGTTTAGTACCCACCTGATAGAAACTGTGGAAATTGCGTTCGCCAGGTTGTTGCTGCACCACACGCGACTTCTCCAGCAGATAGTTGGTTATAATGCCACCCACTGGATCCGCCTTGTAGTCGAACTCAATGTCCATGTATTTGCCAAAACGACTTGAGTTATCGTTGCGATTCGTCTTCGCATTGCCGAATGTCTCCAATATCGCATTGCTCTGTATTAGCACGTTCTTAACTCTGAAAATAATATAACACATAAGTTAATACCAATTGCAACAATCACAGAAACTAATTACGAAAATGGCATTCGCCTTAATCTCTCGCAAACACAATAAATGTCTGTTAATATTGTTTTAAGGCACTAAAAATTGGCAATTAAGCTGAGCATTTTCCAAGGGATTGGCAGCTCTCCTATGTTTATGGCTCAACCTAAATTGCCATGCAACGATTAAAGTTCGCTTCGACAAATTGCTTTCTTGGACCGGGGGCAACGTATAGTAAATTTTAGTTGAAAGCGTAAGCAATTAGCGACTCATTCAATTTCATACGTTTTACGATAGAGTCGTCTTCGCAGTGATGTCATCTGTTCACAATAGTTGTACGCGGGTCAAGGAAAGCACTCTATATGTATATATATATATATATATATGTGTACATACATTAGCACGTATCTGGGGAATGCTGGCTATGCTCTAATGAGGGGCACCGTTGAAAGTTTCATTTGCAAATTTGCATGCAACAAGCACACAGTGGGAAATTTGTTATGCCCTTTGGCATTCGTGATGTGCTTTCGCAGTTTCCATTCAACTCAACTCAGAGTTCCCAGTCCCATGGTGGCTCTCCAATAATACAGTTAGCTGAACTTGAGCTTGACTTGTTAGCTTTTTTATGATCGTGAACTAATTCTAATTTGGATCATTATTATTATTTTTAACCAGTAATTCTTTTGTTTCGACTCACCTTTCGATTTCATTCTGTCCCTGAGTATTGGTCACCGCCGCAATGTACTTCATTATGATTTTGGATGCCTCGGTTTTGCCAGCACCCGATTCACCCGAAATGAGGATGCATGTGTCCTGGCGACGCTGCTTGAGCACCCTGTATGCGGCATCAGCGATGGCAAACACATGCGGCACATTCTCGAAGAGTTCGCGACCCTTATACTTGCGTATGGTCTCCGGGCCGTAGATGTTCATCTGTCTGTAGGGATTCATCGAGACGCACACCTCGCCAATGTATGTGTAGATGGAGCCAACCTGAAAGCTGCAGCACACAAACAAAAACTCTTATATTAGTTGAATGAATAGGAAAAATAGAAAGGAAAAATACGATATTTTGTTATGAATTTAATAGATTTATAAATCTTCCAAATCAAGCTAATAATACAATCAATAAAGGCGCGTGCCTCTCCCTGCCCTTATCAAATTGAGTCCCCCCGCTGGGCACGATTTGAATCAAAATTTGTTTTTGTTTTCCAACTGAACTTAATTGTGTTGTTTTTCCTATGGTTTTCTGGGCATTAATAGTTTAGTTTGTGCGGAGCGCCATGGGTGCTGGCTCAGCTGGTGATGCGATTAATTCGAGTCGATTGTTGCAGCCGATGTTGTTGAGCATATTGATTAAATTGTTGATGCATTTGATTGACTGCAACGCATGGGTGCATTTATTGTGCTGCTGCTGTGTGTGTGTATGTGTATGTGTGTGTGTGTATTGTGTGTTTATTTTGTGTGCAATTTAAAAGGCGCCAAAAGATTTAGATCGACAGATGCTACAGATGCGGCAGGTCAATATGTGGGTCACTTGGTCAAAATGGCAGACATAACCAATGAGAAACAGAAAACAATTTAGCTTTGTGTATTTGTTTTTCAAAATGATTGGAACAATAGGCTCAAATTGGCTTTTTGATTAGGGTATGGCTTCTATATTAATCAAAACAATATTTATACAAAATAAGCACCTAATCTGTAAACAACATAAGTTAATACCATTTATATGGTTTAAAGGTATCTGAAATGTTGCTGTCGTTACAACAAATTAACTAGTTGAAAGAAACAATTAGCCAAGGTAAAAGACCAACCCAAAAACCAACAACTACTTGTAAGCCGCAAGTAACAACGAGCTGCACTGTTACAAATACGAATTCATTGAAAAAACCGCAAAAAGAGTGTGGCAACAACAACAATAACCAGAAAACTGTGCAACAGGTGAGCACTTTTACAAAACTGCACAATAAAGAAGAAACAAAACAAAACCTCACCAAATAAAAAAAAAAAATCAACGAAATGATCTAGCAGCGTTTGCTCGACTTGCAGATACTCTGTTCTAACAAAACTTGAAAGATATATTTTTTTTTTTAATTCAAATCTGTTTGTGTTGTGAACTATAAAAAGACATTTAGATATTTTGCCAAAAAACCGCACATGATTGTTGTTGGAAATTCTTGTAAACAATTGTCTCTTTCGCAATTTTTACTTGTTATATATCTTTATGTATATATATATATTAATATATTATATGTGTTAAATATTCTTATATTTTCCTAACTGTCACAAGCAACACACAAATTAAGTTAAACAAATTCGGCAGTCACCAAAAACTTGCAAACAAAAGCGTCAAAATTAGAGAAATTGTTGAAAAACAAAAGAAAATAATAAAAACAGAGAAAAGTTTTGTTCTTGTAGTATAAGAACAATTGTTCTATTCATTGTTGTTGTTAGCTGTTTGTGTTGTGGGGCCAAAAGGCAGTCAACACATGTTTTTACTTAAGTTTTCAGTGTTTATTTATAGAGCTGCCGCTTGTTGCTACATTTGGGTCAAAATGTGACAACTTAGCAGACAATGCGACGAAGACGATGTAGCAACGCAAACATTAAAGAGCTACTCAGATATAACATAATAACATAATCTGTGGCCCCAAAGGTGAGCTGCTGAGCTCCCAAGATGGGGGCACAAACGTTTAGCACGCTTGTTGACTTTTTAGCACAGCAGGTCGGATTCGGAATCAGAATCAGAATCAGTAACAGAATTGGCATAAGAAACGAAAAGGGCAGTCAGCAAGCCGCTTAGTAAGAGCGACAAATGTGATTTTTATGATTTCACCCCATTTGCACACAAGTCAAAACGATGTGCGATGAGTGACACTTGAGTCGTTTGCTGGTAAGAAACAAAAAAAAATGACCTGGAATTTATTAAATGAAATCAGAAACATAATTATGCGGAAGTTCTCCAATTTGCGATAATGTAAAAGCTTTCCCTTTTTTCAAGCAAATCGGAAAAGTTTCCAAATCAAATAGTTATTTTTATTTTGTGCAAATTGGCGTACCTAAAAACAGCAACAAAAGATTTTAGTTCAAAAGTTTAATAAAAACTTGATCGTAAATTTAAAAAATAAGCATGGATGTACCATATACAATTTTCTAAGTGTGCGTTGCTGTCGCCACCGCCCACGTGGCATATGATTGACGGACAGCCAGCCCAAAAATGCTGACTGTCCAATGAGGTTTCACAAATTGCTTAAGGCAAAGTGTTTTTGAAAATGGATTTGAAAAACGAGTACGAACACGAGCAGTAATATATGTGATTTGATCTTGCTATTGAGTGTGAGAAATTTGAAATGCTGACAGTTGGATTAAGTTGTCATAATTTTGAGTGAGCTTTGCCGATCAATGATCCCAATAAATTATGCGTTTATTTTGTTCTTGCCTTTTACCCAGGCCAAAGTCAAGAATTTTTAGCTGCCTTTCACACAACTCGAAAAGTGCCCTTGAAAGTACATGAAATGCATTCTAATTGACTTGTTTAAGACCGTCATAAATATATTTTATTTTTTCCACTTTGCTATTATGTTTGCTATTTATGTGTGTTCATTTTTTGGTCTAGTTTTTCACTTCAGACTTATTATAAATGTTATTTCCCTTTTAGAACTGAATTGAAGTGGGAAATAAATCAAATAGTTTCTAATCTTTAAACTTCTCAAAGATATTTTCAAAATGTATTATTTAATATAATATGGGAACTTTCCGATCACCCCCACTTTTTTTTTTTTAGCAAGTTTTACGGAATTCGGAACTAGTCTGTGATGTGAATATTAAAATGATTGCCTTCACGCGTTCTCATTAAATAAAGGTCGTCATTCATTGTTAATGCCTTTGCTTTCGATTTTGATTTTGATTTTTGCTCAGTTTTTGGATTGCCAAATGGCGTCATATTTTAAGTGAAAAGGCGCTAAAATATATATGCAAGCAAATGCTAATATTTGTTATTGTTATGATGATGATATTTAGACAACTTGTTTGTATCTTTATTTTTATTACTTGGATGGCAATGTGAATCATTCACACGTACTTTATATATTCTGTTAAATATTTGCATGGCTATAACGCTAATATATACATAGATTGTAGCAAGTTTGCTGACTAATCTATTATATAATTGCCTGATGTCTATTCGCAAGTAAATTGCACTTGTTCATTAACAGTGTTCAGCTCGATGAATCATTCACTCAATAATTCATTCAAGAATTGCCTGAGACACACACTTTGGCTAAGCCTTGACGATTGTTCTTTGCTCTAGAGAAATGCGTGAAATGCGGGAAAATCAATAAGTTGTGTCATTTTCCGCTGCACTTTTCACTTACTGGCTCAATTGGCAGTCGTGGCGCATGTTTGGCCGACTGACGTCATAATAGCCAACAATAGACTTGGCTTTAAGTAGGTCAATGTTTTATAAGCTCTTTGCGGATTTAATTGAATTTGATGCGACTTTTCAATGTGGCAAACAAAAAGACAGCTAATAGAACGGAAAAATGCGTGACAAGGCAACAATTCGCATTTTTAGATATTTGAATGCAAACCAGCTAAAATCAATTAAATATAATCATCAGAAAGAAGTATTTCAACAGCAAAGCTCTCAATTTCCATTGATTTTGTATCATTTTGCGCAATGCAATTGCAGCTTTCAAATTAACTTCAATTTACACCCAGAACAAGTTGGCGGGGGGGCGCAGACTCGCATCAATTAGCAGAGCTGCCCCTGCACCCCAATTGGTTGCAAGACAATACAGGCGCTAAATTCCTGGACTCTCGACATGGGCATTAATTTTTATGTAAACGTTGCCTTTTTTCTCTGCTAAGTTTTCTTTTTTTTTTCTTCTTGTGTTGCAACTGGGAACGAGTTGCAGATGCCCCTAAGTAAAAGTTATTGCAACGCAAATGACAAACATGGACGTTCTACGCTGTGTAAATAAACAACAATGCAGACAGCGACGATGTATGTATAATGTGTATGTGGGAAGGTAAGGGGAAGGGGAAGGGGAAGGCGAAGGGATACTGAAATATTACAGGTAAACTGTGTGTGCTCTACAAGAGTCTACTAATCGTTTGCTAGCTGTTTGTCTGATTTGCATACCCTGTAAGTACATAAATATAAGTCAGGGATTGTTACAACTTTGCTAATTGTTCGTCTGATACCCTGCAACAATAAAAGTAAACAAGTGCAATATATATATATATATATATATATATATATATAAACTTAAATATTCTTTAAATAAAATTTGCAATTAATACTGTATTTTTTATATGAGAGATCACCATCATTATAGCAATCTAGGGTATCTTTAAGTAAATCATTCTCTCCAGATTACAGTCAGACTTGAGCTAAGCGTGTTCTGTTCTTGAATAGCAGTTGCATTCTACATTCTGCATCGATAGATTATGTTTGTCTGTTGAACATTAGAGCAAAGAACGTGGCTCAATTAATGGGGGCACATCAAACCGTTGGTCAAATGCTATAAATAGACCGTTATGTAAATTGTACAATTTCCGCTACTATATCATTATTATCAAGCGCTTATCAGAGTCCAAGTTGGCGGCATTCGATAGCAGCTTATCAAAGCAGTCGGGTGGCATATGGAATGTATCGATGTGAAGACTCTGCCAGGCAACTATATAGATGAAAGTACGCTTTGAACTATACGACTATATACACAGTAATGTCTTGCATCTGTCTAGAATGCAGTCTTCTATTAATTAGGGGGTGGAGAGTGGGTTGGGGAAGCGCATGAAAGTAACACTGGCCTTTTGTACAAATAAACATAGAATCTTTGATTGCAATAGGAAATTGAAAAAGAATTCTTAAAGTTTTTAATAGCCAGCCGCACGGGCAGCCAATGTAAAACTTCTAAATAAACACACTCTTTTTTCTTAACTTTTTTTTATTTTTATTTTGTTGATCTTGTAGGCCTTTAATAATTCGACGACGAGACGCCTTCTTTGTAATCAAAGTCTTGGCGAATGCCATTAAAACTGCATTTATCGGCAGATGGAGTAGAGAGTTATACAGTTCATATGCCAGATGGGTGTTAATGCAAATAAATAAAAAGAAGTTGATTTTATTGTATGGGACTTGAAAAGCTAAAAAATATTCCGCAATGTTTTTGACAAATACAAAATTAAGATATTCCAAGGGAGCTACTTAAAATAGACAAAAATCAAAATGTATTTACACTGTTTTTGACAAATAGTGGTATTTATTGTATAACATATTAAAGGTTGCCGCTTATCTGTACGAAATCTGTTTAAAAAAAAACGTTAAAAAGCTGAAGGTAGGCAGTCGATACTCGTACCCAGCTCGATCTCAAGGTTATAAATACATACATGCGAGTACATACATAACTGGCACATGGAAACCTTGCCTAGTTTAACACTTCTTTGGACAATGCAATCTTATCAAGACTGCGTGGCATTATTATACCAGTTGTGTCGTGGCTATTTACCCAACAAAAAGTATATGAAGTAAGTACATACTTGAAAATACATACCAACTTTATATACCCTATAAATGTTTGTTCGACAGAAAAAAAGGATTATTTATACCAAAAGCTGATATTTTTTTTTAGCGATAACCGATTTCTTATAAGCAGGCTAAAATACAGATAAGATAGCTGTAGACGCCAGACAAGCCAGAGTAAAATCTATTCAGTTTGTTTTAGAAAGAAATTAAATATAAAGATCGAGGGAGCACTCATAAAAGTGTCAAAGAAGCACATAATAAAATTTCGACATAGATAATGATGTAAATATAATATATTTAAAACAATAAAAATACTAAGGTGGAATACTTAAAAATAAGCACCTTGGCTCAACCAAATATACAACGTAAATAATAAAAAAAAAAATGTTAATGTATTTGACAAGCTGTTTATTGAAGCTTTGCTTTTTGTATTTCTTGTCAATTATTTTGCGTCGTTTGCATTGAATTTGAAAAGTCGATTGTGAATCACGCCGTGAGTGATACGAGACTACAAATATTTCAATTGCTAAAAACAAAAACAAAAACAAAAATAGTTATAATTCTGGGAATTTTTATTTGGGCAACCCGATAAGGACTGTCAGGTGTGTGCTGATAAAAGAAAGCGGCAAATTGAATAACTGATAATCAGGGAAAGATTTAGTCCATTTAACTATTTGAACTATTTGTTCAAATGCATAAGTTATGAACTAATGAGTTCAACGGCAGTTCATGGGAACACGCATTTTGGGTAAATAAATAAACGGGCAGCCATAGCTAAATAGTTGGATGCTTTACAGCCACCGAACAAACAATTCAACAATACAAAAATACTAACAATACTACACACAAAATGTAGGCCAAATAAATGAGAGGCGACGCATAAACAAAAAGTAAAGCTAGATGTAAACTTATCAGCACTACAAACAATTTATACATTCGAAATGCACTCGATGCTCCCCAATTTTGGTTCTTGTTGTTCTGGGAAATAGTGCAATCAATCAGTCTTCGAACATTTATAGACTCTTAGTTACTTTATCCTGGGGCTACCGCACAGCGGAGAGCCATCAGCACAGGACACTTGACTTAATTGATCGTAAAAATTTGGCGATTCGTTAAGAAAACCAATCGTTTAACTAGTAAAAACAAAGAGCTGTTAAGTGTTGCGGGTGCTGTGCTCTGAACTTGAGGAAATATCAACAAAGCCCAATCTTGTTGGTAGGCTGAAACTTGTTTTGTTTTGTTTTTCTTTTTTATTTTTTTATTTTTTCAATTCCCCATTGGTTTTTGGTTTAGTTTGGCTTGCAAACTGACGCCATCAACCGGTTTGTTAGCCTGCCTTTTTTCGGCTACGCTAAAGTATTTGATACGCGTTATGCTTTATGTGTGTGCGAACGCTAAAGTATCTTCCAGATACACAGCCGTGACTCACAAACAGCGTGCGTGTAGCTGCAGCAGCAGCGACGCAGGCTTTCCATTTCATTTTTGAGATATATTTTGAAAAATAAACACATATATCAGAGATCCATATATATTGGGTACATGCATATATATATATATATATATATATATATATATATATTTAAGTTTATATATTTTGTGCGCAGCGTGCAGCTATTTCGGGATCGCTTTTATATATGTATGTGTGGGTTGCTCGATATGCGAGAGCATTCACATGTGTATATGTACTTATGACAGTGCCAAAAACAAGCACTTTGCAGATGCATATACAATTTGACTTTGCCAGACACTTGCTGAGAAAGTTTGTAGTTCATTTTTCAGCATGGATTTCAAATTGTCAATTAAAATCCATAACAAATAGCATAACTATAAATTGTAAGTATTTAAGAATTCTACGACCAAATGTTAATATTACGTAAAAACGCAATTTTCCTCACTTGGCGTACAAATTTAAAATGAGAGAGACACATTTATTTAAAAAAAAATGCTTTCAAAAATTCTGAAAGAAGAAATAAAATTTGCATGCTCTACTGTCACTAAATTGTAAGATTAAACGTCGGTTTGCCCAAAAATTTACATAATTTTTATTGTTTGTTTGCAATTTGTTGATGTTGCTTTTATTACACACAGATCCCAGCCAAGTACGCAGTAAATGATGTCATACCACACACACATGCATAAAAACGTAAGAAATAAAACTGAGCGTTTGGTCATAAAACAAAATGCAGTTTTTGCCATTTCTCAGTTTACATTTCATTTTATTTCGCTGTGTTTCGTTGCAGTTTGTTTTGTTTATAGCCATTGTTTGGTCAAAAACGAAAGTGAGTTTTGTATTTCTTAGCTTTATCACAGAGTTTGTCTTGCCTTTGTCTTTCTTCATCATTTTTATTTACAAAGCGCATTTTCGATTTGTTGCAATTTTTTGGCGCATTTCTGACCCTCAATTTGCTCAATGGGCTTTTTTCCTCAAACTTTACACGTAGTGTTTTATTTTGTTATGGTTAATTTTCCGGGTTGGAATTTTGTAATTGCAGTGTTTATAAACTTAATAACAAATTGATTTGTGTTATGCTGCGAGTCGATTATGATTACATATACGAATCGGAGTACAAGTACGTGTTATATTATCGCTTCGTTAGCTGGATGGGATAGTGGTTGTGTAATAAACAGTTTTACCATCTGCCTGTGACTGTGAGATCGTTGATAAGTGTTTCAAGTTTTCAAATCTAGTGTAATTAAGATGGGTTATTAATGTTAAGCTACTTTTTTGGAGATGTCGCAAGACTCTTGAAACTAACTTATTCAATCAATCAAGCGTAATGCCTTGGCAACACAAAGTTGAGCAAGAAAACTCTTAAAGTTTTACGACTGACTTACAGAAAATGTCACACAATTAAATAATAATTTCTTCATTTCATTTATAGTTGGTAATTTTTTCAAAATCGGTTTTCGCTTGTGTAATTTATATATTTTCTTCACTCCGTTTCTATTCAACTGCCAAGCAGTGTCTGTTAACTGTTTAGCCAACGTTCTGTGTACATTTAAACGTATTTCGTTTCAGGCAGCGTGTGTCAATAACTTGTTGCATGCCACAACCGGCATATTGTCATCATTTGTGACTGCCATCTAGCATTATGGTCAGAAGTCTGTGCATTAAGCTTGGGTCGTTGCATTGCATGCCTCGCTGGGTTGCAGTTTGTGGTTCGATGCCTTGATGATGATTATCATTCGAATGCTCATCATCATCATTGTAATTATCATTAACAAGAGTTCTACTTATGCTTTGTGCAAGTGCTTTGTTATTTGTTTATTTAGTTTGTTATCAGTGCGTCACGAAATAGTTTTCGCTTTTTCCATATTATGCGGCACTTTCCAGCAGTAGCTTTTGATGATGATTATGATGATGGTGATAATGATGATTAAATATGGTATAATTATGGAAATGAGCTCTTTACTTAGCATATCTATTCAAATGTTAATTGATTCATTTAGCTGCTCTTTGAGATTAAAATTATTATTATTTAGCTAGTTTTATTTCAGCTATAAACTGACTTTGTTTTTATGAATAGATCTGATTCATTGGCCCATTGAATTTCCAATAACTAAACTCAACTATATCTGTATAAATATCGGTTGTATCTTTGTTATTGAAATTTGAGGAGGCGAACTCTTTTATAATTGGCTATTGGCTTTACCGAAAGGCGTGTCGGATACTAATTGTATTGCATCATTCGATTTGGGAGTCTTCTTTCGGTTTCTGTGTTTGCCAAAATAATTTACGGGAATATTCTAATGTATATTTTGAAATGAAAAGTATTCCTGAAAT
This sequence comes from Drosophila melanosoma, assembly GCA_035042045.1. Lineage (NCBI taxonomy): Eukaryota > Metazoa > Arthropoda > Insecta > Diptera > Drosophilidae > Drosophila > Drosophila melanosoma. The sequence goes on along the minus strand of JAWNLY010000203.1, from coordinate 2,103,123 downwards.
TCCAGTTTAAAATTTTTGTATTTGTATGTTTCGAGCAGGATTTGGACTTAAATATATTTTATTTATATAAATATTAAATATTATAAATGAGTTTTGATAAATGCCACTCTGCTTAGTTCTTGTAATATATTTCTCGAAATAAATTCAACCTCCAAAATAAACTGATAAGTAAATATATCGGCAAAACCGCATATCCAAATTAATGATTCGCTAAAGAGCACTTAATTAAGTATTTCAACACTTTAGCCAGCACTCTATTAAGCCAATTTCCCAACTCATTATATTTGGACCGTTTCGTTACGGTTCATGAAACCAACAAGCTAAAAAAAAAAAACACTGACAATGGTAGCGGAACATAACGTCAGTGGGTCAAAAGCGTCTCAACACCTTGATGGGGCATGCAAAAATGTCTCTATTGAGCAAACTTTTAACTAAAACTGAGGAACAAGAAGTTGCTGTCTGTCTTTAAGTTTCTTGGCTTAATTGAAAATCTGATATAAATCAAGACAAGTTGACTAACTTAGAAACCGCAACTAGTTTGACAACCTTGACTTGGGCACAAGGCTGTCGCAGTTGCCGCATTATTTTTAATTTGTAAGTACACAGGAAAATAATGGAACAAAAAAATAAATCTTCTGCATACAACATTGTTAATGAATTGTGTATACAATTTTTATATTTCATTGAAATACGCCACGGATTCCACAAAACTAATCACGAATTTACCAAATATTTTTCTCTGAGAGTTACTTACCGCTTGCGCAAGTTGTCCATGAACTTCTCCATATTGACCTGGTCCAACAGGACAAAGTCCTGCACGCCCGCCTCCCGTTGCATTGCCATATTTGTGGTTTTTGTTTTGCTCACAGAAATCGTAGAAAGAGCGAGATAGATATTGCGGAGTAGAGAGCGGTGTTTGAAGGAGAATGAATATAGCAGGAATTGCCGAATAACGTAAGGCCGGCTGCAAAGGGCGAATTCAGGTAACGAACGAAGCAGTTGACGATCACGTTGTAGAGGAGGAAGTCGAATTAGCAACACACACAAACACACACGCACACAAAACACGTAAACGTAGAAGAATTCACTGGGTCTTTTTGGCTTTTTATTTTTGTTTTGCTTTTTTTTTGTTCGCGCGGCTGTGTTTCGTTTCGTATTTAAAATATAATATTTATGTGTGTTGAGCTTTTGGACTTATGACTGTTTTCAGCTGACTTTGCCAGAAAATAATCGAACGAAAAAGCTGAAGAGTTCTTCAAATATTTACGTTATTAAAATCAATAAATATTGGTGCAAATTGAATAAAATATAGTTGGGGGCCGGAATCTTAATGGAATTTCGCCGAAATCAAAAAAGCACGAGGAGAACACAAAACAGACGCAAAAGACACGGCGAATGGAACAAAATACAATACAAAAACCGCAAGTTGCGCGTCGCCTTTGGTTATCATTTATTAAGCGATTGAATATAGCGATCGTAAGAACTTGTTCAGGCCGCGCGTCGATGCCAAAGTAAAGTTAAAGCCAGTAAATACAAATTGTATCGCCCCTAGCCATAAACACAGCCAGCTGGTTTCCTATTTATCGTTTCAGAGAGCCGCACCACACGGAGCAACAACACGACCACTCGGCTGCGCGTTCGAAGAGAAACTGTTCGGAGTGACGCGACATAACAGCACGCACAACTATCAGCGAGATAGAAAGAGAAGGAGCACCGTGCGCTCAGCTGCTCTGCTCTGCTGCCGCTACCAAAACAGCTATTGCTACTACTGCAGCGCAAGTGGTTGCTGCACTCAGAGAGTAAAATGTGCAAGTTGCAGGGTGATGCCCATTTAATTTTAAGAATTTTGATAATAAGTCAATGTTAAATTATATAGAAATTACTGGATTTGAATGAATGAATTATGAACATGAATGAATAATGAAATTCTATTTAAGAAACACAATGTCTAAATTTTATTTTTAATGTTTGCAAATAAAATTCAATTACTATTAGCTCTCTGTCAAACAATGATATTAAGATGACTTTTCAAATTAGTTCGTTTTTTGAACACACAACTGCTAAAATAATCAAATATTTCGATTTTTTTTAAATACATAGAATGTTTTGTTCAGTGTTGTATGTGTTATAGTCTGGCCAAGAAACAGGGCTGCTCTACATCACATTCATACAGCTGTCGGTTTGCGTCCGTGCTAGCGAATGGGTGAGTGACGCGACTCTAGTATAAGTGTACTTTCTAGTGAGTCATGATTTTTAGCTTGCCACACATGAAATTTAGCTGCAATAAATACATAAATGTGTGCGTGTGAGTGTGTGGATGGGTGTGTATACATTGCATGAAATGCAAATTAAGATGACATTGAAGCAATTAAAAGTACCAGTCGTTAAAATTAAATCCAATAAACGACACAAAATAAACATAGCATGCTTTCGGGATGAATGCAAATGTGTAATAGACGCGTTTTAATTTATTTTAGCCAAATATTGACCTTAAGAAAAATAAAAAGGAAAATTAAATATTAATTTAAGCATACGTTTTTTCGATGAAAATTCATGCAAGCAGTGGAAACACAGAAAATTACATTTTGAAAACAATTGATTTTAAATTATAAATTTTACTCTGTTATAAATACATATATTAAATTAAATTTGTTTGCGTTGTTTCCTTAAAGAGATTACAATAAGAACACGTAGAAATACAAGTGGCAAATGCTTGTTTAAATCCAACCTGTGTTCCTCTTGGACAAAATCACCTTCTGCACATGCTCCTCGGCCGTGTAAATGGTGTGCAAGCCACCAGCATGACGAGGCACACACTTATTGACGGGCACTGTGTCGAGTCCAGATCCACACGGATTCGCGATGTCCTTGCGATAGTTGGCGCCAACGCCAGATTTGCGTAACTGGCCCAGTTCGAAGGTCACCAATGGCCCCATGCTGAACGAGGCCTTGGCTGATGTCGGATTGGGCAGCTTCGAGCGCTCCATGGTTCGCATGACACAGGGCGTGTCGCAGGAGAGGCATGCCAGCTCCTGCATGACCTTGACGCGTCCGGCGGCAGCGGCGCAATCATCGTTCGTCATTTCCATATATCTGTGCAGTGCTTCGGCAATGAGAGCGACACGTTTCTCGATCATCGCGCGGAAATCCTTCAGGCTGAGCTCCAGCGAATCGATGCCCAGTGTCATCCGCAGACCATCAATAATTTGCAGGACATTCTTCTCGTTCACGTTGATGATGTGACGCACTTCGCAGAACTGTTTTTCTAGTCGCTCCTTGTAATCCTCGAGCTGTTCGAGCGACACCTTTGTCGCCAGCTGGTGAAAGTCTACCTTCTCGGCAAGCATTAATTCCACATCGTCCTTATCAATCTTAATCTCATCCAGATGTGCCACCGAATTCTTGAGGGTTTGTATTTGTATCGTGGCCACATTCAGTCTATTCTGCATTCCTTCATTCGCCTCCTGAGTGCCGGCAGAGGATAGCTTAATCTCTCGCATTGTCATCTGCATCTCCTGCATCATGTCCATCAGGCGTTTGGCGTCCTGTTTGAGCAGCTCTGCGGCGATTTCGTTGACCTTGTTAGTCAACGAACAGAACTGCGATTTGAGTTCAATCAACTCGGTCAACATGCGATCGGGTTCATAGCACAAATGCGTCTCCAGATCCAGATGCTCCTCCGATTTAACTTGCTCCGTGGACGAGCTAATCTCTTCTACGCCAAGCTCTGCTTCCTCGTCGCCCTCCAGCTCCTCAATGACCAGCTCTCCGCTACTCGTACTAATAGACACCTCGTCACCAGCCACACGCATCAGGACACGCAGCTGCCGGCCAATGTTCCTCAATTGCTTGATGCGGTCCGGATTCGGTTTGCTATCGAGTATCATGTGGGTCACATTGTTCAGTTGCTCCATCGTCAATTTCATTTGGCCGGTCAGCGTAGTCACGAAGCTCTGAAACTCCAGATCCTTTTTCTCATTGAGCAACTCGACCCGGGAGATCATTCGCTCCATCTTGGCCATGCCGCCAATGATGGAGCCTTCAGCTCGCGACTGATATTTCTCCTGTTTGGTGCTGCGCATGGAGCTGCGCATGGAGCTGCGAGAGTGCACTGTGTTAGGTGTTGTGATATCGGGTTCTGCCGGAGCCAGCACGGATTCGGTGTCCTCCGGTGAAGCGATGGAGTTTGGAGCTACTGCAACCTGCGACTCTGGTGCGGGCTCCGGCTCCACCTCAGCTGGTGCAGCCACAGCTGGTGCAGCCATAGCTGGTGCAGCCTCCGCTGTGACGGGCTCCGCTGGTGTTGGAGCTGCTTCCTCTGCGGCAGCTGAAGCTACATCTGCTGGTGGTGGTTCGTTAGGCGCCTCTGTGGCTACTTCTTCCTCATCGCCGCCGGCATGCATCCGATATCTAGAGGACTTGCCAACTAAACCCAATTACAGATTAGATATCTTTATAGCTGCTAGCAGCTCAGTGGAAGCACTTACTCAGGCTGCTCTGGAATCGCATATTGGCCGTCAGATAATCGTCCTGTTCGACGGGCTCGTCCAAGCATTCCAGCTTGTGTGCAAAGTTCGAGAGGAGCACGTGCAAAGCATAAAAATTTACGTGACCCGATTCCGGTGAACCGATGGCCACGTCTATCAGATCCTTGTATGTGAAACTCATCGTTTTCCCAATAGCCTCAATGTGGGTGCGTGTGAATTGTTTATTGGAATTTAGTAGCAGCTCAAATGTCTACCAAATTCATTAATTTTCTCGAATTAATAATATTTTTTCAAAGCTACTGTTTTTGTACCAAAATCTAGAATACATTTTTTTTTTGATTAATTACTTAGGTTAAAAAGAAATTTGAAACAATTTTCCAGGCATGTTGCTTTAAATTATTAACATATTACTACTGAAATATCAGCAGAAGCTTTATAATATAAATATATATATCACATTAGTTTAGTTATTTGCAAACTTTTTAATTGCATTTTATTAACAAAGTTTATTTATAATTAACTTAAAAAACATTGTCAACTTTTTTGCATAACAAGTGATTGAACTCTTATATTTTATAAGAACTGCCAGTACATTTTAAATATTTTAACAACTGATAAACGTTTTAGTATGAGTTTGGTGTTTTGCTTTGCTAACACACACATACACGCACACCACACCACACACACAATCAAACAGTATTATACTGCAGACTTTCGTTAAGTTAGAATCGTTAAGTTAGTCCACAAAGATTTGATTCAATAGCATTTACGCACACAAGCATACGCGCACATCTGCTACGCATATACGCAAAAAACGTAAGTCAAAGCTTCGGCCAAAGCTATTACTACTGCTAAGCATGCGTTACGTTAACAAAATTTTATCATTTCGGCATGAACGCTTGTTGCTTTAACGTGTGTGCTTGATACGGCAGCGGCAAGTTTTAACTTCTGCAACTTGTTGCATTTCAAAAAGCGCGCGGGAGAAATTGAAAACTAAAATTATAATATTAAAAAAGAAATATATAAATAAAGTGAATAACATTATGAAATGTTAAAAAGTGCGAGTGAATTCTTCAATTATAAATGATAATTGCATTTAAAGTCTCTGTACGGCATAATATTTTAAACGTTTTGCATAATCGGTTTTGCATTTGTCATAAAGAGATTTGAAAATTCTAAAAAATCGCAGGAAAACGCAAATATAAAATCAATTGCAATTGTAAATATTTTGGCAAAGGAAAAGTGGAAATAAACAAATAATGTTTTTCCCGGTGTGAAGAAATGTGAAAAATAAATAAATAAGTAATTAACATATATAAATGTATATGTTTGTATATTTAGATAAATGTGTTATTCAACACAAAAGCAAAATGCTTAATATATTATTGGAAGCAAAATAGTTAAATGGAAAAGTATTGTAAAACGACATCAAAAACAAATACTTCAAGTGTTTGCACAACGCCAACAAAATTTAGTGACCAGTGATAATAGCTCTGGAAAAGCAGCGACAGAAACTAAACTCTTAAAAGTGCAAATTTACTCAAGATCAAAGTGGATTTACCTTTAAAATTGACGTGGTAAGTGCTCAAGCGATATTTAGCTATGTATAATTTTAAATAATTAAACAATTACAATAAACTAAGAACAATCAGCAATTATTCAATGCAAATGTTTGCAACTCGTTTGCTAACTTTGGTAGGATTTTTTTGGTTTTGAAATGGTAAAATTGAATCATATCTATAAGGCAGCAGTCGGTTGGCCTTGATTAGATAGCAACTGCGAAGAACAAAAATAATAAGCGAAGAAATAACATTAAAGTTCGGCATAATGATGATACAATGCCCCTTCTTGTTCCACATCAAATTGAAGTGAAAACTTAAGAAAAATCGCTTAAATATTATAGATTGTGATATCTGTGTGATATATATATATATTTATAACATTTGTATATTGCTATTGTAAGGTATTTAAGTGAACTCCTTCTCTTTCTTGTTGGTTTCGTCTATTATCGATCTTTGATTTCAATTGTGTCGACTGCGCAATACATATCGAGTTGACTCCCAAATAAAGTCAATCGACAAAAAGGGGTGAGGGTTGAGGGTGATCGTATCTTTGTTCAGGTACAACTAATTGACTTTGGCCCTGTGTCTGTGGAGGGGCACTTTAACGCAAGAATGCGCCCCTCCTTATGGCTGCCACTGCACCCCCTTTATCAAGGAACAGTGGCGTCGTCTTATAAGCTTTGTACGTTATGATTGTTGTTATGAGTGTATTTTTAGCCCTTGTTCAGAGTACAATAAATCAAATATAAATCTAAGCGATATTCGAACCAAAATGTAGATGTTCGACCTACAGGGTATGTCAGTTTCGGCGTGCCAAAGATAACCTTTTAGGTTTTTTTTTGTTGATGGCGTGTGTGCCATTAATATATTTTATATAAATTTATTTAGTACGCTTTGTAGACAAATTAAGCAGTGGCCACTTCGAGTGATAAGCAGAGCGACGCCATTCCTATGTGTGTGTGTGATTGTGTGTGTAAGTTCGATTAATTATCGAATTGGTAGCTTACCTTTAATACAACAAATGTTTTATTATAGGGCAGACTATCTGTATCTCTCTCTCACTCTCACTCTCTCTTTCTCGCTATCTCTCTCTTAAGCTTAAAATCATATTATTTATTATAAAGCGCTCGGCCAATCGCAATCACAAATTATAAAAAAAAAAACTAAAATAGATATATTTATTTATATATAACATATGTGTGTATGGACTATGTAAACAATCAGAACAATTGAAGAATAATGCCGAAACCTAATTTTGGTTAATACTCGCCAATGTTTTAAATTCAAATTTCACATTTGTATTTATTGTTAACTTTAATGTGATATGTGTGTTTGTTATCTCGTAGACCTCAAGCTGGGTAAATCATGATTTGTCTTTATTTTCTTTCCCTTAAAGCCCAAATGTGAACTACACACATATACACATGTGTGTATTTTTCAACGGATATAAACAAATCAGTGAATAAAATTGAAACAATAATCAAATGAAATCGAACAGAACAAAACAAAAACATTTCTCACAAATAATTGTACGTTTTTGCATGAATGACTAAATTCTTCTTTTTTTTTTGCCACATATGGTGTGGAGTGGGTGGAGTGAAAGGTTACAATGAACATTGCAACTGTGTCTTATTAGTGTAATCATTTTAATAAATAAGTTTAATAAAATAAAAACAAAAACTTGGACTTGTTGTACATTTTTGAAGCCGGAAGGAGAATATTTAACATTAAATTTATGGAAATTTTAACGAGTCATAAAATAAATATATATTCAAATATATCTAAAAGTTTTGAGTTTCAATATAGATAGAAAGGCATCCATGTGCATTTGAGAATCATGCCAAGAAATGTACCTGCATTTGCCATCACAGAATTTAACATTTTCGTTAAGTAAAATGAGGTATAAATAACAAAATGTGTTTGGCAGTTAAATTCAAACAAAATAAAAATTATAAGATGAATTTTAAATAAAGATATATTTTATTAATATTCTAAATAATTATTTATAATGTGAACGAAATTTGCATCCTTCATACTTTATTTACAATATTATTCCTGTCAATTTAGACGTTGACAATATTTAAAGTCATTTAATATAAATGTCGTTTACATTGCAGCCTTATGTGTGCAAATATGTATATTTTCTATATATATTCTTGAGTGGTTCTCTGGATTCCCCTAGCAAATACAAATGGTTATATTATTTAAAGCAATTTTGATTAGATTAAATCAAATTAAAATCAATGATTGTTCTGCAAGAGACTTTGTTCCACTTGTGCTTTGATTATATTAATTTTAAGCCAAAAGTAAAAACTAAAAAAAAATGATGAAATAAATACATATATTTTAGCTAATTGGGGTATCCTCGAAAAGCACAAATAGACAAAGTTACGTATAATTGATGGTCAATAAAAGTCATGTTTTGGCTTTTGTGACTATTTATAATATTTGACTTTCTTGCCAATTAGTGTACATAATCAATATTCTTGAATGTTGTTGTTATTTTAGTTAGTGTTTGTATCTATTTATGTATGTATTTTGCTATCTACTGTGTATAGAATTACACTTTTATGGTTTATATACAAAATATGCTGATATGTCATGAGTATGATTTTAGTTTCTGTTTGCATTGTTTTAAAGGCAACAGCGAATCGCAAGGACTTAGATAAAATTCACACACGCACACACATACAACACACACAGCTGTGCAAATCACACAGATAAAGTTACACACACAAACAAGCGCACAATTAAAACATTTCAATCGAGTTGAATAAAAGATATGTGCATTTTTAACATTTACCCAAAAGCAATGAAATTCCAAAGAAACTACAATACAAACAACAAAATATTTAGTTTCGAATATGAATTTTCCGAATTCCATGCAGAGCCGCAAGGCACTTTTTGTAATTGCATATTAATGCGAGTGCGATGCCATAGTCCAGTTGAAATAAACCGAATTGAATACATAACACATTACACACACCACACACACACATTAATGCGCCATTTTGGCATTGTACATTTATGTTGTTCATTTCACGTTTTCCCAAGAACAAACCATATATTTGCTCAACCTGGCACAAAATAGAATACAAATTGAACTTATCAACGGATCGATAACGTTTATAGGCAACAAAACGAAAAACTACAAAAATAGAGTTTGAAACTTATCAATAAACAGAATTCAATACATATCATAAAATTGACGACATTGAATTGGTAATGACGATAACAGTTTAAAGTCGATTAATTAGTGCTTTGTTCTTCACTTGTATTGTTGTATCAGTTGCGATATTCATATCACAATATTAAGACGCTTTTACTTTAAATACAATATGAAAATAACTATAAAATTCAAGTAAATGATCACAACTATTAAAACATATTTAAATAAATTAAATATTTACTTTGATTTGAGGCAAATTTGAACTTGTCAAATTTCCTGGTTGTACAAAGTTTAGTTAAGAGTCAAGTTGTGTAAATATAATCTAAGAATAATAAACACAAAAACATATATTTATTCGACACACACAAGCAACAGAATAAGAATTTATCATACACATTTTAAGCTACAAATGGTTTTTTAATACTTTTAATCAACTTTTTGTTTTTTGCTGCTTGTGGCAGAGAATATAAGTTCCTTGAACTTCTGGTAGAAAACGTGTACTAAAATGTTAACAGACTTATCGTGTTGCAGACTGAGGACAGTTGTCCAAACATTTATAGAAATATAGACAGGGTAATCCAAATATAATGCGTCATCAGAGTGTGTGTGTTTTTTTTTTTACATTTTTGTGTACATTCCCCTTGTAGCAGGCTTACGTAACTGAAAAGTTTACACTTTAGATAGGATATCCATTAGTCACCCTAATCGAAAATTTATATCTTCAGCCTAGTGCCTATAAAATTGCCAAAACAAACATGTGTTACGTCATGACTATCATAAAACGAACCAGATAAATATTGATAGTAATGTTCAGAATATTGTTTGACATTCATCGAATCGATTATTTCTTGTTTATCTTTTCTTCGGGTGCAGTCACAAATGACAAATCTTCAAACCAGACTGGGTGTGACAGAGAAAATTGCATAAATAATGTTAAATACTTACCACGCCTTAACACAGAAAATCCTAGCAAAGTCAGTAAATTTTTAATTTTCATACTCCAATTTGTTTTAGTGTATTACATGCAAATACTGCACAATAAGATATCATTCATAAATTTTGGTAGGTCAAGAAACTTATTAACTGCGTGATTTTTACGTCATGGAATTAGTTTTTGTGAGTGTTCTGAGAGCTGGAGATAGTAACGGTTACGGAGCGCCAATGATTTACTCATCTATAAAGATAATCACACGAGAAGCTGCCCTTGTCGAGACATTTAATTGTTTTAGCTGAATGTCATATTTAGACAAAGATTAAGATTAGTATTGAGATATCAAAACTTGCTTTGTGGATATAAATGGGGCAACGATGCTAATTTCGCAAGTTATTTGAAAAAAACGTTTGCCGTGAGCAGAAAGTTGGTGCATAGCATGGATAAAACAAATCAGTGCAATATAATAAAAAAACTTTCCATGAGCTCCAAGGAATTAATTTAGGGACTGATTCGCGTTTATAACTTAGACTGTGATATTGAAATTAAAGAACAACTAGTATTATATAACTACCAATTAAAATAAAGGATATAAACATGTTTCTTAACGCATTTAAATCGGGAATATTTCAAAAAGATTTTCGTCGCCAATTGCTGGTCACCTTGAGTGGTATGTTTTTTTTTTTTTGAGGATTTTTAAATGATTTATTTGTGGAATAACAAACTAATCTCTCGACAAAATCTATTCGGTTAAGGTGAAAAATTCAAATCAGTTAGCACTTTATTTGCGGGCTAGATTTTAATGGCATAGAAAAGTATGAAAAACTGAAACATTGAATATCCGTAGTAACACTGATTATATTCTGCCATGGCATCGGACTCGGCTGGCTCTCTCCCATGCTGCAAAAGCTGCAGTCCGAGTCGGAGACTCCTCTGGATTTTGTGATTGATGTCAATGAGGCCTCTTGGCTGGGCTCCCTTATTAGTGTGGGCGGCTTGACGGGCAACTTTTTCTTCTCCTTCATTATGAATCGATTCGGCCGCAAAGTGGCCATTTACAGCGTGACGTTGCCCAATGTGGTTAGCACAAAATAACAGTTATTTTCGGCAAGCCGGAGATTCAATATATACCCTTGCAGACAGCTTATAGCTTATTTTTTAACAAATATTTAAGAAATTCGAAAGTTTAGTCTTAAATTCTTTTTCTCTTATTTTGTTGACTTAAATTTGTATTACGTCATTCGTTATTTGCTGCCTCCAATCGTAATCGTAATCCCTGCAAGGGTGTATAAAATGTTATTTGGAAGCCACACAAAAATTACCTAAGCAATAATTCCCGCAGTGCGTTTGGATTCTGTTATATTTTGCGAAATCCATTGAATGGCTTTATGTGGCCAGAGTTTGTATCGGGCTGACGGGCGGCGGCAGCCTTATTGTGCTGCCAATTTTCATTGGGGAAATTGCCGATAACAGGTAAATCATTATTGAATTAAGAATGAACTGAGCTGAATGCAACTCAATGGACCGATTTGCTTGCAGCATACGCGGCAGACTGTGCTCCTTTTGTACTCTAATCATGAATGTGGGCATCTTAATTGGCTTTATCATATCGTCACATATGCCGTATCACATTATACCATGCGTGATTGTTGTCCTGCCACTGCTCAATCTACTGTTGGCAACACGTTACCCAGAGGTACCTCAGCAGCTTTTGCGCTGGGGGCGCATCGAGGACGCGGAACGTTCATTGAAATATTATCGGAATTGTGATGGTCCAGCACCCAGCAAGGAGGATGAAAGAGCCTGCCAAAAGCACTTCAATGAAATGTGCCAAGCCTTGCAGCAAAATAGCAAGGATCAAAGTAACGATGGCCTCACAGTCGCCGACTTCTGTAAGCTACCAAAAAGCCATGTCCAATTGTTGAAATAATTAAAATTCTGGTTTTCTCTGTGTTGCAGGCAATAAGCGTGCCTTAATGGCAATATCAACAGGAATGGTTCTGATGATTGGCAATATTTTCACGGGCACATTTGCCTTCATTAATTATATGTCAAACATTTTTGGACGCGTCCATACACAACTGGACCCCAATACTAATACTATTATCATTGGCGCCGTTCAGGTTGTGGGCACTTTGGCATCCATATATCTAGTGGATCGCTATGGCCGTAAAATACTGCTGATTATCTCGTGTGTGGGCAGCATGGTGGGTACCACTGCATTTGGTATATACGCATTCTATGCCGAGGAAACAGATGCGGACTTGAGCGCTTTTTCCGCCTGGCTGCCAGTTGTGATTATGGCTTTCATCATATTTGTGGCCAATGTGGGTCTCATTACGGTTACAGCGGTTGTGCTCGTGGAGGTTCTACCTCCGAAAATTCGTGTTGTTGCCAGCAGCGCCTGTTTCGGTTTTCTCAGCATCTTTTCTTTCATCTCGCTGAAGAGCTTCCCCATTATGATGGAGTACCTTGGATTGGCAGCCACCATGTGGGGCTGTGCATCAGTAGGCACACTGTGCGCCTTCTACGTGGTTTTCTTTGTGCAGGAGACAAAGGGTAGATCCATGTATAATTAGGTCTAAAATGTGAATCGGCTAAATTAAGAAAAGCAAAAAATTGTTTTTAATAAAATACAGGTTTTTGTGCAAAAATTCTTTTAATTATTATAATTAAATTAAAAAACTGAATAAAATATGTTAAAAATATGTACTGAAGTTTTTCTTTAAAATTTTAAAATAATGGTAACATAAAAAAAATATACGGCGCTCATAATAAATTCGTGATCAAAGCTGTTCTCTGTAGTTAGCTCGACTATAATATACCCTCAACCCAGTTCAAAAAATGTATTCTTCTTTTATTGGCAAATTTCCCTTTAAAAAGTTTTGCACCCAAATGTAAGGATGTCTGCGACTGCACTCGTTTCTGGTAGACCCAGGGACTAATTAATTATTGTAGTTCATAAGCCCGAACGGACTCGAACTGGCTGGCTGACAAACACGTGCACATACATACACACTTACATGTTTACATATAGGTAGGTAACGGTGCTCTGCAGAAAGCAAACAAATACATATTGACGTTCGCGTCGATTATCATGCCATCTCTTTCTCACCAATACGCTCGCAAATAGAAAATGCTTGCGGCTGCTGAAGTTTTTCTTCAGTTTTTCTAATCGAATCTTGATAAATTTTCATATTGTCTTTCTTTAAACTTGTGGCATTTATTGCTATCGGAAATCGAAATGACTTGCAATTCAAGAAATGGAGGCAATTATCGATAAATAAAAGCACAATTAATCTGCGAGGAACTATATTTCAAAGTCTCTAGCTGTTATGGGGTCTTAGATCCGCCTGTTTATAAATACAGCCAGGCAGTCGGACATTGCTATATTGACTCGGCTGTTGATCCTGTTCAAGAATATATATATACATTATAGGTTTGAGATGCTTTCTTTAGCATGTAATTTTGACTAGTTTGTAAAGGGTTCAGGGTATAAAAAGGAATGTTGCAAAAACAACCATCTGATACATGATTAATATAACAAACTAAGGATATTAATTTTGATTGTTTTTGCGCGATATTTGCACAGCTGTTGCTAGCAGACAATAAAATACCATTCTTAAGAGTATACAACACAATTTTCATTTATGGCGGGATCGGTAGCGAGAAAGGAGAGGCACGCGGTTCGACGATGGACGTTAAACCAAAACAAACGAACGGCAAGTGAGCCATAAAAGCGTTGTGACATGGCTTAATTTATGACCGGCTACCGCATTTGTCACCGCACCCAGCAACACCCAACAGCCACCCCCAGCCCATTCTCAGTTGCTGTTAATGTTAATGTCGTGTCAACAATTACCTTTGTTAACAGTATTATATATAAATTCACACATAATTCCCGAAGCCAAAACGTTTAGCAAGTGTCGAGTGCGAATACTACGACCGAAGTGTGCACACACACACACACACACACACACAAACACACCATATTCATACACCTTAGAGAAACACTTAATAGGTGTTTGATGCCAGAGCAGAAAATGGCGTCGTGAAAAAAATGACTAGAAGAAAGCGATATGAAATTGCGAGCTTTTTATTAACATTTTGTAAAGCCACAAATGAAATTGAATATTGTATAAATTCAATAAGCACATATATTATTTTTTATTATTATCACAATGACTTGAGGAATTATGGCATGCAAAGGCAAAAATATATATTATTCTTTCGAGCTTTAGCACTATTGCGAAATCATTGTGATTGCGTTGGCCGATAAGCACTACTACGTTTTAGTGATATATGAACAGTGACTGGCTTTTGGCCTTTTGCCGTAAACTTAACAGATGTTACCAAAGCTTTTCTGTCAATTTATGTGCTCCAAATGCGTCCGTTGAAGTCAATTGTGAATGATTTGTTAAAACGTCTGAAATTAATGCACATAACTCGAATAATGGGCATACATATGCTGAATATTTCAAATCTAACTATCTTAAAGTGCGATGGATAGATTTGAAATTTATAATACAAAAAATTTACATATGTATATTTTCATACACTTTATTAAATTAGAATTTCTCGAATTATCTTTAAATTGTGCCCACCATTGACATTGAAGGCGTTCTATGACTCTATGAAAACATTTATTTGCATAGCAATATAAGATTTTATACCTTAAGAAACGAATAACAAAATTTATATACTTCTCATATAGTTTGAGTACATTTAAAGCATACGCAATGTGGTCTCAGTTGCCTTGAATTGATTGAATCACTTGAGTAAAGTGTCCAAATTCCGGTCGCATGTTGTCTGACAGATAAGAGACACACCATACACCTCCATATGCAATATCAGCTGTTAAGTGGATTTGTTGTTGTGGATACTTTGTTGCCAACAATTATGCCTAAGTGCTGACGGACCTTAATTGCTTGCCGAAATGTTTTGAATTTCTACCGCAATGTTAAACATAATGTAAACCGTTTAATGTGGTGAAATGTCAACACACACGAAAAAGACGAAACAAAAAAAACTTTGTCCGAAAAGGGACAAAATTCACCGTTGGCTAGTACTATAATTGTTTGCAATTTTAATGAAACTAGGCTAATTAATTTATTCTGTGTACTCAGTTGTTGTTGGATCTGGCATATATCGATTTCACTACTGTTTCGCTAGTATTAAATTACAATACGTCAAAGTGGTAATTGCAAAATGGTGAGGCGTTTTGGCTTAAACATTTTTTCACTTTGCAGGACATTTATTCAATTATATGCTGCATGTTGATAAACAATTTAATTTATTTAAGCTAATTAAAAGCTGCTCGGGCAGGACAAACAATATATATATATATATATATATATATTTAAAAATATATTGATGTGATATCGTCTCTGATTTCAGTGAACACGGCTCTTGCAGCTTAAAATATGCGCAGTGGAATTTTCCAGGATGCTGCGGCTAAAATTGCTTAACTTTTTTGTCCCATATGCCGCGCTTTTATTGCTGTCGGGCAATGTGGCTGGAATGGTGGCTAAGAGGAGTTCAATTGGCGCCATGACAACATCAACGCTTTTAACTACCACGTACAACAGCACCGAGGACCACAGCAATAACTCTGAATTAACTACAATGTACAACAGCATCGATGACAACAACAATAACTCTGATAAAAAAAACCAAACACAAATAAGTTCCACAGGCATGGATGAGGAAAAAAAATCCAAGCTATATGTAAGTGAGATTATTAAGAATAGTTAAGACTGTAAATCTCGAAATCTTGAAAGTTTGCAAGGCTTCTTTAAACAAAAGCAGAGTGCTTGAAACTTTTCAAGGAACGCATCAGATATTCTGATTGGTTTTAAGTTTTTAAAAGGGAAAAGATAATTTGCTGGAAAATTAAAAATATTGTTTGGTTTTTATACTTTGATACCGAAGATATCATAGTATATTGGTATTGTTCCATGTCCGTCATGCTGTCTCTGGATCTGTCTTTCTTTCCGTCTGTATGAACGCAACTTTATTCGATCATCTTAGAGATAGAGACTTGAAACTTGGAACATATACTGGACTGTGTCCGCGTCAGACAAATTGAAGTACCCCGTCTATTATGGAGTTAGGAAATCGATAGAATTGATATTTCTCAGCAAATTTTAAGGCTACATTCACCCAATTTAGTTGGTAGGCTAATGGCGATGTCCTTTAATGAGCGGCATATGCCATATATATCTTTCGCAGATTTCGAGTTAATGACCTCAAATTTGGTGGTTATGTTACTGGTAGTCGCCTTAAATAACTGTGTTAATGCCGATATTTCGGCAAGTGCACATCTATAAATTCGCTTATCTCCCACAATTTCAAAGATGGAGTGATCAAGCTTAAAATATAGCTTTCTGGAAAAAATTTTCAAGGAATTTCCGCCATATAAATCTTAAACGCGCACAATACGAGATCTATAAATAATTGGAAGGACATGTATCATATATATGTTACCAAATTTTAAAATAAATATTGCCAATAAAACCCTTAAAAAAACTCGGGGAAAAATATCCCTTAAAACCGATAAAAACTTCGCGCAATTTAAGAGCTACAGTTACCAAACTTTTTTAACATATATAAATTTTGTTAGCCATGCCGACTGAAGCCCTTATCCCAATATTCCAATATCCCATATCTCCAGTAATTTAGGAGCTACAGTTATTAAAGTTAGAAGGTAGATTACTAGTTAAATCTACTGCAATTCAAGAGGCAAACTAGAACAGTATTTCTTGGCTACATCCACTTTGTTTTTTGCTATCTGTTATTGGCTGGTATTAAGTGTGGTATCAAAGTATTTCACTGTCGGTTACACCCGACTGCAACGGTCTCCATTGTTTTATTCTCACCTGATACAGATAACCCCGGCTAAAGGGGAAATTACAGAGCTGAGCACGAACGTGACACTTTATATGCAGAAAATACCCCGACTTCAGGTGCACTGGCAGGACAATCTTCCGAATGGTAAGCAATTTACAAGCAGTCACGATCTGAATGGGATTAGAATGGGATTGATATGAATTTTAAATTCTATTTACATACACACACACACACACACACACACACACAAAGGCACCACATACAATGTATTGGTTAGTGCTGTTAACAGCACCCGCTGCCCGGATGCCCCTTGCAGTGAGTACACCATTAAAGAGAAGCCCAGCAAGTTCATTTATCTGCCACAGAGCCCTAATCCAAGTGTGGAGTCTGTCGACTGCAACTACATGTTTGGCTGCCTGTACAATGTCACTGTGGAAACTTCAAATCTGCTTGTCCGGCGCTCCATGCGCGTTTTTATACCACGTACGTTGTGCAAAATAATTGTCCCTTCTTATGGCAATGATATCAATTTTAAAATTTGCAGATTGTGTTGCCGGCAAGTGTTCCTGTCAGTTGACGCCGTCTCCCCCTAAGGTTCTGGCCATGGCCACAATGCAGACCAACGAAACCATCAGCATCAACTTTACCATTTTGGCCAACGAACAGCTACGCAAGGAACAGGAAAATCATCTGCATGAAACTCTTCAGACATACAAAATGCAATTAAGGTTCGGTTTTATTAGATACAATTTTTTTTTTTTGACCTGAAGGACATTTCCTTTTTACATGCATTTTGGGCCTAATTAAAAAAGTTCACAAAGTTTGCACAAAGAGTAAAAGTTTCAACAGCAGCAAAAACATAATTTTCTTTTCTTGTGCTGCAGATACAAAAAAAAATCTATTTCTTTTTTTTTTACACTTTAATAAAATTGCAATATTGTTATAATAAATTAATATTCATGTGTGTCCATCTTGGTTGAATTTGTGCTCGATTAATTTTATTTGCTACTATTATGTTTATTATTTCTTGTTGTTGACAGAATCAATGAGGAAAGCAATCCTTCGCTTCCATGGGGCGGTGTTCTAAAGAATCTGCACAATCGGATTTACAATCTCAATGAATTGCACTTTCAACCCACAGCCAAGGGTTATGATGGCCACATGAGGATTACCCTTGGCACACAGCTCAAGGAGAAGGCCTCACTCAATTTGCAGGCCGTGATTATAGATCCCACAGGCTGTGAGGGACAGCGCAGTGTTATCAAAGTGCCAGGTAAGACATAATGGCCAACAAATCTTTTGTTTTAGACATAAATGTCGAATCTAACCAAATGTTACCTTTAACAGTGCCCGCCAAATCGGTGCAACTTAACAACGATGCCAATTTGGTACGTGTTTATAGCGATTTAATTAACATGGCTTAATTTTTATATTAACAGAATATGTGTTTTTTTTTTTTTTTTTTTGGTATTCCTTTCTTTAGGGCAATTCGCTAATTATTTTGATCACATTACTCATAGCCGTCATAGTTGTGGGCTTTATAATGCTATTGTTGCGACGCCGTCGGGCCAAGACCAAGGAGCAACTAAAGAAGAATGAAATATACTTGAAGTCCTTTGCCGTCGCCTCCGTTGAGTGAGTAGATGCAAACTAATGCTGTTCCTGCAGCGAGTTGCATAAATAAAACGGTTATTTATTATTTTTTTTCCCCCAGGATGGAGGATAATATTAACTACGTAGACAAGTACGTGGAGGTAAGCTACGGGAAAACTTATTTATTAAGTAAACGCCTTATTCTATTATCACTTAATGCTTTGGAGTATTTCAAATTCAATTATTATATTATATTTCAATTAACGACTGAACTTTAAGACTTTTATATAAGATTCGGTTTTAGTTTAAGTAGAGTTGAGCAAGAGTAAAAAACTGTTAAATACTCAATTTTTCTAGCCCTCTTTCTTAACTAACTTTTTAAAACACTTTCACATAGCAATCGCAAGCATTGGGCTTGGCGGACATCTTTGAGGTGCCCCATTCGGCGATACACATGGGTCAAATGCTGGGCGAGGGCGCCTTTGGTCAGGTGCACGAGGCAACGGCCAGCAATTTGCGACGAATGCGAGGCACAACGCTTGTGGCCGTCAAACAACTAAAAGGTAATTTAAACATTAAAAATTATATTTCAAAAATGATTATTATTATTACTTACAACACTAGCCAATCCATCGGCGGATGAAGTGAATGAGTTCCTCTCAGAAATTGAGATGCTGAAAGGAGTGGGTACGCATAATAATGTGGTTTGTTTTCTGGGCTGCTGCACGATTCGAGCTCCCTACCTGATGATCATGGAGTATGTCGGACGTGGCAATCTGGTAGGTAACATTATCGAATAATTGTTACTCCATATAAACTAAGCCTCTGACTGCGGTTGCTAGCTGAACTACTTGCGAACAGCGCGTCAGCAACTGGGACAATCAAAGACACGGGATGCCAACCACATGACTGGCAGAATAATTAAGGCAAATTCCAGTGTTTCTTCCTCCATGACATTGCCAGTGTCAAAACCGCAGAGCGTAAATTACATTGAGTTGAAGGCATCCAGTCCGAGTACCGAGTTGGAACAGTCTTCTGTCTCCGCTTCCGAGTCTTTGGACTCAAATGGTATATGTGCGCGACAGTCCAAACCATCCTTTGCAGAAAGTGAGTGGCAATCAATTGAGTTTTGTGCTTATTAACAGTTTGTTTGTAATCTGCAGCAACTTATACAATTGTAGAGGAGGAGGAGGAAGAGCCATTTGAGTACATACTTGACCACAAGGAGCTGCATCATTTTGCGTTGCAAATTGCAAATGGTATGCGCTTCTTAGAGGAACAAGAGATTACTCATCGGTAAGTTGTTTCATTGCTAAATAAGTGGAAATTTATTTAAATTTTCGTTTAACAACATTAGCTACGTGAATTTTAAACTTACCCTTAACACATTTATTGATCCCACTTCACAGCGACTTGGCAGCACGTAATGTGCTTATTGATGGCAATAAGACACTGAAAATATCCGATTTCGGTCTATCTAGACGTGGCCTGATCTACACCAACACAAAAACACGCAAAGTGGGTTTAAAAAAAAAAACAAATTAAATGTTTTTCATCAGTGGCTTGTAACTAATTACTAATTATATTTACATGCAGTTACCTTTGCGCTGGCTATCCATTGAGGCCATTAGGGATAATGTGTACTCGAGCAAGAGCGATATTTGGGCGTATGGTGTGGTTCTCTGGGAGATTGGCACGCTCGGCGCCTCGCCGTATCCAACCATCAGTAATAGTGAGCTGATACCATTTCTAATGGCGGGTAATCGTTTGGAGCGACCAGAGATTTGCACGCCACAGGTGTACACCATAATGCTACAGTGTTGGCTTGAGGAAGCCAGAGAGCGGCCCACATTTGATGCCCTCTGCAAGGTATTAAGCCCGAAGACCACATATGTGGACATAAACAGTCTGAGTGATGATTACGTGTTTCCGCCAATTAAAGAGTAATCATCAACTTCAATTAAGTTAGCATAATTGTTATTTAAAATCTATCTAGATGTTTGTTAAAAACCCAATTGAAACCTCCTAAAATGCTTTTATAAAGCATTCTTGAGGAATCTTAAATTTGCTGGATCAAATGCACCTTATCAGTCTATTAGAGAGTTTAAGTTTGTTTTAATATTCTGTAAAAGTTGTGTTTGAATGTGAACAAATGAGTGTAAGAGGTCTTATATAGAATATATGACATTCTCGAGATAAGTGCATGTGATAAGTCTAAATAGTAATTAAAATATTATATAACTAAAAGTACAAGCAATCGCATTGAGTAGAACGCTGTCAATAGAATCGCTAAATGCATTTCAATAAAAAATAAATAAAATATATATAAATCTACATATTTATTTTTTAATTCCATAAATTTCATTCCAAGCGACATAACGTTCAACATCCTCCGGGGAAACGCTCCTCGTAACGTGTTGCAAAGCAGACAAAAAATCGGACATGGTGACGGCAGGCAACTGGTATGGGAAAGTGTTATTGTGTTAATTTGCCATGCTCTTGATTTTATTGACAGCTTTTGATTACCTGCTGTGCATCAATTGCGTCAATCTGCGAGCTGCTAAGCACACGTAGTGGCTGCATGGCGGCATAACGACACAGGCTGTCCATATCAGCCCCAGAATATCCATCGGTTAGCTCACCTAGTCCTTGAATTTGTGCGTCATCGAGATTGTGATGCACCTGTTTGACAAGCTTCTGGATGATATGCTCACGTGCCTGCGCCACGGGAAGTGGAACGTAAATACGTCTCACGAACCGTCGACGCACGGCTTCATCGAGCTCCTGGGGGCGATTGGTGGCACCTATAATAATAACGTGATCGTCTTCATTGGTTGCGGCACCATCCAATTGAATGAAAAACTCATTTTTCAATCGCCTTGAACTTTCGTGCTCAGTGTCCGAACGTTGCGATAGCAACGAGTCCACTTCATCCATAAAAATAATCTATACAGAAAACAGAATATTCGATTTACATAGAACGTTAAAATTGAGACACTCACCGCCGGTTGATGGGCGGCAGCCACGGCAAATAGCGTCTTGACCAGCTTCTCGCCCTCGCCAACCCACTTGGACGTCAATGAAGATGGATTAATGCTAAAAAATGTTGCCTTCGACTGGGAGGCAATGCATTTAGCTATCAGAGTTTTTCCTGTGCCAGGAGGGCCGAACAACAAAACGCCACGCGGTGGACGACGTACTCCCTTGAACAAATCCGGACGCTGTAACGGATGTATAATAGTCTCCATAAACGTTGATTTAGCATACTCCAATCCGGCTATTTCATCCCAAGCTGTGAAATGAAAAATATACATTCCATTTTAATCTTATTATACTCTCTGATGAGGCACTCACCGATGGGTTTATATTTATGCATACTCTCTCGCATAATCTGTTCAACCATTACTGAATCCAGATGCGCCAAGGAAGGAGGCACAGAGAAAGTTGATTTTGTTTCAGCACTTTGTTTTACATGCTCACCAGCAACATTCCTAACCAATAGAGCAAAAATCAACTTGTTGCACGTTAGAGAAAATTGGGTTTACTCACGTATCAGTTTGTCCAATGGGTGGCACAAACTTGGCATTCACACCACGTCCTCTTCCCCCCAGTGACTTTTTTCTGTAGTTCATTGTATCACTGGGGCCACCCGCTCCTGCACTAGCTCCAGCTGCAGCACTTTGTTTGCTTTTCTGGTAATATAGAGAAATATACACAATTAATTGTATTGGTATTCATTCAGTATTCCATTTTTTGTCTATCATGGCTATCATGTGAATGCATAAGTAAACACCAATACTTTTAATATGCACACGTAGCAAGAATGCAACTACCTTCATATCGTGCAATATTAACTGCTCCCGTGCAGTACGAAATCCATCAAAAACTGTTTCAGGTTTCGCAGTCCGTGCCATTGTTGCGTTAGTAGGGGTCACCGTGTTTGCATTGATAGCGGGACGCGCAAGTTCGCATTTAGTTATTTCTTCATGCATGCAACTCAGAAATTTTCCACGACACTGACGCTCAAACGCGCGCTCCAGCGGAGCAGGCAACTCCAGAGGCATGCCACTGTCATGACGATGACAACGGCGACGACTCTGCGTAAGCAATTGTTGACATCCGGCTAGTCGCTCTTGTATGTATATTTCCGTGCTGTTAGCAGTGTCCCATTTAGCATGATGATCCTTAAGCACATTATATTGGGTTGCATCATTCAAATTGCTTTAAAGTTGACAGAATTAGTGGCTGTTGGATGTTTTTTTGTTTGTTTTTTTTGCTACCTTGTTGCGTTGGCCAATAAATACTTTTGTGTGCGCCACGCATATTGTTTATCACTGGCGCTGCTATCACTGGCTAACCAAATTGCGTCATTAGCTGCATAGACCCGGTGCCATAATTCGTCTGTCATGTTTATTATAATTTAAAAATTATCAATCCAATATACAACAATTAAATACTTCCCGGCATTCAGACTGATCTAATGCTAGAAATGGCGGTTGGTCGATAGAAAATCGAAAATCGAATCGAATATGTTATGCTTGTCAGACAACAACATATGAGCGTCTTAGCAGACAGCTTTTGTCCTGTTGCTAACTTTGATAACAAATATCGATATCAAGCGATCACTGCATAAAACAGCATTCAAATTTTAAATGAATTTTGTATATGGGATGAAGTTGACATTGGCTTTTCTTATTTTGAGAAATAATTAGCAAAAACTTTTGCTTACGTTTTTCTATTGTGTGTCGCTAATTAAACAAGCATGTGTATATTTTTTGTTCAATTGATTTTAATTGAAATTAATTAACTTTAATTGTGAGGAATAAGTTGGTGAACGCCTTTCAATTGAGTTGCACTCTTCTCTGAATACGCCTCGAGGAAAGACATATATACTTTCAGAGCCATCAACCTAGGTAGGTTATCTGCTGTTGTATGATAACTCAGATTTCTTCATCATCAGTAGCTAAAAAATGTAGCCAGACAGACACATTTTATCGCAGCCTCATTTTGTGGACACACGTTGTGCAAATATGTGACTGTATATAAAAAAGAATATCTAATAAACTGGACGCAATTACTGGCTTCTAACAGCGACCGTCTTTTTGGGGTCCGGGTTCACATAATGTTCCGCACAGCGGCAAACCGCATTGCAATGGCTCTTATCGGTGTAGGTGGCAGTAAGATAAGAATCTTCGTATGCTATAAATATCGCATAACATGCATTAACAACTTCTCAGTTTGCATATAGATTCGCTCGCAACTAACGATTTGTGTTCGCTAACGGTTTGCTTGTTGGATTTCACATCAAAGGATAAAGGCATTATGTGCCTCCCGAAGCGCATCAGTGGCGCCGCCATTCAAAGTTTAACAACAGCCATCGGTGGGTGCTGAGAGCAACGTTCGCCAGAAATGGACACTTATTTGCATTCCTTTGCAGGGAACCTGCTCTGCTTCAATTTCGGTCTCATGTTTGGTATCACTCCTGCACACATGCAACTCTACGAGTCGGCGACAGACACACCCCTAAACAAAGTTACGGATCCCGCTGGCACCGCCTTTTTGTCGGGATATCTATTTCTGAGTGCCGCCGTTGGTGCAGCGTTCTCCGGCTGCCTGGCAATACGAATAGGTCCCAAGTCCGTGTTGCTCTTGTCCGGACTCCTACAGATTGTAAGTCATACATATAAGTGCATAATATATTCCCTGTGAATCGCCGATTATTCCTGAATTATTATCTATATTTTAATTTAAGATAGTACTTATTTACTAACGAAAACTTTTGGAATCTGTGATTACAAAAACTAATTTCGGACAGAGTTGTTTAATTTAATAGAAAAATAAGATTAGATAGAGGAAAGATAAGATTTGCCGATACACAGCTATTTGCTAATGAGATGATGCCATCCAACCGTATTGTGCCAGGTTATGTAACATCATGATGTATTTTTAAGTAGCATCTTTAGTTTCTCATTAAGCACTCTCAGCTTTTGCTTTTCTTTCCAAAATTTTACTCAAGTAGCAGCAACATTTGCATTTCATTGTTTAAATCAATTATGTTTCGACAAGTTAATTTAATACATAAACATTTTTCCTAATTATTTTCATAATAAAATATCATTCAATACCATTTAAGTAGGGGCTTTGAAAAGTGTTGCATTTATGTGTATTGATGTTTATAAAATTTTACAAAATTGTATTTACATTTGAAAATTTCATTTAAATATATTAAATAAGGTTGAAAGCATACCAAATATTATTTTAATGAGTTCTACTTATTTTTTCAATACCTGATTTCAGTTTGCCTGGTTTTGCATTCATTTTGGCGTTGATATCATTCACATCTATGCATCCCGCATTTTTGGAGGCGTGGCAGCTGGCGCTGCCTTAGTAGTTTTGCCCATTTTCATCAATGAGATTGCCGAGACGCGGGAGAAAGCTGCAAGCTTAACCTTCACCATTGAACTGTGGCGCACTGGAGGCATCCTTGCGGGCTTTGTGCTTGGTTTTTATGCACCTTACTTATTGGTGAATATTGTGGGCTGCACAATGGCCTGTGTGTTCTCGCTGTGCTTCCCCCTCGTGCGGGAGAGTCCCCATTACTATCTACGCAAGCACAATTTGCCTGCCTTGGAGAAATCACTGCGCTGGTATCGGGGCATTCGTGATATTAATGAGCGCGGACAGCGAGAATACGTGCAGGAGCTGACCGAGTTCAAGTCGGAGTTGAGCGGCAAGGGTAGCCAGGGTAAGCAGACCATTGGCTCTGCTCATTATTCCCACAGCTATGTGGTGCGTCTGATTTGTGTAAGTTTTCTGCTCACTATATGCACCAAAATGAGCGGCGTGTTTGTGGAACTGAATTATGCTGCTGATTTTCTCGGTCGCACCGGTTACTCCACGGAGCTGAACTATGTGATTCTTGCCACAGCGCAATGTGTTGGCGCCGTGTTGGCACGTCTTCTCGGACCACATCTGCGACGCAAGGTTATCAATTTCAAACAAACGTATTTTTTTCTCTTTTTAATGTGATTAAAATTTTGCAGTGGTTGCTTTGCCTCTCCTCGCTCCTCTCTGCTGTGGCAGTCATTGCTCTCGCCCTATTCAAACAGTTCGGAAGCAGCTGGGCTCTGGGTGGTTGGAGTGACCGATACCTGCCCATTGTCCTGCTCGCCGCGCAGATGCTCTTTGTTAGCTTCGGCCTGAGTCCTTTGGCTGCTGTTGTCAACAGCGAAGTATTGCCCACAAAGGTAAGCAAATTTACTTTGCCATTATAACACGATCAATCAGTAGTTCTCGGACGGTGGAAGGAATGATGGCATCTGATAAAATTTGAAAAGTTTGCAAAAGTTTTTATTAAAATATATGCAACTCCCTCCCACACAAAGAACAACCCGTTTTCACTCAGTTTACGAAAGTTTGAAGTTGTTTAACACACACTAAAATTTCAAAAACACTTTTACGATTAAACTCATGAACCTGTAAGTTATTTAATAACAAGAAATTGCTTAATGGCTTTTGTTATTTTCTGCCGAGTTATTTTCTGAAACTGTATGTAATGCACAAAAGTAATATATATTTAATATGTACTCACTGAAGCGAAACCATTGAATTAAGCTATACAAAAACTAATTGTTAACGACAATAAGTATGCTACAAAATTTACGACTCGTTAAATTACACACACACACACACATACACAGACAAACACAAATTATAGTTATTTACTAAAGCTTGATAAACTAATATTTGTTTGGCTATTGACAGCTGCACGATTTGCTTTATTCAATCGCTTCATGCATTTCCTGGCTGCTTCTCTTTGGCATGATAGAGGTGAGTGGAGTCGGGTGAATTCACAAATATTGCAGTTAGCTTATTTGAAATGTTTGTAGGCTTTCAATTCGGTAAAGACAACAATTGGACTCGGCCTGGTGCTTTACCTGTGGGTCTTCGCAGGCTCATCAATATTTGTTGGCCTCATTTCGCTGCCATTGTTGCCCGAAACCCGCAATCGACGTCCATCGGCTGTTCAACGGGATCTGGGCTATGTGAAGCACGAAGGCGTTGCCAAGAGCGTTTGTGTAATTAGTGGACACATCTCCACCAGTATTTGAGAACAAAATCGATTAGTATGTATGTATGCATTTTGTACCTTTTTAAAGTAAAATAAAACATTTAAGTAAAATAAAAAAAAAGTGTGTTTCTTTTATGTTTACCACGTGGCAGTATGGCCATTTAAAATTGCTTAAAAATTGGATTCGCCTGGAAGCTTTATATCTCTGCTTAGATTAAAATAATATATCAAAGAAGAACGCCAGCCACACTTTCCATTATTTTAATGCATTGTGAAATACGTAGTGATAATTTCTGAAAACAATCTAAGCCATAATGTCAACCATAATATACGGCTAGAGCTAGTCCAAAGATATGGTTATACAAGTAATTGCCCAGTCTCATATCTTATGAGCATAAAATGAACACTGAAAAATTAAATAAAAATAAAAGTTGAGCTGTATTAAACTTTGTGCAACTGATATGGGAATCAGTGAAAGCGTATTAACTTTATAGATATGCCACACCTTCAAATATATATAGCTTTATATATATATATATATATATATATATATATATATATATATATATAATGTATAATTCCATGACAATGACACTCCTCTGACAACTTGAGTGCATTATTTACTATTTCAAGTGCATATCGCGATAGGAAAAATATTTTAAATAATAAAATAAATGAATATATATATATATATATATATATATATATAAAGTCAATAAAAAACAAACAATTATAATATGTGAAATTCGAAATACCTTATATTTAATATCTACTACATGGGTAAGCTTCCAAGTTTTCGGATAAAAGCATAAATATTTTTGTTATCTTGTTCAACTTGGATACAATAAAGATTAGTAAAAAAAAAAAAAACAAGAGCAGTTAGCTGATAAATACATTAAAGTTAGTAATATAATAAAAAAAAACAGAAACAACTGCAGTTTTAATAAAATATGGAATTTACTTGGATTACACACAAAATGTGCTTATAATTGGAATACCCCGTGCAAGGCTAAGTAAATGCAAGTGCAACAATAATCAGAGTATTCGCAACAAAGCACATCGACAGTCTATTCTGGAGACATTAGAAATTGTTGTTGCTTTTGCTCTTGACGATGTTGTTGTTGTTGTTGTCGCTATTTGTAGCTTTACTCTCTTGCAGCAGTTGATGCTCAGAGCATAATGGGTAAGTGATAACAACAATTTGTATACATTGTTCTCACATTTCAACGCCTCTCTGTATCTCGGGGTACTTGTAATCTGCACTGGTTTTGTCGCGATTAAAAAATCATATATAAAGGTTATTAAACGGCAAATACACTGGTTCAGTTTGTCTCCAGCTTTTCACCAGGCACTCTCAGCGGCACACAAAATCTCGAATTGTAACACCCAACTAAAAAGGATAATGATCTATCAAAAAGTCAATAAATGGATAAACAAATAAGCACAATTAATAAGACAGGAGATGTGAAATTTCAGTATCTGGCTGGCATATTCGGTTAGTGAATTGCAATCAGTATAAAATAATTTCAAATTTAATTTATACGTAAAGCGTTATCAGCAAATGTGATTGTGAGTGATTTGTGTGGTGAACCAAATCAAAACCATTTTCATAAATTTGCACAAGCAAATAGACATTGAGTCTTGTGAAATTTAAATGAAAAATTGTATGAACAAAACAAAATTACTAATTTAGCCACTTACGAAATTCAAAAAAAAAAAAAAAAAAAATGTAGCATAAAATTGAGCAAATGTATCATGCTTCAATTAAATTTAACTTAATTGACATGATTTATTATATAATTTAAATAGTGTCCTTGAATTGAAAACGCAGATTAATAAATTAAAATCAAATAAATCAAATAATTTTCTAATTAAATTCAACTTCAAATATCTCCCTCTTTTTTGCCCTTTGGCATATTTCAGTGAATATTGTGTCCATATCTTTTGGCGCTTATTCCGGCTGGCCCTCATCCAGTTTCCTCGAGCTGGGCGGCGATGCGAGCCCGCTGGAGACGGGCCCCTTGAGCGATCAGGATCAGGGAAATGTGGCATCGGTTGTATCCGTCGGCGGCCTTGTTGGCAATGTGTTCTTCATTTGGTTGGCTGAGAAAATTGGAAAAAGACGTTCGTTGCTCTGGTTAGCGGTCCCATCGCTGGTAAATGGAAAAGCTGAGACTTAAGATAATCCTTAAATGGATAACATGTTCCTTATAGCTGGGCTGGATTGGTATACCCTTGGCGCGTAATCCCACGCAGCTGATAGCGGTACGCTTTATCGGAGGAACGGCCGGAGGTGGTTGCTTTGGTGTGATACCCATTTATACGGCGGAGTTGGCCGAGGACAGGTGAGCAATACAAAACAACTTTGTGCACCTTCAAACTAAACTTAAATATAAATGTATATTATATTTTAAATTAATATATTTAATTATTAAAAGTGGCTTTATTCTGATTCTACTCAACGCCCTAAAAAGAAAATTTCATATTTAAATATAACTTTAATGTTGACTTATTTAAATATTAACAGCTAAATTCACCCTTAATAAATTTCCACAGTGTTCGTGGTATTTTGGGCACAATGCTGGTGTTGTCCTGCAATTTGGGCGTGGTTCTTGCCTTTGTGCTGGGATACTACTTTAACTATGCAACTGTGTCATGGATGGTTTCCGTTCTGCCGGTTGTGTTCGTGGCTTGCTTTTGGTTTATGCCCGAAACACCACAGCACTTGTCACAGCAGCACAAGCCGCAGGAGGCGGAGAAATCGTTACGCTATTATCGCAATATACGTTCCCGTGCATCCAAGGAGCTGAGCGAGCAGCTGCAATTGGAGCTGCACAAGCTGCGTGCAATCGAAAAGGCAGAGGAGTCCAGCGCGGATATCGATGATAGCCCTGTAACCTGGTCTGATTTTGGTAAGGCGATGTAGCTAAAACAATCATTAAACTTATATTCTATATTAAAGTCGAACACTTTTTACATCTTTGATTTGCATGCTTTAATTTTTAAGTTACTTAAATATTTTGAATACTGAAATAAAAAAGATATAGGAAGAAACAATTATTTACAAATAACGCTAAAAATGTTTGCATATAAAAATTTAATTGTTAGTTAAAAAAAACCAAAAACAATTACTTTGAAATGTTGTTAAACGTTATTTTAGCCTTATTATATTTTAGCTGTTGCATCTTCTAATTTATTTGTCTATTAATATTTC
This sequence comes from Drosophila melanosoma, assembly GCA_035042045.1. Lineage (NCBI taxonomy): Eukaryota > Metazoa > Arthropoda > Insecta > Diptera > Drosophilidae > Drosophila > Drosophila melanosoma. The sequence goes on along the minus strand of JAWNLY010000203.1, from coordinate 2,073,247 downwards.
TTCCACAGCTGACAAAAAGGCGCGAAAGGCTTTCTTCATTGGACTGGGTCTGCTTGTGGCCAATCAAAGCTGCGGATGCTTTGCCATGCTGAACTACACTGCTCTGATATTCGAAATGTCCGGGTCAAGTCTGGCGCCCACCTTCTGCGCTATAGTTGTGGGCTGCATACAGCTGGTGGGCTCGTATGTGGCCACCCTGTTGGTGGAGCGAGCGGGTCGAAAGCTTTTGTTGCTGATCTCTGCGGTGGGAATTTGCCTCAGTCAGGCAGTGATGGGGGCCCACAGCTACTTGAAAGTATTGGGCCATGATACAAATGGATTCGATTGGTTGCCCGTTGCAGCCTTCTCATTTATGATGTTCATTGCCGCGTGCGGATTATTGTCGCTGCCGTTTTTGGTCATATCGGAGATATTGCCGCCCAAAATACGCAGCACGGCGAATATGATGTTAATGTCTTTAATCTGGGTGTTCTCCACGGTCGCCATTAAAGTAGGTATTAATTAAATAGCCATTTGCAGCACTAATTGAATAACTGCTTACAGATGCTGCCACTTATGACTGCCGCGTGGGGTATGCACGGCACTGTGCTACTCTTTTCCTGCTGCTCCTTTTGCGGAGCGGTGTTTATTGCCATCTTCGTGCCCGAAACGAAAGGGAAGACGAATGAAACCATTTTGGCCAACTTATAGTACGCTAACTAACGCCAATTGTTGATTGTTTTTATGTTTTATTAGTTTTTTACTTATAGACTATTAAATCTTATCGTTAAAAAAAAATTATTAAGCGCTTATCTCATAAACTTCCTGTACAGTAAAAATTAGCTGCTGTTTAGCTAACTGTTTGAGTGAAGGCCAAAACTTTCCCTTGAACTTCATCCTCATCATGCAAAACGGGTAGCTTCATTAAATAGCTCACAATATAGATAATGAATGTTCATTTTTACGACCTTGGCACAGAGACTGTTATCTCTTCCGTGAAATGCATATTAAATTTACTTATATTCTGAGCTCCCTCACAATATTCTCTGTTTTTTCATTGAGCGTATAAATCAGAAAACCTAAAGCCTTTCAAAATACAACTAAAAAGAAAATATTTTTATTACTTTAACTTAGTAATACCAGGTTGTTCAACTTAGATTAACTAGCTACTTACCCACATTCATATTTCTAGTGGTAAAAGATTATTCTTCATTTTTAAAATATTTACTACTTTTATATATAAATAAAGCATTAAAGTCGAGTTTCTTTGGAGACCACAAGCATCTTTTTTGTGTGATGTGGTTTCAGATACCAATATTTTGCAGTGATATCATCAGACCACATCAAAAAATGTAAAGTCTACTTATAGGATAATTTTGAATTGCGCTGGTAAGTTTTGGTACTAACTAAACGATGATAACTAAAAAAAAAAAGTTAGATATATATTTAATTGATGCTGTAAATATTTGCTAAGATGACCGGTGATAACATCAAGACTTTCAAATTACTTCTGGGCTTATGTACATAATTTTTACTTAAGTTCAAGAGTGGAATACTATGCATCACGAGACATGATATTTGATAACGCACTATATTAAAATGTAAGCTATAAAGATTAAAAAAATTGTACGTGGACACCCAACAGATTTTTGTTACCTGTGGCTTCAGACGGATAAGCCTTCTCTTCATAAATACCGATTAAAAAATAAATAATACCTTTTGCGTGCAAACCTTTTGTCGTCTATGTAAAATGAAATATATCGCGGTTTAGACCGACTAATCTTTATGTCCACCTCATAAAGATCTAATGTACTAAGTGTGCTCAGTCTTTTTAGCAAATGTTGATCTTAGGGGATTGTGACTACTTTTACAATTCATAATATAAAAGCCGCAAAAGGCATAAACCTGAGTCTGTAGTCTCATAATCGCAGAACGTGACTAAAAAATAAAGTAAGACGAAATACACAAATGCTAGCATTACAAGTGTGGCATTGAAATTGTTAAGACGTCCAAATCACCAAAATGACAAAATTGTTGGAACAGTCGCTGCTTAATGCCAAAACCCGATACCAACTGCTGGCAACAATTATAGGTAGGCACCAGAATGAGTCAAGACTACAGTGAAAGTTTTTAAATTGTATTTAATTAAAATAGTAAACATTATCACATTTGGCCATGGCGTTGGAGTTGGTTGGCTGTCGCCGACACTAACAAAAATACAAAGTCCCGACTCGCCCCTCGCCTTTCAACTTGACATCAATGAGATATCCTGGCTGGGCTCCATGCTGGGTTTGGGCAGTCTCTGCGGGAATCTGACTATAGCATTTTGTCTGGAGCGCATGGGCAGAAAATTTTGCATCTACTTGCTTGCCGCACCCTATACAGTAAGTAAATAGTATAAAATCGTATAATAGTTTTATTTATTTAACTTTGTATTTCAGTGCCTGTGGATTCTCATATATTGTGCCTCAAATGTGGAGTATTTATATGCAGCCCGCTTTCTGTGCGGCCTTACCGGCGGAGCTGGCTATTTGATATTGCCCATCTATATTAGTGAAGTCGCCGATAGTAGGTGAGTCTCTCTCACTTTATAAGTTTGTGATTTTTTATTATAACAGATATTAATATAATGAAGATTGTGTTAAAACAATGTAATTAATAGCTTAAAATGTTTTTTGTCTGAGTTTAAATAATCTTTATTGTCTGGCGGCACAGGTGTCTTCTGGCAATAAACATTTATTTTTTATTTTTTTTATTAAATTAATGTATTTTCTTTTTAAAGAATTCGCGGCTCTCTGACATCAATGGTAATGTTATCAGTTAATTTCGGAGTACTTGTCGGCTACATAATGAGCACCTATCTGGCCTATCACACTGTTCCATTTCTGGCTATCTCGTTGCCAATAATGTACTTTATTGCAACACTTTTTCTGCCCGAGACGACGCCGTATCTTTTGCGGCAAAATAAACTAAATGCAGCTGAGTCATCCTATAAATACTACAAAAATCAGCAGGTCTCCGATGCGGAATTTCAGGAGCTGCGATTGGCGATAGATGCTCAGCAGAAAGAAAATAAGATTGCTCTGACTTATAAGGATTTACGTGAGCTGCTATTTCTTTATTTATTATTATTATTTTATTTTTATTTATCGAATTATTTGATTTAAATTCAATTCCCAACAGTCACCAGACCAGCACTTAAGGGATTTGCATCTTCTGTTGTGCTCTCATTGGGCTATCAGGGGAGCGGAGTGTTCAGTTTCATCAACTATATGTCGGATATATTTAAGGCTTCCGGTTCAATTCTGGATGTCAACACTTGCACCATAATCATTGGAGTTGTGCAAATTGTCGGCGTTTATACATCGACCATATTTGTAGATATTATTGGACGTCGCATTCTCATGTTGATCTCCACTTTGGGTGTCGCTTTGAGCTGCATTGCTTTCGGAGTCTTCACTTACTATGCCCAAATCTACGACCTGACCGAATTGAACTGGCTGCCATTGGTGCTGATGATACTTATCATCTATTTGGGAAACGTTGGACTTATCGGAGTGTTTTTCGTGATACTTGTGGAGCTGTTTCCGGCGAAGGTAGGCAAAATGGATTTACTAACTAAAGTTGAACTTATTTAAATCTAATCATCGAATCTTAATGTTTAAATATTATTTCGATTTATATTTTTTTCATACTCTTCAGTTAACATAGAACAACATATAATTGATATAACATTATTTATTCCTAATCCTAATTGCATCGAATTAAATATCTTATATTTTTCAGATACGTTCTCTGTGCACATCCATCTCAGTTGTGTTTTTGAGTATTTTAGTATTTGGTACACTAAAATTATTTCCATTGTTGTTGCATTATTTTGGCATATCGGTAACCATGTGGTTTTCGGCTGCTTGTAGTTTTTTAACATTTATATACTTTTTGTTTTTCTTGCCGGAGACAAAGGGCAGGTCTATGGTTGAAGATTGAGTTGTGTGGCGCATAATAAATTAATTTCACCTAAAGTAAATATTTTTATCTCGCATTATATACATTTACAAATTGTGTCTGGCTTTCCAGTCTACACGTAAGTCAATATTTTAGTCTACTCTCAAGTTATTTTCCAGTCAGTAGCCGAACTGATTTGAATTGGACATAACACAATGAAGCTAAAATTAGGAGCTGTCTTTGAGGGTTCAAATAGCCTGCTAAATCACAGAACCAGGTTCCAGTTTTTGGCAACGTTTATTGGTAAGGATCTCCGTTGAATTATATATCCATAATATTTGTAACTATTTTCTACTTTATTCTTTGCAGTCAATATTTCAGCATTCTCACATGGCGTCGGCGTAGGTTGGATGTCGCGGGTGATGCGGGATTTGCAAACTGTAGACTCGCCGCTCAGCTTTTCGGTGTTTGTGGAGGAGGTGTCCTGGATTGGCTCATCGCTTGGCATTGGCAGTATAATTGGCAATATACTCGCCGGCCTGCTACAGGATCGCATAGGGCGCAAGCCAGTTTTATATGCATTAGCCGTGCCAAATACGGTCAGTATGAAATTTAACTATCATTAAGTTAAGATTCTAAAACATATCTAAAAATCTTTTCGACTATTAACTGCAATCTCTTAGTGCTTCTGGTTGCTGTCCTACTACGCAGAGAGTGTTGAGTATCTGTACTTGGCTCGAGTCCTAGCTGGCGTTACAGGAGGTGGCGGTTATATTGTGCTACCCATTTTCATAAGCGAAATTGCAGATAATAAGTGAGTTTTATAGTTATATAATTGAGTTTCCCTTTTAATTACATAATTCTTATATCCTGCAGAGTTCGTGGTCGACTCGGATCCATGGTCATGTTGTCGGTGAACATCGGCGTTCTTGTCGGTTATATTTTATCCTCAAATGTAACATACTACATGGCTCCTTTCTTTATAATTCCCCTGCCCATTTGCTACTTTATATGCAATCTCTTTTTGCCGGAGACTCCCTTCTATCTCATAAAAAAGGGAAAATTTGCAGCTGCTGAAAAGTCCTTTAGATTTTATAAGAACATCAAGGATGATGATAAATCTTTTATGCAGGACTTTGAAGAAATTAAGCACAAGCTGTCCCCTCAAAATGCGTTAAGTGTAAATGACATCAATTACAAAGATTTTTGTAAGTGTGTTTTATTTATTAACTAAAATGTACACAACTAATTAATTTGATTAATTTCCTCAGTTAGCATTCCTGCTCTGAGGGCTTATAGAACTGCATTTGTGCTTATAATAGCCAATCAATTTACGTGCTCTTTCTGCTTTGCCACTTACTTGTCGGATACATTTACACTTGCCCACACAACCCTGGATGTGGACATGTGCACCATTGTCATTGGTGTGGTTCAGATTGTGGCAAACTATACAACCATAATGATATGTGATAAATTTGGTCGAAAGATTCTACTCTTAGTCTCATCTGTGGGTACTGGCATCTGCCTGGCTGCCTTTGGTTGTTTCACCTACTTTGCGGACATATATGATCTAACGGCATATGATTGGATGCCGTTGATGCTACTTTCCTTGGATATATTCATGAGCCAAATTGGTATGGTTGGTGTTTTGTTCGTGGTGCTCGTGGAGGTGATGCCAGCTAAGGTAAGTCCACTTAAATTAGCTTAATAAATTTCATTTATTATTCTTTATCTTTGTGTTCATTTAGATTCGCTCGTTAGCTGTATCAATTTTTGTTGTCGTGCTCAGTATCTCCGTTTTTGTGGCACTCAAAATCTTCCCACTCTGCATGCAATATTGGGGCATTTCCACAACCATGTGGAGTGCAAGTCTTTTGGCATTTTCCAGCTTTCTGTATTTCATCATCTTTCTCGAAGAAACAAATAGCAAATCTATGCTCGATTCTTAATATGTATTATAAATTATGAATAAAAACTAATGCTCTTGTCACAAAGTAATTTAATTTTCATATTATAAATGACGTTTTTAAAAACAATTTTCGTTTCATTGGGATTTCTGGCATTTCTATTTCATAACAACATATCACATTTTCAAACTTCACAGTGACAAAATGAATATACAACTTTAGATTAGAAGGGATAAAAAACAGAATCTTATCTCATATCTTTATAGCAACACGTGCCAACAACTACCATGGAGAATCTATTAATATCCATCCATTCATCCAAAGCGCTATTAGTTATACAGTTCTCAGTAAGCGCAGAAACTGGAAAGTTTTCCATCAGCATTACAATTCTAGATTTATCTAAAATATATTTCACAATGCATTGTCATTGGCATTGGCTGCTCAAAACATAATCCCACGGTAGCTCGACATTTCGGTAGGCATCTTGGCAAAAATAATCTCTGAGATTAGCATGTTTATACAGACGCACAAAACTAGATGAAAACTGTAAATATTTTCAATGGGTTCTGGGTATGAAAGTAACAAAATAATTTCGACAACAATAGTTAATTCATTTGGCGAACAACAATAAATATTGTTTTCTTTTGTATGCTTCTGGGCTAACTGGTTGTTTGTATGTACTTTATTCATCCCATGTTTATCTCGGAAACTTCAGAATTTAAGTATGTAATTTCACTAGGCATACAACGCAATTGTATTTATGTATAATAAGTTTAAATTAAATAAAAGCGCCAAGCCCTAAAGATAATATATACACCGTTTATGAAGCTGGCTTACTGCCTAAGGTCAATTGTATTAAGCTAATTCAACAAACTTTGAATTTTAAATTTTGAAATTTAATGGTTTTTATAAATAGTAGTCAAGTGTCCGAAATTATATTTATTATATTAATCTATCTCATTAACTTTTCGGCTACATTTTGTGCAAAAATTCTTGATCTTTATTAGTGCTTATCTATCCACTCAGGTACTTCATATTTAAACTAGTTAAAGATTCAGCAAGACATCTCAAACGTAATCGCAAAATTAGTGAGAGCAAAGTGTTGAAATGTAGCATAATTTCACAGTTGATAAGCATATAAATTAGAATCACTCAAGTATTTTTGTAAGTGACATATAACTTAACGCAATTTATTAATCTCATAGCATATTTATAGTAACTCGAGCTGCAATGCTTACGGTTTAGATACAGATCCCATTATTGTTAAACAATTTAGTGGGTGGTCTGAAAAGTTTCCGACCTAATAAAGATACAAGACATTATTCTGATGTTTTATTTTTTTTATTTTTCGACATAGTCTCCTTGTAATTCTACACACTTCTCTCAGCGATGCTCCCATCACTGTAACCTGTCCAAATAGTACTCGGCGTTTTTCTCTGCAAAATAATTGTTCACAAAGGTGATTGCCTCTTCGTTTGACGAAAATCTCTGTCCTCCGAGCGCAATTTTCAGATGAGGGAACAAAAAGAAGTCGCTCGGGGCTAGATCTGGTGAGTAAGGCGGATGGTCCAGCAGTTCAAACCGTAATTCGTGGATTTTGGCCATGGCAACCGCTGAGGTGTGAGACGGTGCGTTTTCTTGATGAAACAGGATTTTCTTTTTCTGCAAATGTGGTCGTTTTTCCGCAAGTTCTGCCTTCAGCTTGTCAAGTAATGATGCGTAGTATGCTCCTGTAATGGTTATTCCTTTTTGAAGATAATCAATTAAAATAACTCCATGACTATCCCAAAAAACAGTCGCCATTACTTTCCCAGCCGAAAAAACAGTTTTTGCTTTTTTTGGAGCCGGTTCCCCCCGTGCGGTCCACTGTTTGGACTGTATTTTTGTTTCTGGCGTATCCAAGTTTCGTCTACAGTGATTAATCGGCGCCAAAACTCGGATTTATTGCGCCTGAACTGCGCCAAAAGAATGTTGGAAATGTTCATTCGAAGACGATTTTGGTGTAACGTGAGCAAACGCGTCACCCAACGAGCGGACAGCTTTCTCATGCCTAAATGTTGATTTAATATGTGACAAACACTTTCCTTAGACATCTTCATAACCTCTGCTATATCTCTTACTTTAATTCGGCGGTCGTCTAACACCATTTGGTGAACTTTGGCGACGTTTTCGTCAATTGTTGCAGTTTTTGGACGTCCCGAACGTTCATCGTCTTCCAAGCTCTTACGGCCACGTTTAAATTCAGCTGTCCAAAATTTCACTGAATCCAACTCATCTTTCATTTGCGTAGGCGTATTGCCTTTGAAAAACAAATATTTTATGACAGCTCGATACTCGATTTTGTCCATTTTCACAAAAACACTCGCATCAACTCAAAATGGATGAAACTTTGGTGAGTAACTGTCAACAGATGAACAATGAAATTCGATTGCTTTTATGTACGAGTTCTGCCATCTTCAGGTTGAGGTCGGAAACTTGTCAGACCACCCTCGTTTATGACATATATTGAAGTTCTATGTGCGGGGACAACACTTCTCTGCAATATGTGCCGACACCGGATTCTATTGGTGGTCTGCTCAGCTGGAGTGGTTTTTGTACCCTGAACCAATTGGTTTCATAATACAAAATTTAAATATTATAATATTATTATTATTATGAATCAACTACCCAAATTTGATCAAGATCGGTTAAGAAACATTCCAGTTATGGTAAAAAATATAATCTCAATCTCACATTTGGGTGTAAAACTTTTTAAAAGTAAATTTGCCAAAAAAAAAAAACAACAATAGAATAAAAAAAACTCTGTTTAGGGTATATCGTAGTCGAACTCACTCGACTACAGCATTTGGCTTTGTTTGTTTTGTCTTTTTTTTTTAAGGAAACCAAAGGTATAAAGTAAATACTAATATTATTCTTCGTAACTGAGAAAAACGACATATTATCATTTAATATAAATAAAACAAATATATATTTATTTTCTAATACACTCTAATATACTCAGAAAAACAAATATTTTACACAGAAACACTAAGAGGTCTGTAAGAATGTGCCTTAAGCTGCTCTCATTAAAAAGTTTACCTAAGTTGAGGCTTACTTATGATGACAATTATCTTAAAGACAGTGTACCATTCTATCTTTAAGATAATTGTCATAAAGATATAAAATGCATGTTTTGCCGTGACACAGAAGCAGTATTAAATATAAATTCTTTAGAGAAAGACTACAATTTCGAGAAAGAGCTGAAAATGGGTGCAAATTACTTAGAACGTTCAAATTGTCTGTTAAATAAAAGGAATCGCTTTCAACTCCTCGGTGTAGTAATAAGTGAGATAATTAAGTTAATATTATATAGAAACACTAAAATCCAAATATACCTGTACTTCAACAGTCAACATAATATGCCTATCACATGGAATTGGGGTTGGTTGGATATCGCCCACATTACGTAAATTACAAACAACGGATACTCCTCTCAATTTTCCAATTAACATCAGCGAAGTATCGTGGGTTGGTTCAGCATTGGGATTGGGTTCCGTGACCGGCAACGTGCTCTCAGGACTTCTAATGAGTCGCATTGGAAGCAAGATGTGCCTACTCCTTATGGCTGTTCCACACACGGTAAGAATTTAACGGAATAAGTTGGTTTAACAACTAAACAAAATTCGATTTTAGTGCCTTTGGTTATTGGTTTACTTTGCCAACAGTGTTGATTATCTGATTATTGGTCGATATTTGGCTGGTATTGCCGGTGGCGGCATATATCTTGTTCACCCCTTGTTTATTAGTGAAATCTCTGATGCAAAGTAAGTAAAAATAGCATTACTTACATTTTACTGATATTAATTATTTAAATTTTAGCATACGAGGAAGCTTAGCGTCGATGGTGATGCTGTCAGTAAATATTGGCATACTTATTGGCTACATTCTGGGCACACATCTGGCCTATCACATTGTGCCATTAATTGTGGTTGTCTGTCCACTTTGCTATTTTATTCTAGTTTTACTATTTATACGTGACTCACCCATGCATCTGATACGCAAGGGAAAAATAACGGAAGCTGAGAATTCTTTTAGATACTATAAGAATATCAAGGGACAACCAGATTCTATAATGAAATTAGCCATGGTTGAATTTAACAATATTAAAGCGTCGCTAACCAATGAAGATAATGTGCCCCATAAAGTGGCATTAAAGGACTTTTGTAAGTTATTAACTCAACTACTTATTGTATTTGTTTATATAAAATTGTATTTAATTTTAGTTACACGTGAAGCGATTAAGGGCTATGGAATGGCGGCTGTGATCGTGATTGCCAATCAGTTTAGCGCTCTCTTTGCGATGATCAACTATATGTCGGATATATTTGCAAATTCGGGCAGCAACATGGATCCGAATACGAGCACAATTATAATTGGAGTAGTGCAAATTCTTGGCGCCTTTGTGAGCACCTTTTTGTGCGATATCTTTGGTCGCAAAATTCTAATGTTGGTCTCGTCAGGAGGCGTGGCTTTATGTCTGACTGCCTTTGGCTTCTTTACACACTTTGCCGGCATTTATGATTTGACAGCGTGGGGCTGGGTGCCAGTGGCAATCATGTCAGTTGATATCTTTCTAGGTAACATTGGTTTGATTAGCTGCCTGTTTGTGCTGATGGTCGAAATGTTTCCCCTTAAGGTTAGTTTTGCATATAACAATTGCATTTATTGTTCGCTGTAATGTTCTGTGTTTATTATTATTTTCAGATACGCACCAAGGCAACATCAATTGCCATTGTTATATGCAGCTCGTTGGTCTTTGTAATGCTCAACATCTTTCCACTTTGTATGGCTGGCTGGGGTCTTCCGACCACGTTGTGGTCATGTTCGGGCATTACAGCCATTTGTTTCCTTTGCTTTTTGTTATTTTTAAGTGAAACCAAGGCAAAGTCAATGCTTGAGAATTGAGATAAGATATAAAACATGCTCTTAAGATTACTTTATCAAAAAATAAAATGCCTAAACCTTTCTTTTAGCTAGATTACTTCATTTAGATAAATTGCAGCAATTTCGCTGTAAATAATGGTAATAAAAACTTTAATTTTCGGCATATTTTTCATGTGTATTATTTTAAATAAATTTAATTACATATAATTAGTTAAAGTTAACAGAATACAACGTTCTGTATAGGTTTATACAATTTGTTGATGTTTTTTTGCTTTACATAGTTTTTAGGCAGCAAACTTAAAACTAATTAAAAAACTAGCATACTAAATCACAGTGTTTTTTCCCAAGTGAAAAAATTTGCATAAAAAGCTACAAAAATTTCTAGAATTTTAAATACATACATATTTTGCGAATTGCTATAAAAATATAGATATATGGGATTTTTAACTTGAATTAATTTTGGATATAAAACGTACATTAAAACATAATTTTCGCATATGAAAAACAAATATTTCTCCTTTAGCAGCAACATTATAATATTAATAATAATATGATAATAATAATAATAATAAGATTAAGCATAAATGGCTAACAATTAAAATGCATAAAACAAAAACAAAAATTGCTGTTCACAAAAGGCAACAAACAAATTTTGGATTTAGCGCCTGCAGTTTTCCATATATATATATATATATATATATATATATAACCATATATTGGCATTAATAAACTAAATTTAGAAGATAATAATTAATAATAAATGTGGCTTGAAAATTGAATCACAAAATTGGCGCACGTTTGCAATTTGTTCAACATTAGGTTTAGTAGGAGCTCATTTGTATATTACATATAGAGTTTTTAGTGAATTGTGTTTAAAGTATTATATTTTTCACATGCTACTAATTACGTATCACTGGTTCGTTGTCAGCTGTATCACGTCTTTTTGGGGCAGCGCAGATAGCGCAATACCGCATAGCCCAGGCCGCGAAATACCAGAAAGAACATCATCAATACGAGCGTATTTAGCCAGAGTGGCGATGTGGAGTTTTGTGCTTTGAGTATTTCCTCATATGGAATGAATTTGGTTGTCTGCTGTTTGCATATCTCATAGCTGCTCGGTGAGCCACAGCTGTAAATGCAAATGTTTTAGATATGGAAATGGATAAAAATTCAATGACTTCAAATACATATACATATTTATATACACGCAGTATACATATATATATATATATATATAAGTACGAATTGCTTACCTAATAGCCGGACCCTCGCGGAACTCAAGTATTTGCATATTCTGGTATGCATAGTGTATCATCGATGTGTAACGTATCCAGCTGAGCCCTTCCGGAATGCGTGACGATAGATAGCCGCCAAAGAGTTGCGTGGCCAGCGTATACAATGCACTCAACGTAATGCTCACATTCATATCCATGCAACAGGCGCCAATAAAAAAGCCAACACTTTGCGCCACAATCGTATTCAACAGCAGAAATATGAGCATCAAAAAGAAGAGCTTAAAGCTGCACATAAAAAAAAATTAAATTATTTAATAAGTCAATTAATATTTTAGTTGGCAGTTGCAGATATTTACCTGCTGCAGCCCAGCATGGGATAGCTAATCATGAGGTAGACAGTGGGCAACGTTATGACCAAAGGCAGCTCGGCACACATTTTGGCCAGATAGTAGGCAGAGAGGCGATATGCGCCCGAACGACGCTCCTTGCTAATCACCTCACGTTCCGAAGGAACTAAGCAAATGAACAGGAAATAAAATATTAAATCAATTTTATAATAAATATTAAAAGTAAACAAATAAATAATGCATTAAAAATAAGTTAAAGGTTAAAGCTCAAGTCAAAATCGAAGTGTCGATTAAAAATTGATAAATAAATTGGAAAATTATGAAAATATATATTAAACAGATTTTCGAGCTTAATAAGTCTAATCCAATAATTTTATTGTCCAAAACTCTTACTCACATGAATTGAGCGCACCGAAGAGCGCAAAGAGCATCCAATAGGTTTGGGAGAAGAACATCCAGCCCTGGAGATCGTGCAGGAACTCCTCGGTGCGTGGCAGCTGAAACCAAATGGCGCCCGCCATCAGCGCCAGGCCAATGGTCTGGAACCAATTCAGTTTGGACAACATGCGCGGCTTGGCCTCCTTGAAGTTGCGGCTGGTTAAGACGCTGAACTGTGTGTGGAAACGTGTGGGATACGAAAGCCAATCCTCATCGTTGGCGGAACACTTGCCAACGCAATACGATTGGCAATCACTGGATGCACAGGAACTAAAATTCGATTGCGAATCGGCGCCGCACCAAACTAAATGCTGAGCAGCTTCCTCATCCGCTTCGCAGCTGCTCGTCGTGTGATGTAAATCAGCATATTGATGATGACGATGCTGATGATGATTGTGATTGTGATTGTGATGTCGCTGATTGTAATAGTTGTTGATGATGTCGTTGATCAGAATGGTGTCGTGCTGCTGCTTTGACTTATCTGGACTGCTTATGCAACTGCGATTCAAATAGTTGCCATGCGATTCTCTGGCGGCAATGAACAGCTTCTCCCGTATATCCGGATACGACTTTAACTGTTCCACTGCAAAAGAGAGAATATGAATAAAAATGTTTTGAATTTATCTGTTTAGCTTTTCACTTACACACAAAGTCAGCGGGATTATAGTGTGGCTGGATGGTCACCCCAATATCCTCAAAATGCCTGTAGATATTGTTCACCTCGCCAAAGTAGGCAGTGCGTCCCTGATGCAACAGCAGCAGCCTATCAAACATGTGAAACATCTGCGACGACGGCTGATGCACGCTTATCACAATCGTCTTCTGCTCCAGCTGCGCATAACGCTTCAGCACCTTCATCAACGAAATCGCCGAGTGACTATCCAATCCGGAAGTGGGCTCCTAGAAATTAAACAAAAGTTATCAAATTTATTATATTAAAAATAATTTGATTTGAATTTAATTCTTCTTTAAAATTGAGAATAGATTGAAATCGATTTTTCATATATTTATTTAAAACTATTTCATAATAAAACTAATAAAAAAAACCCAAATCTATATGGCTTAAAGTCTAGCAAAAAGGAAATGTTTAAGCTAGAAATTAATCAGGAAAAACATTAAAACAAAATTCAAAAATCGGCATAAATATTCAAATCAGATTTTGTTTTAGCAAAGTTAGGCTAAAAAGTGAGCTAAAAAATACATTTACTAATGATAACAACTCTGTTTTCTATAAACTTTAAACTTTAAGCTGAATTTCGACTTTCGTTTAGATGTTTGTTTTGCTTTAGTTTAAAAGTTAAAAAAAACTATAAAATGAACTAAAAAAAAATAAATAACTATATATATATTTTTTTTAAGTTACCCTTTAAACTACACTTTATTTATAAACTTTGCTAAGCTTGTGGGTAGATTTGAATTATTTTTGTACTCACATCGAGCAGCATTAGGAGTGGATTGGTCAGCAGTTCGCAGGCGATGTTGGCGCGCTTCTTCTCGCCGCCAGAGAGACCACGATTGAGGTAATCACCAAACTTGGTCTGCTGGCAACCGGTGAGTTCCAGCGTGTCCAAAATGTGATCGACGAGACGCAGCTTCTCGGCACGCGCCATTGACTCGGGCAAACGAAGCAGCGCCGTATACATGACGGTCTCGCGCAACGTTAGCTGTGTGAAAAAGATCTCCTCTTGGAGCACATAGCCAATCTTGCGGCGCCACTTCTTTGAGAGCGGCTCGCGGTTGAGATAAACGCTGCCGCTCTCAAAGTGCCGCTGACCGCTGAGGCAATCCAGCAATGTTGTTTTGCCGCTGCCCGAGGGTCCCATAATGGCCAGCACCTCGCCGGGACTGAAGAAACGCAGACGCAGACGGAGACGCAGACGCAGACAGAGAAAGAGAAAGAGAGAAAGAGAGGGAGAGAGAGAGGGGAAGAGTGGTTTTTGTTGTTGTTAGTTGTCACTGGTTCAGTGGGTTTTGTTGATATTTATTGTGCCACTGGTGCGCAATGTTGTTTATTTTTTGTTGTTGATGGTTGGTTGATTGGTTGGTTGCTTTTGCTTGTTTGGTCGTTGGTTTTTTGTTGTTGTTACCTGACTAATCCACTCACATCGGAAAGTATTTTGCGTTCGTTGTGCAACACGTTTAAATTCTGAAATGTCAACTGTAATGTGGGTAGTTTTTGTTGTTGTTGTTGTTGGTGTTGTTGATGTTGGCCAAGTTGCTGTTGCTGTTGCTGTTGGTTTTGGTGTGCAATTGGTTGCTGCTGTTGTTGTTGTTGTAGCTTGAAGGGAAATGTCAACGAAGGCGTCTGTGCGTCACTGAAAATGAGATAAAAATGTATTAGGATTATAAATTAAAGTAACTTATGGCTGTTTAAAAATAGTTATACACATTACAAAAAAACAACTAGAGCAAATAAATTACTATAATACAAAGTAAAAATACAAAGATATAGCATACAATGTAAATTATGATGCCCATACAATAAAAATACATTGTAAATGAAATGATTTAAAATGTTTTTGAGGCTGCACTTAAATTTAACACGCAGTGATAAGAGATGCACAAAAGTATGCAAGCAAATAAAAAACTCAATTTATTTTAACGTCAAATTATGGCAATATCAAAACCCTATCAGCAATTTTATTTAAGGAATAGTTTTGTCTATGTTTTCTAATGGAATCGCAAAGTGTTAAGAATGTGAATGTATAATAAATGTTTGGGCATAGTGAAATTGGACAATTATACGTTTTACAGTTTTCTGATACCCTGGTTACACCAATCGATTGGTATAAAGAAGCAAAAGTCAATGCACCCCTCCAAAGACTAAAAAAAAAAAAAATAAAAATAAAAGTAAAATCAGTGTGCGCTATATGTATATGTAAACACATACACGTGTACATATGTATATGAGTGTGTATGTGTTTATTTCTTTATGTGAGCAATAATACAACGGGCTGTTGTTGGTTCTCACTGTCAACTGTTATCGGCGATATCACATGTGTGTGGTGACGGACGCATTATCACAACCACTCTCCCATTGTGTCTCTCTCACTCACTCTCTTTGTCTGCCTCAGTCACGCACGCACGCATCACGCACTCTCTGCTTTTGGTGTTCTCTGTTTTCTTTTACTCAACTCTCGGTCAATGCTTTTGGTTCCGCACTCCTCCCACAACACAGCATATGCACAGATACCAACGCAGCCCGAACGAGTCAATAGCCTCTGCTCATGCCTCCCCTTTCTACTTCTCTCTCTCTCTCTCTCTCACACTATCTATGTCTGTGTCACTCTCTTGTTGTTTTTGTTGTTGTTTTTGCGTACCTATCAAATATATTTAAATATTTTCTTTTTACTGAGCTGAGCCTCCTCTGCCTTAAAATACTGCGCAACTTGCAGAGAATTCTGCTCAAATTAAAAAAGAAGGTGTAGCCAGCCACCAACAAATTTTATAAATAATATTATATAGCTCCAAAATGCAGCATCCAGCGAAAAAAAAAATGTAAATGTTCGAAATGGGAAGCCAAAGTAAATAGAGAGTGCAATGAACCGCAATGTGCGTGCATATGAGACAGCAACATCAACAACAACATTAACAACAACAACAACAACAACAATAGCGGCAGCAATAACCACAACAGCAACAACAATAACAACAACAGCGACGTGAGGCACAGGCCCCAAGTGGGGGTCAATGCAGTCAGCAAGAGACAACGTCAAACAAAGCATACGCACACAATCACACACATACACACATACACACACACACGCACAACAAGAGCTACAGATACATGAATTGTTGCATGCGCATGCAAAGTATCTGATGAATGCCTAGGAGTAGTCTTACACACACACACACACACACACACACACACACCCAAATGCATTCAATGTCCGGGTCTGATATGAACTGACAGCATGTCTTAACAATTGTCTTAACACTCACAAATGCATTCTTACCCAGCATGGCTCAAACATCAAAGTTAAGTTGTTTTCTTTATGAGACCAAGTAGGTTAAATTAAAGCTTTTGCGTGCTGTAAAATATGAATTTAATCAAAAGATTTAAGACATTGACAACATTGAGAAATTCATATATATATCTTGGTCAGAAATAGCTATTAACATTATACTTAACAGATATTATAAATTTATTTCAACTGTAACTTCTGCCATTTTCACTGAGCAAATCAATGTTTAATATTAACTTTCAGTGAATGGTGAAATATTTTATTATAAATAATTCCTTTGACGAAAAAACTCTGAATTTCATTATAAACCTCAATATTATTTTTTATTTTTTATATTAAAAAGACAGTCATTTTTAATAAAGTTATGTCATTTGTCAAATATCAAAAGTTATAATTTCTTCGCCTACAGCTATTTCATATGATAAATCCTATTTGCATATTGGTCAGAATATCTTTTACCTCATCAACGGGTCTTAGATAAATTAAACAGTTTAGACAAGCCGTCAAAGAGGCCTACGTGAGCCTTGTCCCAGATAATCCAAAGAAAAAACTCAAACACAGCTCAAAAAATTCTAAGGTTGTCGACAAATGACGACAAATGATTTCAAATTAAAAGAAAGTAGAAAAACCGAGTTTTGGATACCGGGCAACAATCGTATTTTTATTTTTGTTTGCTTCTCATTTTGTATTTTGAGTTTTTTTTCTTTTCTTTGTTGTATTGACAACAATTTC
This sequence comes from Drosophila melanosoma, assembly GCA_035042045.1. Classification (NCBI taxonomy): domain Eukaryota; kingdom Metazoa; phylum Arthropoda; class Insecta; order Diptera; family Drosophilidae; genus Drosophila; species Drosophila melanosoma. The sequence goes on along the minus strand of JAWNLY010000203.1, from coordinate 2,055,776 downwards.
TCCCACCAATATGCTGACTGTGAAGTTTGTTCGCTGTTTTTTTTTCTCACCAGGCGCGTGTTAAATAATATTTTTTTGGTTCTAGCTTTTGAAATAATTAATAAATGCCATCACTGCATTTATTGAGGAACCGCGCCATCTGAGCCATGTTTTGCTTAATGGGTCAGTGCGAGAAATACCATAACAAATTCATGACTGTGCCAGAAGTTAAACCAAGCAAATAAAAAAAAAAAAACGAAAAACGAATAAAAATTACAAGGTTATCAGAACTGCCATGCCAAAGGGCGAAATTGATTGCATTTGCAATAAAAGACTTTAGGCGATAAGTAGATTGGATAAAAAATTGTATTTAGATTAATTAAAAAAAGGATACTGTAAAGCAGAGACATTAAAAATAATACGGTACATTCCCATTTTCGAAAGTAGCTGAACAAGACAAGACATAATATTAAAGCAACAAGTTTCTATTTGATAGTCGTCATTAGTGCGGGTCCAGCGAAAGTGTTCAAACGCCAGTTCCCAAAATCAAACAAAAAAATCAAATAAAAAAATAAAAACTTAAAAAATTAAAGATAAACATACAAAACTGCATAATGAACTAAAACTAATTTAACAAAAAAAAAAACAAATATAATATAAAAGTTAAGCAGACAGAATTGGCAATGCTCTCTTTTTTTTGTTGGAAATTGAAATATTTGAAAATTAACAAAACCAATTAAGATTAAATACTTCTTATGAAGATGCAACAAGAAAGTTGAGACCAGACTGCATAACAACGTTCATATTTTTGTTGGGTATAATTTATGTAATTAATGAACAACACAACAATAATATTTAACAACTAAAACAACAACACTCAACATCAACATTAACTGACTGATTGAGTATGATGCCATTTTGATGTTGATTAAGGCCACTAAGGCAAACAGCTTTCTAGTTGTTGTTTTTAACTGTTAAAGGCAGCCTCTATGCTTAACGGGGACGAAAGAGATATATGTATACATATATATAAAGATAGAGATAGTGATTGGCACGGGGGGCGGGGACGGGCGTAGGTCTGGCGCTTCTTGTATTCGCGCAAAAGGTTGTTGACTCTTTACAACAGCAAAACAGACGCGAAAATAATATAATTCGCACACACACACGCACATCGGCGCTCTCACGCATGGAAAGAAGGTGAGTAAAAAAAAAACACCAAAAACAAAAACAACAAAAAACACGCCAAAATTACGTGAAAGTTTGGCATACAACAGCAGCACACGCACACACACACACACACACACACATGCAGCTTAGCAGCAGCGCACGCAATCAAAAGACAAATTTTTCAAATTCTTATCGCGTTTTTTATTTATTTATTTTTATTTTATTATAATTATTTTGTTTTTTTTTTTATTGTGAATACATTGACCGATATTAAACAAGTCGCATGTTTACGCAAGTTGAACTGGTGTGTGCGAGTGTCAGTCTGTGTGTGTGAGTGTGTATTAAGGGTTTGCAGAGTTCATTGACAGCGCCTTTTATTTTCTTTTTCTTGGAATTGGTAGGCCCCTTTTCTATGTTCGGTTGGCATCATTATTTTTTTTTTTTTTGGGTATTATGCGAACTTTTATAATTTCAAGAGTTTTGCAATTTGAATGTTTAAAAATAAAAGCAATAATTTAAATATAAATAGTTAATGGCAGACAAAAGAATTGGGTCATCAATTAATTGTTGTTTATTTTTATTATTTTGTATTTGTTTTGTCTATTAAAATTTTTGCAATTTATTTGATGTTCTCTATTTTTTTGAAAATGTTTTGCTCAACTGATTTTAATTAATTTTTTTGCGATGCGATGGAACTTCCTAAACAAATTGACAAATGCGGAACATGGATTCCTATATATATATATATATATATATATATATATAGGTTCTATATATGTATATATATTATATATTTAGTTTGTTCGCTTTTGTCTTTCATTTCAAAGCTATGACCACGCTCAATTGCGTTTTTTTTTTAGTTGATTGTGGTTTTTTGTTGCTGTTGTTGTCTTTCTTTTTTGGCGTGTTAGTGACCCAATTCTTTTGTTTGCTTGCTTTGGTCGCTTTGGTCATTTCTTTTTGATTTGTTATTTATGACCGACTTAATTTGTGGCCTCGACTATGCAAATTTGTTGTCTTCATTTAGGTGCTTATTTTTTTTTTCTTTTTTGTTATGGTTCTGCACTCAAAAAGAGTTAGCGGGGAAAATATATCTTAAAGTTTGCATTCCTAAACGTATATCTACCTGATCAGGCATATCAAACGATCTGGCCAAGGTCGCTGTTATATTTAACTGATCAAATGTTACGATTGAAATATGCTTAAAAGATTTGTATTTTATAATGGTATTTGGTATTGTTACTTATTTTTTGTACAGGGTGTTTGTCTAGTCATGCACTCAATATTCAATTATTTGTGACATTTTTTCGATTTGGGTTTTTGCCATGTGAAATATGTGCAAGGCTTTTGTAATCAAAAATCGGACTCTTGCAGGCGGCAACAGTTAGGCCAAAACACGAGTCGTATACGTAATTTATGCATGCACATAACCAGCTATATATATATATATATATATATAAATTACACATATGTATGTTTTCATATCATTTCCAGTTCTTGACTGTGTTATGTGTGGGTGTTTTTGGTGTAGTTTTATTTATTTATTCTATTTTTCTTTCTATAAATTGAATTTGAAAGGTGGCTTAGAAAGCAGGCAACAGAACGCAGAAAAGTCAACCAACTACTTTCAGAGTTGACCAACTTTGGCTAACAGACCAAAGATTACACTAGATTACATTATATAAGCGCTACGTAATTGAATTGTGTGACGGGTCTTTAAGCGGGCCGGAGGGGGGACGACGACTATTCGACATGGTGGCAACACTTGTTGACATTCGACGAGAGGAAGTTCATAAATATGAAGCGCTTTCTTCTCCGTTTTTTTTTTTTATTTTTGCACACAGTTTCACGAACTTTCACGTCACATTGTGTGGTAATTAGTTTGATGGGAATTATGCTTCCTAGTTTTTTATTTCCCCCTCCTCTGCCCGTTTGTCTATGATTTTTTTTTACATTTTTTGTTATTTTTTTTTTTTTGCAATTGATTGGCATTGGCCAAGTGGGCCATCAGTTTGGTGTCTGCGACTTGTATGTGTATAATTTAGCATATTAATTGACACAGTTGCCAGCTTTTTTTTCTCCTCTCCTTGCTGCTTTGCTTTTTGTTGTTATTATTGTTGTTGTTATGGTTGTTGTTGTTGTTGTTGCAGTTCTACGCACTTTCTCTTCATGAAATCTTTATGAACTATGCAAAAGCAATGCAGAAAATGTCACGTGAAAGCCACAAAATGCATTTAATACTTAAATATATACTTCAATGGCCAGCCATATTATTGCCAGCGACACATTTGAAAGTGTCATCTCAACTGGGTCACATCAGCACAGCTACAGAGTTACACAGCTGCCCCAAGCTATAAATCTGACAGAGCTTCGTATATATGAAACTCGAGATGCAAGCTGCAAGTTGCAAGTTGCTAGCTGCGTCTTGCGAGTGATGAGCGATGTTAGTCTCCACAATTACATAACTATGTTTAACATCTTAATATGCAGCATAAAGGTAAAAAAAAAAACGAAAAAAAAACAGAAAAAAAAAATAAAAATAAATATAAGCGCAAATATTGAAAGTAGAGTTGAGTGCATTTCAGTTGAGCGGAAGTAAACAGCCGTCAAAAACAACCATAAAAGCCACAAAAGCTGAAACTGAAATAAATTTCATATTGCGCATCTGAGCAGCATTCAGTGCAAAATCAATAGATATATACAAGGCATAAGCCGCTTTCGGAAGCGTAAAGATTATATTATATATATTTTTTACATATATTTTCTTTATAATTAATTTGCACATAATAATAAAAACAAAATTGATTCAAATTTGTTTTCAAAAAAAGGTCACTTCAAGTTAAGTGTTTTACTTGGTTTTATCAAACGTTGCGTTGCATATGCCAGCTGCAACTCCCCTCCCCCTGCCGCATGGCTGTCTACGCCCATGTTCAAAAGTAGGTTCAAAGGCATCACAGAAAACCAAACAAATTTAACAGTTTGCATTTCAGACATGCAAAGGCAATAAATTAATTAAATATATATACTGAAATGTTTTTCCACAGAATTTCATTTAAATCCAATTTGTTCTACAACATGAGAATTTCTCATATACGAATCGATCTCTCTGACAATCACAACAGACAGTTCATTAAGAGATGTTACCCGTTAGAGCTCCGTTACAGTACATCTGTTGTAAGAGCTACCTATTTTTAGTACAACCTGTCCATGTCAGCAAATTTCCATAATTCAATTATGTGTGTATATATATATATATATATATATATATACTTGACATATAATTGAAATGCAGAGCTAAGTTCAGGCCCTACGTTATCTTATCAGCATTATCGGAATTATGAAAACGGGAGAAATGCTCGCAATTCAAATGAAATTCATTGGCATTTTCACCCACTGTGAAGTGACAGTCGCTCATCCAGTTGAGTTGATGATAACAACGCGTGCCGACAAGATGAGAGACGACAGACGACAGACGATACTCGGAAAGCTGAGGCGACAGCAACAACAACAACAACAACAACGAGAAGTGATAATCAGTCTGTTTATACAGATGCGACCCACACCAAGGCAACATAAACAACAATAATAATAATAACAACAACAACAAAAACAACATCTAGTGAAATACTGACGAAAAGAAAACTCAGTGAAACTTGGGGGAAAAAGTCGGCTGTGAGCGCCACAAAAATGTCTTTGACTGCGGAAAAATAAGGCAGTGAAGTGTCATAAACAATGGCAATAGGCGAAAGGTGGAGAAAAGCCCATAGACATGCTTAGCGCAGAAGGGGTGGGGTGAGGCGGGAAGGTGGGTGGTAGTAAGTGGAAATGTGGAAAAGTGGAAGAATACTTATTTCTAGCTGCAATGTTGCATTCAGTTTTGTATGCGCTTTCAATTAGCCAAAGTCTCGCGTATTTGTGAAATCTTGGCAACAACAATATAATGCGGCCTTGTCACTGTCAAATGTATCTTGTATCTAGTATCTGAATATGCACATATTTCTGTGTGTGTCAGTAGCTGCAACGTATTCATTTTAAGCAATTAAATGTGAATTGAACTTAGCTATATATACAAATATCGCAATATATATATATATATATATATATACTTGTGCTAGTTGTTGAAAAAATATGACAATTTGGAAATGGCACACAAACTAAATTATTTATTTGTGTTTTGTGCTTGAGAGTAAGTCAAACAAATTTAATTGCTTTAAAAAAGAGAAACCTTGCACTAAGCTCTAATCTTAATCTATAATTTAAATATTTTGGAGCTTAACCTTGTAAATTTCTATCTGTGAAAGGTTTCCTTCAACTTTCACCCATTTTGGCTGCTATCAATGATTTACTAAGTCAAAATTTAGTCGTTGCTTGGCATAACAAAAATGTATTTGTATATTAATTGTTAACAATAATAATAATAGTTAATAATATTTAATATTAATAATTAAACAATGTATAAAAGCATTGTTTATTTTGTTAGAGTTTACCATTTCTAAAGAAATTATGAAAAATGGACTTCCTTAACGCCTTGTTTGTACTTAACATGTTTCATTTGTTTTGTGGACCAGAGCAATCATTAGCCAATTACCCAATTTAAAGCTGCTTGCTTGAAAACTACTTAAATATGGACTTAAAAGCGCTAGTTCTGTGGGCGTTTTTATGGCATTACAAATACGCGCTTAATTTCTGTTATTATATCACATCATATGTTGATCGACTAGCCTAATTGAGGGTTTCGCAATCTACATTTTCACGATACGCAGGTTTTGGGCGTATCTCCTCGATTATTATATAGTTGAGAAAATTGACAAGTATATTAAGTCGTTAAACACAGATGAAAGTGCTTATTAAATATGAGCTTAATTTATGAAAGTTTTAAGGGTTCATTGAACTGGTTCGCAAAAAAGATTTGTAATCTTTATGCAAGGTTTTAGAGAGAATTACCATTAAAATTTCTCTAAATTAATATGCCCGAATCCAGTAAATATATATACATATATTCCCGATCAGCAGCAGTTCTTGCCCACTATAGAAGATTCTCTTATTATAATATATTATTCACAGTTTTGGCAATTGCAAGAAATTTGAATTGGTAAATAATATTCTCAGATATATTTTTGATTAAATCTAAGAATAATTGAATATGGGATATGGAACACAGTTTTGTTAGCCAAACGGTTTTTTCCTATTTAATAAAACCCTATCAAAAAACCTACTATTTTATCTCTCGACTATATTATTCTAGCTTATTTGTATCCAACAAATTTAAAAATTTTCCTTTATGGAGATGTTATTTATTACAGTCATTATCACGTTATTAACACGTAATATTTGTAATATTCTGAAAAGTGACAACTGCATTTGTTATTCACTATATTGTGATAAATGTAGTAGAAAAAAAGCGTAGAAACTCAAAAGACTTGAAAGAGTTACTATATATATAAGTCGTGTCCGCAGTATTGTGCCAATAAAAATACAAGAAATGAAAACCAAAATGTGCAACTAGCTGCTCAAAGTGACTGGAAACGTCGCATCGTTTGAAAGACATTAAATTGTTGCAAAGGACAGAAAGAGAGAGGAGAGGAGGATGGTTGGGGGGGGGGCAGGCGAATATGTGCACATATACAGACTAGGAATTGAGCAATAACGACAAAGGGCAAACGCGGAACGCTGAAATGAAACGCATAGCGAATGCCTAAAACAAACAAATAAACAAATGAAATGAACAAATGACGTGCAGGCCAACGCCGCCAACTCTGCTGCGTGTGTGTGTGTGTGTGTATTGCAGAGACGCAAAAACTAAGAAAAAAGAATAAATACAAAAAAAAAACAAGCTTAAAACCGCGTTGAAAACGTGCGAATGGCGTCGACGCCGGCAGAGCGACGCCGACAGCAACGACGGCCATTGAACCTGCCAAGTGGAGCTCAGAATTGGCGAAAGTGAAGACCCACTGCCGCAAGCCAGATAGACGGAGGCGGAGAGTAAAACAGAGAGAAAAAGATAGAGAGAGAGAGGGAGAGAGCGAAAGAGTAGGAGAGATACAGGAGTAGTCGTTTTTGGGAGAGCGATCGCTTGGATGACGCAGTCGCATCAAAAGGCAATACCAACAACAATAACAAAACTGACGATGCCGATGATGATGGTGTAGAAATAACACAGTGCGATTAGAAGCAGCGAGCGAACAAACGAGCGAGAGCAGACGCAAGACAAGACACACTAACAGACTGACTGACTGAGTGACTGACTGACTGAGTGACTGAGTGACTCCTAGCACACACTGATAATCATCGTCTTGTGTTTATCATCATTGTTGCAGTCGCTGCTTCTTGGAAGAAAAACCGAATGCAGCCAAATAATGAAGAGACACAACAATAACTAACAGCAAAAGAAAAACAACAATTTTTTTGATCACATCACAAACAATACACACACACACACATAGCAGACAAACCAAACAACAAAACATAAAAAAAAAACGCAATTTGTTTAAAATGTAGGTCTATAGGTTTCTCGAAACCCCCATGTGAAAGACGACGAAGCGGCGCAACCGCAGCAGCAGCTAAAGCAGCGTCGACGACAGCGTCAGCAGCAGCAGCAGCAGCAGTAGATAGCCATGGCAACAGCAACAACAGCCGGCTAACAGCAGCAACAACACACTCACACACACACACACAGACACACACACACTGGAATTGCCTTTTCCCCCATCATCCATCGCTTGAAGCATTTAATGTTGTACACGCGATTACACTGAGCGAACAAACACAAAAAAAAATAAAATGGAATAGAATATTTTGAGATTGAGAACTCAAGAAAACGAAATAAAAAAAAAAACAGCAAATTTAAATAGTAAATGATGATTAGACTTCAAGTTAAATATGTACATATTTATGGATATTTATAAGCCAACTTTTAATGAATCAAAAAAATAAAATTTGAATAGTGAATAAGCGTTTAAATATGCACATAAATGTTGCTATTTATGCACAAATTGATCAAACGAGTTATTCCCAAATTGTAACTTCTACTGCGAACACAAAGCAATACTGCTTTAAGTATCAAGATTTTTCTTGCAGTGTGCACACACAGTTTTTCCGTTCTTAACACGAAAACAGGCGGACTACTTGGATCTAAGCAACAGCAACTTAAGATTATTAGCTGCCTCTTATTGTTGATGATTTTTATATTCTTTTGTTTGTTGTTGTCGTCGCTCGTTGATCTTAATGTAATAGCTTCAAGTGTGTGTGTCTGTGTGTGTGTGTGTGTGTGTGAGCCTTTTTTCATTATGTGTATTTGGGCACATCAGCCGACAACAACTGACTTCCATTTAGCTGGTTCAACTTAAGAAATAGGAGAACAAAAAAACTGTGCAACTTTGTTGATTTGAGTTGCTGGGGCGCCTCAAGAGCCACAAAATGCTTGGCGCATATTTTTTTTTTTTTATTTACTTATTTTAGCCTAATGCCATTACGCACACATGCACAGCAGTTGCGGCCTGCTTTGTTTTTTTATTTTTTATTTTATTTTTTGAGTGTGCCAAGCTCTGCGCTTTGGCTTCCTTAAAAATGTGTTTTGAATTTTATAGCCAAGCATGTTGAATGATTTAATGGCTCCCAGTTTTGTTTAGAGCTTGAAAAGTATTGTTCATTGCACATTTTATGTGCACCTCTTATGCAATTTGTTGCATCCAGTCACACTCCAAATGCCAAAACAGGCTAGACGCTTTTTATGAGTCATAAAAAACAGTGATTAAAACTTAAATGCAAATTTGACATTGCAGTCTGTTTTGTTAAGTACAACGCATAATGTTGTATTGCATTTTAAAACAAAGTTTCTGTGGTTTATTGGTATTAAAATGTATAACAATTTTATTTTAAATTAACATTACATGGCTAAAGCCGAGTTCAAGTTTGAATAGACTATCTTTTGATTCCTGCGCTGCTGCACTGAATTTAATTAATATTTTCATTTTCATATACAAAATTATATTCGCTTGCATTTGAATTATTTTGTACGCATATTGATTTCTTGTATTTTATTAAGCACCTCTGCTTACACAACCGAGTTTTGGTAACAACAAGTCAAGCATCGTAATTAGAATGTAAATTTATTGTGGAAAGCATTAACAGATTATAATCATAGTTTTGCTTGCCTTTACATTACTTTGACCGTAATTTTTGAATGCATTATGGAATTGCATTTAAATTTTCAAATACAATTTCTCCATTATAAATAACAAATGCATTAAGAAATTGTTACAATCATATGAACACCAAATAACAAGTTTAATCAGGAAAGAATACAATCCGTACAATAACAATTTATATTATTTACTCTTAGAGGCCTTAACTGAAATTACAATACAGCCAACTTAATTTTCTGCCTCTTTTATTTCAAGCTTTTAGTTGGAATTTAACCAATTTAGAATGTTTTGCACTAATTGAAATGCATTTCCAATGCTTCAATTAAAACTGAATGCCTAATTATGCTCGTTATTGCTTCAATATCCAAATAATATGCAAATATTTTTATAAATAACTCTGTTTAATTAGGACAGCTTTGTTTTCAATAAATCAAGCAACGTAGTAGATATGTTCATTTTGTTCTAATCCAATATTAAATGGCTTATGTAATGAATTAATTCTTATGCTAAACAAAATAACGTATTAATTGCAATTATTTATATACATTTATACACCGACGCACAAGCATTTGGGGCGTATGAGTATTTCGTTTACATATTGTGTATACGCCATGTATTTTATTCTATTTATAAATAACTTAATTTTCATGTCTCACAAAATGCAAAACTAAAATGAACAGTTGATGGATGACGCTCATCACAATGAGTATCTATCAAAACAATAATGATGTTTGGCCAAAGTTCAAGAACGTTCATTTGACATGAACTTGCAAAGTCATGATATAATGCAATAGAAGTGAATGCACTCAACAATGCCCGCCAGCGATAGGAACAACAACAACAACAGCAGCAGCAGCGGCAACTATGTCGTCAACAACAATGAAAACTGACAGTCGCTGCAACCGCAATTTAAACTAATAACTTGCAACAGCAACAGAAACAACCACAACAACAACAACAACAACAACAACAACAATATCAGCAACATGAAGAACAAGAAGAGCAACAATGACAATGACAATAATTTATTTTTGAATTAATTTTTATTCGTTTGCTAAGCAACAATAACAATACACATGCAGCTTTAAACCACAGAAGTCAACGACGACGACGACGTTGACTGCAACAGCGACTGCAACTGCGACGTTGACAGCGACAGCGACTCTGACAGTGACAGTTGACAGTCGACGCTTTGACGTTGGCCTCCATTGCCAGCCGCCAGTCGACAGTCGTCAACGCCCCCGCTGGCACACGCACGTGTCTCGCAGCCCTACACTCAGAACAAAATTTAGATTTTAAGGTAAAAAAAATACAAATACAAAAAAATGCCTAGAAAAAGATTTTGTAAGCTTAGAAAGTATATTAAAAAAATAGTTTAAATTTATTGTGGTTTTTCAAAATGATTACTGAATTTTAGTGGCCAATATTTTTCTGAGTGCAGTTGGACTTCCCACTCGGTGCTGCTGCGACCGCTGCGACCACTGCGCTGCTGCTGTGTGTTATTGACACTGACTCAGTCTAACGGTAGATAAAACCTAAACGCGATAACTTGCAACAATGTATGCAACTGCATCAGCTGCAGCAGCAGCAGCAGCAGCACCAGCAGTTGTTTGTTTAATTTCCTATTCTAGATTAAATTATAATAAATTGCAGTTTCTATTCTGTCTGCTGTCTGGTTTTTGCATTGCGCAATGCGCTTTGCTTGTGACATTTCGCGACGGCGCTAATTTGATTTGTCATGTGGCAACGATATTACCCCTTCTATTCCAAATGCATCCCAAAGACCGCCGGAGCAGATGCAGCAAATGTTCCAGGCCTCAACGTTGACATCTGGTCGCCACACATAGAGAGAAAGAGGGAGATTTGAGAGAGGCTGCACAGAGATTGAAAAAGATTTGTGTTTCTCACCCAAAGTGCGTTCAACTTGTGACTCAGAGCTAAGTGTCTCTAATCTCTAACAAATGATTCACATAAAGCAAATTAGCTAATTTGGATGATAATTAAATGTTAAGAATAATAAAATTCATATAAGAAACAATTTTATGCAACCAACATTTGATAATAATGTATATTTATTTAATTCGAGCGATAACTTAAAGCGTTTCAAGAATATCGATAAGTATCGATTTCCGGTAGATATCACAAAACCGACAGCAGAATCGAAATTTAAAATGTCAGTTTGAATAGAATACATCCAAGCATATTTTTAAAATAGTTCCACCTAGAACAGATCAGCTCTCATTTATTGAACAAATTATTATCAGCAATATTATATTTAACAGCTGTTTCAAGGGTCAACATCTTTAATTTCTTGTTTCCATATTCTGCTATTTTACCAAAAACTATATCTCAATGATAGACATAGCTTGATGGGCAGCTGCATGTCTTTTTTAACTATTGGATTTTCTAAGAACTCAAATTTTATGTGTGCTTGTCAAGTTTCTGTGCGGGTTTTTACCTGATCCACAACTATTGCTGCTGGTGGCCCATCCTTGCCTCAAGCCAACTGTACCTAGAAACTAGCTGAAACTGAATCGTAGAAGAGTTCTCCAAAAGAAGTTGATGATGATGGGAAACAATGAAATTCAATGCCTTGTTTCTATAATATCTAAACAGAACTAGCTAAATCAAATAGCGAAACAGCAAATTCAACCGAACCCAACCCAACTCAAACTCAACTCAACTCAATTCAAATGCGCCATTTAATGTTGCCCCATTGAGTGTTGTTTGGTGTCTGTTGTTGTTGTTGTTGTTGTCGTTGTTGTTGCATTTGACACGCCTGTTGCTTTTATTGTTATGTGTGTGTGTGTGTGTGTGAGTGTGTGTGTGTTGGTTGTGCGTGTGTTATCAAGACAAAACTTGACCTACATACGAGTTTATTAACCGGTTTCTAGTAGCATCAATTGGCAGTAAGAAAAGGGTTGCAAATATTTAAATATGTGCAAAAGTTTGCGTTAGAATTATCAATGGCTACAAAGTGGATTAAAAACTTTAAGATCTACGAATAGAAAAGTTATTTTTTTTCTCAGCATTGGTGCTGTTGTGTTAATAATTAATTAATAATTTTATACATTTTGCTATTTTATTTTTAAATCATAGCAAAAATTGACAATTTGGAGCACGTCAGAGTTTTATTTTTTTACGGATTCAAATAAAGTTTAAACGGAAGGCAAATAAAGTTTAAATGCTTTTCAGACTTGAAATTTTCATTACTTTGTCAAATGCCGATTTCATTCTCTATTTATAAATGATGCTTTTATAAAATTCATTACCTATACGAAAAATAAATTTAAAACTTAAAACACATTTTTGGGCATATCAAATAAAATACAATTTGATTATTGTCCAATTCCCTCTAAAGCTGTCAAGCTGTCCATTACGGAAATGCAGACTGTGCACACACACTGATTCACACACACATAAAGCAATCGAGCATTCGCATCGACTATGAGCCATTAGCCTAGTTAGGCATATACAAGTATCGCCCCATTGTGGATTGGATTTGAAGTGATCCGATAGCGACTTGGACTTCATCTCAGTTGCAATTCATTTAGATTTCTTGCTGACTTCAACGTGGGCGTTGTCAGCGATCGAGGAGGAGATGGAGTGGCGGTGGGGGGGGGAGGGACAGGGCTATGTGCCGATAATGCTTCAATATGAAACAAAAATAAATAAATAAAATGCCAAGAGAACAGAAAATGGGAATGTTTGTGTTCTGCGTTTTGTTTGTGTGCCAAGAATGCGTTCTGCCTGTGCCCAGTCTTCATCTACTTAATTTTCATCATCAACATCATCATCATCATCATCATCATCGTCATCGTATTCGTCTTCTTCTGCTTGCTGTCCATTTTATACTCGGTTTTGGGTTCAACAAACTTTAATCGCACATTAACCGCTCGAATTCCAAAATTGATCCAAGCCGATTCAATGGAAATGGAAATAAAATCGAGGCACACGCACAAATTGCAGCCCATCGCAACGCTATCAAAAAAAATCAATTTTCGGCTTTTTTTGTTTTCGCTTTAAAATACCAAAAGTTCTATAAACATTAAAGATCTATGTGTGTGTGTGTGTGTGTATGTTCTGTTTTGATGCACAAGCTGTTTGGATTGGAAATTTATTGTGGCATCAGCAGCAACTGTAGCGATAACTATGAGAATTTATATCCATATGAAAATATACATTTATCTAGAAATATTCAAAGATATTAACATATTTTCAAATAATATGCATAACTTTATTTATTTATCTTCTGATAGATTTACTTTTATATAAAAAATAAATACAATTCTAAATGATAATAGATGTTGCCTAAATATGTTGAACTAGAGTAAAAAATTGATATTTAGATTTTTTAAATTTATCGATAACTGACTTCATATTCATAGCATCAGTTTTCCGATAAAAATAACAGATACATTTTCAAAGATAAGGCTTAAGCTCAGCCTAAACATTTATCAACTTTAATGTTGTATTTTGGAACGGCTGCAAAATGTTATATAATAATTATAAAAATCTACCATTTATTAAAGAAGTTTGTAGAAAATATTTTGTAATTCCTATTGAACAATAAACATTTATAGTTGTTTGCTAAAGTGCTTTGAAAGTGGAATGAACTAGTGCAATAAACCAGTTCAAAAGCAATTCAAAAACAGGCTTTATTATTCATTTGATTGATAGTGACAATAAAAATAATCAATTCAAAGATCTAGATTAATTTGTTGGTCGGTTATAAATTTTATAAATGTTAACCTTAGAAACTCAAATCTAACATTTTTCTATAAAAGTATGATTATTTCTCATTATAGTTTTCTCACGAATAAATTATAAGAAATTTTCATGTTTTTATCAAAATAAAAATTTGTTAGATCAATTAAAGCAACTATTGTTTTTTTTTTAACTTTTTTGCTCAGTGTAAACCATGTTGGGTTTTATTTTGGAGCTGTTGCAATTGCAGATAAAATTACTTCTTTAATTCGTTGTCACTTGGCAGTGTCGAGGCAGCTGACTGACAATCTAACTGCCCAACTGACTGACGTCTATTACCACATTTACACACACACACAACACAAACACACACATTCACACTGAATTGACTCATAAATGGCTGGTGGTGAGTGGATTCAAGTGCATATTTCGGTTAATTTGAATTACAGTCGCACAGTTCTATTGTGCGCCCGATAAAAGGTTGAGAGTTACAGTCAATACTCTATAGTATATTGTAAATCGTATATAGTATATGGATTTTGTTGTATTGTAAGCCGCAAGAAGTGGCTTCAGTTCAGCCTCGATTTGGATTGCCTGCAATTTAGTTGCAGAAATTAAATTAAATTCAATTACAATGTGCACAACACAATGTGTACTCTATGTGTGTGTGTGTGTGTGCGAGTGTATGCGTGTGTGTGTTGAGTGCAACTTCATTATGTGCATTTAACATAAATATTTTTCAATTATTATGCGATTTAAAGTGCACTCAGTGCATGCACTTTTGTGGCGCACTGTTCTCCAATTTGAATGCATTTTAGTTTTCAAGTTGTTTTTGTTTATTTTTTATTTTTTGTGGCACGTTTTAATTTTTTTTTTCTTTTGCCTCTGCCTGTTATTGCAGTTTCTTTTTCCGTATTTTATTTATTTTTTTGTTTTTTGGAAATCTCGTGCATCTGTTGTCGCAATTTTTGCAAGAAAATTGGTTCACAGTTGACCCAGTTTTTTTTTGGTAGTTGTTAAATTGAGGGAAGAGATCGGAGAGGAAGAGAGAGAGATAGAGAGAGGTGGAGAGAAAAGTGGAAGAATGAATCTTATGCTCGTTTAGCAGCTGGCGGCCAGCAAAGATCAACAACAAAATCAACTAAAAAAAAAAAGTAAGATTGGCACCAAAAATACTGCAACAAGATGTTTGGCAGCAATGTGGAGCAGAAAGTTGTGGCAAAGACGAGAAAAGAGGGGCAATGGGGGAGGATCGCAACCACAATAACAAGCCGACGGAGAGTGTGTGGAGTGGTTTGTGTGGTTAACTTTTGGAAATAAATTCTTGAAATGTTTATGGGAGAAAATGGAGTGCGCTTTTTGAGGCCAACGCAATACGCAATATGCCTAAGTGCATTGCGGCTTTAAGTTGTCGAAAACTAAAGTATAAACAAAAATATGCATAAATTTAAACAACTGACATGCTAAACGAAGAGTGCATATTGAGTTAATCTCAGTAAAAAGTATTACAGTATGAATATATTTTGATTTGTTATCAAAAATGTATTCATGTTTTCATATTTCAAGTGAAATTCAAATGCTTACTGCAACACTTATAAATACAGCAGAAAGAAGACTTCAAACCAATTATATAGTATATATATATACAGTATATATAGTAACATGTACTTCAGTAATAGTTTGTTTTTCTCATGGCTTGAAAAACTATTCATAATAATATTTCTTTGATATCGCTAACTTAATTGGCTGCATCATTTGAATGAGCATCAATCAATCGCATAGCTCTAAGGCGATTATATATATATATGCATATATGAATGTATCTTTGTATGTATGTATGTATTTTGTTGTGAAGCTAAAGTTATAAAAAAAAAAGGTATTTTGTTTTTTTGTCTGACATTCCTGATGGTGGCAGTTACTTTTATTTAGCTTGTTGTCGTCTGGCGTCCTGCAGCAGTCAGCGGCAATACTAACTGGTATAAGTAACCATACCTTAATACATATTCGAATATAATCCCCAGTACCTCTCCCACATGCCTGCCCCCTCAACGGCGACAAAATGCAGCGACTGCAGCTGCCAACAGAGACTTAACTCAAAAACCTGCTCCTTGCACCGAATACGTAGCTTCTGTTCGTAAACTCAATATATACCCTGGCCAAATGTGTCACACTTGGGGTATACATGGCGATAATTCAGATATTCATAATAATAAATTCAATTTTCTGACTCTAAATTTAAGAATCAAATCAAAGCATCAACTTCTGATTTAAAAAAATGAATCTTCTTTTTACGAACAGAGTAGCGATTAGTCGGTTGCAGCTGGATTGGTTTTACTCGTTTAACTTTATTTTTGTGATGTTTATGTTTTGTGCATGGGACTTTGCTGATATTCTTGAGTTGCATGCAGTTGTTGCGTTGTTGCTGCCCCAAATTTTTATAGGTGAAATTATACGCACACTGCACTTTTTGACTCAAGTGTTTTTTTTTGTTGGTTATTTTTTATTGAGTTTTGAGTTTTGTTTTTTTTAGAGAGTTGCTTGCTTTAAGCTGCAGTGTTAGTTCTAAGTTGAGATCTTTTGCTTCCTTTGGCATATTTGGCTGTCTCGCAAGATCAACAAAAATTGGGTCAAAAAACAAAAACCGAAAAAAGTGGGGGGAAAGAATAAAAAACAAAAACGAAAACGAAGCAAAGAAAAGAAAACAAAAACATAAGAAGAAGAAGAAGAGGGGAAAAAAAACTCACCTTTTGGCATCGGATAAAATGCAAGTTTTGACCAGGTTGGCGGCAGCGGCAGACAGATTATCCGTACTTGGTAATGTTGTTTGTGATGTGTGCGTAAAGTCTGAGGATGTAGAGGAAGATGAAGAAGACGCTGATGATGTTGTTGATGCTGCCGAAGAGCAACTAGTTGTAGCTGCTGCTGCTGCTGCTGCGGCTGATGCTGTGACTGCAACTGTTGCTGCTGAGGCAACTGTTGGGGCTGCTGTTGCAATTGGCTGCACATCGATTTGTAGGCGACAATCGGCAGCCACAATTTTGGCCAGATTGCGTCGGCTGGCAACCAACGGTACCTGCTCCATGATGCCAGATGAAGTAGATGTCGATGATTCGTTATCGGAATCGGCTGAATTGGCTTTGGCCTGGTCAACACTTTCCAGCGCTAACAAATTCATTGGCATTTTTTCACACTTTGCCTTTGGCTTCTTGGCTTTTAATTCTTCAGCTGCCTGTGGAATTTTTTGAATTTTTGTTGCGGCGTTGTTGCTGCTGCTGTTGTTGTTGTTGTTATTATTGTTGTTGTTGTTGGCGGCAACAACTGCAACTGTTTCCTGTTTAGTCAACAGCAACAGCGGCATTGTTGTTGTTGTTGTTGTTGCGGCTGCTGCTGCTGATGATGATGACGACGTTTTAGTATTAACTGCTGCTGGCAGTTGTTGTTGCTGTGCTGCTCCTGTTGTTGTTGCTGGCAATGTTGCTGCTGCTGCTGCTGCTGCTGCTGCTGCTGCTGCTGCTTTTAATGACTCCTCAACAACTTGTTCAGCTGCTGTTGCTGCTTTTGTTGCTGCTGCTGCTCCTGCTGTTGTTGTTGTTGCTGAATTTATAATTGCCGGCTGCTGCTGCTGCTGCTGTTGCGTGGCAAGAGCGGCTCCACCTTCTGGTATAATTGTTGCAAAAATTTGTTCGCCAAATATGAAAAGATCCTTGGAAATAATCATTATCACCTTTTTGTGATGTTGTTGCTCGTTTTTGTTTATGGATTAAATTTTCTGTTGCTCTTTTTGTAAATGTAAAATGTTTCTTTATGAAAACACGTTTTGCTTTCGAGCATTTAACATACGAAATATTTGTGATTTTCGATTTTCAATATATATATAAATATATTAATGGAAGTTTTACGCGCATTTCATAATTTTGCAGGCTGTAAAACGAGTTGCAAAAAAAAGATATACAAGATAATTAAAGAAATATTACTTTTATAATTTACTTTAATTTGTATTATATTATGGATTAAATAACCAGAAATGGATCTAAGATATTTTGTGAAAAAAAATAATAAATAAATGAAGAGCAGTTTTGTGAATTGAAAACTTGGAATGCAATATAAATGAATAAATAAATTAATCATTTGTAAATAATAAAAGTGGATATTAAATTTTAAAGAGTAAATTTAATTACTGAAACAAAATGTCTCATTGTTGTTTATATTTAAATGATCTTTTTGATTTTCGCAATGGAGAAATTGAAAAATGAAAAACAGACTCTTTGTATCCGTGGATAATCAAATGTTGTTTGTTCTTTGTTCACAATTTGTTGATGTATTTATTTTTAGCACTTGCAAATAATGATCACAAAACTTCGGCCGAGAGTCGCAACACAAAAATCAAAGAAATTTATATGAAATTATTTTGTAAGCCGCTTCTAACGGAGAGACACTGAGAGAGAGCCAGTGGGGGAGAGAGCGATGTAAAGGTAGATCGAGAGCGAGAGAGAGAGAGAGAGGAGCCTTAATTCTGTTATAGTTTGTCAATAAAATCCCGCGCGAAACAAAGCGCCAGAACAGAATGTCAGTTTATGTGTTTTATGCATGTATGTGTGTATGTGCATGCATAAAATATAAATGTAAACATTGCAAAAACAACAAGCGGGTGTCAAGAAAAAAAACGGCAGAAAAAAACAAAAATGATAAAAAAAAAACACGCACCCAAAAGCAGCGAATCGGCAAACTGGCGATGAATCTCGTTCCTTGGACTGCAGTTGCGCAGTTGTAGCGCGGGGTAACAGAGAGGGAAAGAAGGGGGAGTAAAGGAGTAGACAAGTTGAGTCTTGTTTGTAAAACTGATATTTTGTTTTATTTATATTTCTTTTTGCAAATCAGCTGCGCTTTAAGCAACAAGAAGCACGTTGCAAGATGATATCACTTTTTCTCTTCATTTACTTTAATGCATTTGTTTGATTTGATTTGAAACATTTTGAGGACACATGAAAACACTCTTTTTTCAGCAAACTCACAGACAGGAACAACAAAATCAACAACACACAGAACACATGGGAGAACCGAGAACCGAGAAACAGAAACAGAAACCGAAACGAAACGCGGTTAACGAAAAAAGATGTAAAAACTGACTTCTTAATGCTGCTGCATTGTTGTTGGTGCGACGTCGGCGATCGACTAACTGAATTGGAATTGAAAGCTGAACGGTGGCGACTACGACAACTTTCTGACAAGAGCGAGCGGACGCGATGCGCGTTACGTAGTACAACCAACGGCGGCCGATTTCGATCTCATACTGATCACCGTTAAACGCTGTTTGCCTGTTGCTGTTGCTGCTGCTGCTGCTGCTCCGACCGTCGCGTCGCAGTCAGCGTCAAAGAGCGCGCGCAGGCCGTGTATGAATGACAATTTTAACAGCAAATTCTCTCCCCAAAAACTTAAGCAGCGTGGCTGCGTCTCCCAAGGCACACACTGCACGTGCGTGTGGAGCTTATGCTTTCTCTTTGCTGTAAGCTTACATGCTGTTAAAACGTCATTAGCGTAACACAATGTAACACTTTGTTTCTGTTAAAGGGCTCTCTCTCTGTCTTTTTCTCTGTAATCAGTCATTGATAGTGAATCGTGGAGCTCACAAATTCTTTCAACGGATAAAAGCAACAAATGCTTTTATGATGCTAATCGAAAAAAAATAACAGCTACCCTCTAGCCTGTTCAGATGTTTACTTGGTGATAGATATTGCCTAATATTTACACTGGGCATAAAAAAGACTACTAATTCCGGATTAAAGAACAGAATGTATTCAAACCCAAAAAAGTCGCGTCATAGTGAGTATAGAAATATAACAATTTGAATCATATTTTTCAATTATTGTGATATTTTTATTACATATTTTTTTAAAGTGTATATTCATTAATTTGACAAGTTGAAGCTTGACGTTTATCAAGTTTGGTAACGTTTTTGTTTTATTTAATAACATTTCCGGGAGACAATGCCAGTAGTTTTTTTAAGACCATATTTTTTTCATATAAATTTGTTTGGCAATAAAATGTGCGTGTTTGAATTAAGCTTATCAGTCATTAAACTTTAACAATAGAAAAATAGCAAAGAAAACTCAGTGAATATTGTGAAGAAGAAGATGAACAGCCTCAGTGCGTAAGAAATTTGCCTAAGATAAATGTGTACGGAATAATCATGATTTTGACTTCTCAGCTGGCATATGTGAAAGGAGTGGGGCTATTAAGTTTATGGCATGTGCCATAAAAATTAGCTATACGCTTAATTCTGTTGTTGCTTCCTCTATTTTTTTGCTCGTTCCAATTATGTGCGTATCTTGTGGCTGTTTGTGTCTGCTGCTGATACTTATTTTTTCCAATGACTTTTTTTCTTATAGGCACATTGCAAATGTGCGCGCGACGCTGACAGCAAGAAACGCCAATACAAGCGCAAACGCACTCACGCACACGCATACACACACACATAATCACACTCAAAAGCACACGCACTTGCTCTTAACCTTGAAAAGTTAAAACTGAACGAACACAGTATTTCGTAGTTTTTATTTTTTTCTTTCTCCTTTCTGTGTTTCTACGTGTGTGTGTCCAAGTGTTGGTTTGTCCATGTGTTTTTGTATGCTTATGTGTGTGTGTGTGCGTACAGCTCTTTTGGGCAGTGCTGATAACATTTTGTTTTTGCTTTCTTTTCTTTCTTTCTTTTGTGCGTTTATTGCTCTGCACGCACTCACACACGCAAGCACAGTCACAGACACACCAATAAGGAAGCATTATAATTTGTTTGCGCAATTTGCGGAATTTTCTATAGTTTTATTAGCTTATTGCTAATTTGTAATATTTTGAAATGATGATTTCGAAATTACATTGTGTCACCATTTGCGTACTTATTTTCACTGCATTATCTCGGCATTAAATGAACTCTGCCGGCTATCAGTCAATTTATTTTTTTTTATTTGTTTACTTTGTCAGCTGTAATGCAAGGGAAATATACAAGAATCTTGACTCACTGGCCCAAAAAACCAGATGAAAAGCTTATTATTTTACTTAAAATAATACAAACATAATTTTTAGATTAAGGGGAACTTGAGCTTAACCTATATTTTAATAGAAACCAAGTGCAATGACACTAAAGGGTATACAAGTATTAAGCAACTTTAAAAATGTGTTCGGTTTTAATAGAAGCTACATTTTTATTATTATGAATTTTATATTTAGCTGAAGTTCTTTTCCTGCTGTAAACAAAAACATTATTGTGGCTGCCTCAAAGTATGCAACCGTTATTACAGCGAAGGCCAAAGCTTGTTGACTGTGTGAAAGGATCCGTTGGGAACATTTGTTACTAATTCTGAGAATATGGAAACTAATCAAACCAAAGTTGTTATTTTATAAAATGCAAAAATGAGAAGAAACTTGTAAAAGTTTTTTACGTGAATTTTTTTTCGCTGCGAATGGATATGCAAACAACAATTTAATTTGATAAGCTTTAACTGTATTTTTTTTAACAGCCTAAATTTTTCCAGTATTAAATTTTCATATTCGAAGTTTCTAAAAAGTATTACCTCTGCTTTTGTTGTTTGTTTAGTCAACAGCTCGAGCTGAAATATCATATCATCCGCCTCACAGATCTCAAGCAATAATCAACTGAAATATTACAGAATTTTCAATAGTTTTAATAAATTTTTCAAGAAATACATAAAAAATGGATCAACCCATTGTATCCATATATGATATGTTGGTGATGCGGCGCCAACAGCAGCAACAGCAAACGGATTTAACGCAGAGTTGTGCCACTCAATCGAAGTCCGGATCGGAGCAGAAGAGCCGCAACAAGATATCGGGCGAGATCAAGTGGAAGCCGGGATCTCGAATGGCCAGCAATGTGGTAACTGCCACGCATATGACGCAAAAATGGTCGACAATCTTATCGCCTTCGCGGAGCAGAAAGGAGGTAGTCAATCAACTGGTCGAGAAGCTGGCCGTTAAACGTTCTAAGAAGAAACCCATTGCGGCATCTTTGCAGAGTGCGAAGCTCGCCGAGCGTCCCGCTACCTTACCAAGGAAACCAAAAAAGGCCAACAAATCATCGCGAGGCAGTGCATCCAGTAATTCTCGCATACATCTCGCTCTTTCGCCGCGCAACAAGAATTCGTTGATCAAGCCAAAAGTTAAACGAGAAACATATCCCAAGGCCAAGCCTCTCAATGAGCCGAAATTAGCCAGATCCAAGAATCCCGTTGCTATCAAGGCACATCGCGTTGGAGGTCAGATCAAAAATTCCAACATTGTGGCAAAATCAATGGTAGCTGATAATGCCGCTCGATATCGCATCTGAAAGACGACATTATCAACTGCAAATTGAAAGTTAAGGGAACTAAATATTAAAAAAACAGAATCATATTTGTGGCAATTTGCGGGATTGTTTGCAGCTTCTTTTGATGGGTTTAAATATAGACAAACGTTGCCAAATTTCAAGTTTTTGTTAAGCACATTTCAAGAAAGTAAATAAAAAGTATTAAAATTAATTATAAAACAATATTTTTGCAATATTTTTTTATGGCTATATCATTTTATCAATAACTGCTCTCCATTCGCAAAAGTCGATTTTAATCAATTTCCGATAGTAAAAACAAAGACAACATTTTACATGTAAACCCTTTAATTTGATTATTATTGATAATACAGTTATGTATTTTCGGATTTTGGCTGTGAATTTATCCAAATCGATATATCATAAGCCATTTGATCTCATAAATATATTGTACCAAAGCATTTAAAATGCACTACAAATATTAATTACATAATCATTGTTTTATTTGTATTTGTTTTTTTTTTTTTAATATTTTGCATTTTATAATAAATTAGAATTTCTTAATGACATCATTTTAACAATTTTGCTTAATTTTTTGTTAGCCAATTTTATATATTTTTGCTTTTTTGCTTTCCATATATGTGGGGGATGTTTTTTAGTTTTTGTTTTTCGAATACATATTTTCAAATGTGTGGTTTTTGCATACATTTTGTTTGGAAAAGTTGTGTCATTAAAATGCAACATCTACAAACTAAGAATACTTGAATCTATAAGTAGTACTCGTACATATGAATATTATGAATAAGCCATGGGATTCTACACATTTTATCAATTATGTTTAGCACTTATGCTGAATAGTGTTGCTTCGGTTTCGGACTGTAAACGGAGCGCCAAAAACGATTAAAGAGTTGTTACAAAAGCAAAAACCGAAGAAAAATAAATATATTATAAAAAGATTGCACACATTTTGTGGTATTTTTTGTTTCGTAATTCGTAAATATACAAAAATCTTGTAAAGAAATATTTTTGTATTGTTATATTGGTTTTCTGGTATAATTTATATAAAAATTACAAAAAAAATAAATCTTTAATTTTATATTTTGCAACTTTTGCGCTCAATCAGACATGGAAAAGTGGTTACATATTTTAAATGAATTTTTTAAAACAAAAATTCAAGGAGCACAATTAAAAATCTTTTGATTTTTTTTTCACTTGCAGTTGCTGGCATGTATGTATGTATGTGTGTGTGTATGTGTGTGTGTATGTTTGTCTGTGTGTGATGTGTTGTGTTGTTGTGTTTTTCAAATACTTTGAGAAATTGTTTTTAAAGCGTCAACGCAAAAACAAAATAAACATAAATGCAGCGACTAAAAAACACTTTGAGACTAAACTAGACAAAAATGTATACAAAATGTAAATTCATTATTATTAAATACATTGATTAACTGATAGAGTGAACTAAAAGCGATACTACTTAAGGGCAAAAACTAACCAATTAACACAAACAATTGTTTCTTTTTGTGACTAAATATTGAGTTTAGTGCCACATTTTGAAATTGAATTTCAACTATTTGGTGGCTGCGTGTTCTCAACACATTCAGTAGTTGCCAGAACGAAAAAGGAACTGATTGGAACATATTTTCTAGGCCTTTTCTTGTTATTGGAGGGCTGTTACGGGGCTTGGGAGTTAGAGGGGTGTATTGTGCTGAAAGGGCGGCTAGGGTCTCAAGACTTCAGCCAAAGTCTTTTCAGTCTGAAATTAAAACGAAAAAACATCCGTTAGATAAAACATAAAATAAAAGAAATTATAATAAAATCATAAAAGCTAAATGAAAAAATATAATTTCTTTGAAATGACTTTGAGCCAAAAACTGTGTATTCAAATTGATGAAAACTAATAAGAAAATAAATATATTAAATATAAATATTTTAAACTGACTTAATTAACTTGCATTTTTAATTAAATTTTTAAATTTTTTGCATTTCTTAATTTGGTAATGACGCAGTCAAAAATAAATTTATATTAATAAATAAAATAAATAACGATAATATGTTAAGGGAGGCAAGTGTGTCGTATAGGTAAATACATATAAAACATATATCTAATTTGGAAGCAACAATTTCTTTTGTTTTTGGTTGGACACAATGAACATGAATTACACATTTTTTTTTACTTTGCTTTTGCTTGGCTTTTTAGCCAGTTGTTTGTATTCGTTTTTTAAGGGGTTCTCTTAATTGGTTGCTTAGAATTCCGAATGCAATAAATCAATGCGTTGACGCAGGTGTCCATCGTTGTAGATCTTTTCGCAAACGATGCTCACCTTTTTTAGCAGCTCAATGGATGTTTCGAGCACCTGATGCCATTTGCGTATCTCCAATTCGTGTGACAATTCCTGCTGTCGCAGCAATTCCAGCCAATCTTGATTCGTATTGGGTAGTTCCCTTAACAGAACAAACAAAATTTTGTAACAAGTTCATTTTAATTGTGGTCGAATGACAACAACACTCACTTGAGGGCTGCCAAAGTGGCCATGCGGGCACGCCGGCTGAGATCGACATCAATGTGTTCCTCCAGCTTCCAGAGCTTAAGTAGTAATATCACATTTAATGTCAGCAGCAAGCACATTAAGAATATTATAAAGATTGACAAGCCTTTATGTCTGAATCTATCTCGGCCTTGACCGAATTGATGGCCACCCGCCAGCAACTGTTGCTGCTGCTGAGCGGTCAACAACTTCTGCTGCCGACTGCCAGCGCCGCCGCCACCAGCAGCTCCATGAGCCAGGCCAGCAGCAGCTCCAACGCCAGCAACGCCGCCAGCGGCCTTCAACTTCGAGTCCCAATTGTCCAGTGTTTCGGGTTTGCCCGCTTGTGCGGAGCCAGCGATTGCTTCCTCCAAGGGGCGAACTTGTGTGGCGGTACCTGTACAAAATGGGCAAATAATGCAATACATTAAAAATCAAAAAATTAAGCAGTTAAATTGTGGGCTACGCAGCTACAGCAACAAAAACAAACAACGCTCGAATGCAACAAAAATTAAGTATAAATGCAAGCATGCAACTTATCGTTAAGGATCCAACAATACTAAAATAACAAACAGGATGCGGCTCAAGCAAAAGCGATGAGCAGGCGATTGCCACAAAAAGGCAAGTTTTTGAGCAAAAAATGGTTAATGGAAAAAGGTTTTTAAAGCCAAACGGAAATTGAGGCTTCATTTTAAGGTTTAATTATTATTTAGACTCTATCTGGTTTGGATTGGAATTAAGAATGAATAATAGATATATACAAAGGTCAGTTTATCTAAATTACAAATGTTATATCTACTATTAAATACTATTTTTAAAAGCAATGTCATTTTAACTAACTGTATATTATGATGGCATTTAAGTTCTAATTGAAATTACAAGTAATCTATTAAGAATATAATTTATTTTCATAATTATTTGTTGATTAATTTCGACTTTTAGCTAATGCAGATATTTAAATATGGAATGAAACCAATTTGAAGGTTTTTTTTAACATGCTAAACTACGATTTATGAGCATGCATAATGCATTTCAATTGAATATATATTCTATATATATATATATATATATATATATATATACATAATCTATATATATATATATTCTATATATAATAATAAATCTCAAATCAAATTTAAACTGCCTGTTGTCAATCGCTTTTGCTTTCATAGGGGTTTTACTTAGCGCCATAAATACGCTTTATACCTGGACATGTGTGGAATTTGGCCTTATGATGCTGACAATTTTGTTGCTTTGGATTATATAGCATATGTTGCTGATGTGACGCCTGCAACTGTTGCTGTTGCGGTTGTTGTTGTTGTTGATGTTGATGTTGGGGCAAGTGTTGGTGTTGATGCTGTGAATGATGATGTTGTTGTGAATGATAAGAAGTCAATTGTTTGCTGTCATTGTCCGTGCTGCTTGCTGTTGTTGTTGTTGTTGTTGCTGTTGCTGAAGTAACCAATTGCTGATGTTTGAAGCCTGTGTGTTGTTGATGTTGTTGTTTTTTTTATATTTAACAGCTAGTTTGCAGCTTGTTCTAGTTGTGCGTGTGTGTGTGTGTTTGTGTGTGATTAAAAGAAGCAATAGCAATGGCATTTTTGGCATTGACAATGAATTTTGTATTCGCATATTGATTTTGCATTGTTTTCGTTTTTGTTGGTTTGCATTGCTTTTCGTTGCTGTTGTTGCTGCTTAATGTTAATGTCTGCTGATTAAATGAATGCTTACCACGTCTTGGCCGTCGTCCCTTGCCCTTGGCGGGCGGAATACAAGTCTCGCTCTGCAGCGCATGCAGTTGGGATCCAAAGAAATCCTCTAAACCAGCCCACGTGTTCTTCTCAATGAATCCCTTGACAACGCCCCAAATGGACTTTTTGTATTTGATTTGCGCATGTATCGACAACATTGTATGATCATCCACAGTGCTGCAAAAGACAATTTGACAGTTTTTGAAATGTACTTGAAGTAAATTTGAAATTTGAATAGTCACCGCGCCAAACAAAAGTGGATGAGCACACTGAAGCTATCCGCATAGGGTATGCCCGCATTGACGCTGTTCACATCTATCGAATAGAGTTCACCCGGTTTGCTGCACTCGCGCATCGTTTGAAATTCGGTGACCTGTGGACAGACGACAACAAAGATTAATGATTGTCAACTATATTAGCCCAAATGACAATGCTTGCAATTCACCTTTGAGGTCTTTGGGCCCACAGAGGCGGCCAATTGTACGGTAACATTAACCAGCCGCACATTTTGACCCTCATCGTTCT
This sequence comes from Drosophila melanosoma, assembly GCA_035042045.1. NCBI lineage: Eukaryota > Metazoa > Arthropoda > Insecta > Diptera > Drosophilidae > Drosophila > Drosophila melanosoma. The sequence goes on along the minus strand of JAWNLY010000203.1, from coordinate 2,028,664 downwards.
TGTCCCATTCGCCCATTATTAAATCTGTTGATTTTCGTAAATCATGGAAATCCGTAATGAATTTTGATTTGGAGAATAGCAAATTGAAGAGGGTATCAACCCGAATTGGCAGAATTGTGTGCACAATTTGGCGACCCTCGTGCGTCGATGTGCATTCCGTGCTCGGCACAAACCTGCAAGGCAAAACACATTAATTAAAATATGAAATAAAAACATTTGCAATTTAAAATCTATTTGAAAACCAATTCGGCTTATATAAAAAAAAATATATGCTGCTTACGGCAGATTGTTCGCCTCGGAGTCGGATGAGTCCGATACATCTGTGGGTCCAGCTTCGGCATTATTTTTATTCGCCAATTCAACATCGCGTTGACGCTGATTTTTGCTCACTTTGCGCTTGGCATCGGGTGCATGGTTCTGTGTTGACTCAGATGCCGTTGCCGTTGCAGATTGACTGCTGTGCTTATCGGCTTTTCGCTCAGCAGCTGTAGAAACACCACTACCACCACCACCACCAGCACTAACTTTGGCTGTGGCAGTGGTTGTGCTTGCAGCAGTTGTGGTTGTTGTAGTTGTCGTTGTGCTGGTGTTGCTGCCGCTTTGATTGCTGGTGTTGCTGTTGGTGTTGGTGCTGGGCACGCTAGGAGAGACGCTGGTTGCTAAGTGCTCCGTTGCCTTGACGGAGCTGAGTGTCAGCTCTTTGGCATTGGCCTTCATTTTCTTGTTGGATTTGCGTGTATTGTCGTTGACCTTATTGTCGGAGCCACTTGCCGAGGCGTTGGCCGACGAATTCACGTTCGACGATTTGCTTGAGTTGAAGAAATATTTCGTTTTCGATTTGCGTGTTGTGGCACTGACTATGCCACCGCCACTGCTGGCGCTACTGTTGCCGCTTTGCAGTTGCACCGTATTGTTGATGCTCTGATTTGAGTTGCTCTTCTCGCCACCGAGATCTTCAATGGCCGTTTGAAAATCAACGTAGGTTTCAGTTTCTGATGTATCCAGTGTGGGATCTATGTAATCCTCATCGTCCGAAGTCAAGCCCAGTTCATCGCCGTAGCAATTGTGCACATAACGCCAAATCTCCTGCGGCGAGAACGGTTTGTTCATCAACGTATTCTGCCAGACGCGAAAGAGCATCAAATATGACTTATCACGCGACGCGAATGTCGCAAAGAAGAACTTCTCCTTGGCGGTCGATATCGAAATGGCATTCGGTATAACCAGAGCGGTTTTATCCTTCGTTATATTCGTCACATCCTTCCATTTAATGCTCACATACGTTTCCCAACTAAAGATATTCGCATGGAAGCAAGCGTAATTCTGTGACACGTATAGACGACCCTGCACCAAAATATCTCTTTGCAGCGCACACGAGTAGTCTGCAAAAATATAGAAATGATAATTATTTGTGGAATATAATTAAACTGAATAATTATGTTGATTAAGCGCATAAACCAAGTGACAAGTTTTCCATATATGTTAGCCCATTTGAAATTGAGTTTTATTAAAAATGTGTGCAACTATTAAAATTGCTTTAATGACACTTTTTTTGTTACCTGGCAACATATATAATAAATGCAGATATTGTTATTATTTAGGTCATACTTTTTTTTTGGTGTAAAAGGTAATCAGTGATCAGGCTAATAAACCAACAACAATAAACACACGTGATTTACAATCATTTCTGGTAATTCAAGTTTTTTGTTATCTGTGCCACAAAATCAACAATAATTTAAATCCAACACTTGGCAATGATGATTGTTAGTCACATTTAAGCCAGTTACTCACCAACAATTAGGCGCTCCTCGTTGGGCACCTCTTTGAATAGTTTCTTGAAATCCTCGGCACGTGATTTATAGTTGGGATAGATGACGTTGTACCAGGACTTCTTCTTGGCGCGCTCTGATAGACGGGATGTGCCCTTGCTGGGCTTCTCATTGGTTATGGATTCCCCACGTAAAGTGACGCTATCGGATTCGCTTACTTTGCTCTGTGCATCCTGAAATATTTATAAATATATATATTTTTTTATTTTTAGTTGCATTCGATTATTAATCATGGCCAATAGGCAAACAGTACATACAACTAGTCTGATTCATATGAATTTGTCGGCATATCTGCTTCATTTGGGGTCTCAACAGGTGATTCTTATCAGCTAACTGAATATGCCTCCCGAGTTTTATAATTGTGGTTCATTAATGATTTATTGTACTTTTTTTGTTGTTGTATAATCTGATGCGATCGATTCGCATACTTTTGACCGACTTTTTCTACTGCTGCTCTCTTTGCCGCATCGCGTCGCACATTGAATTCCAATTTACAAATAACCAAACGATACTCGCCAAATACTATCAGCCTTATCAAAGTGGTAAAGCTTCGACCAATAAATATTTACTGAGCTTTTTCGGCTTATACCCTGTATGGGGTTGGAGAGGGCTCTCTTGAGTTGAATATGCTGTTTCTTATAAAAATACATATTTATATATTTATATACAAAATGTGTATTTTGTGTTTAACAATTTAACTTAATAAGTTATAACTTGAAGATAGCCTAAACTAATCCATTTGAAGGCATTTGGAATCTAACTAAAATTATATTCAAGTATTTTAGCGAAATATAGGTCATCAAGTAGTTAATCACTGATGGTTTAATATTTTACCACTTAATCGGCAGACAATATTGAAGGTTATTCCGAATCTGGTAACAAATTGTTGCTCGACAAGCGAAGCAAGTTTGAAAAGTGAAGCATTTAATACAAATCGAATCAACTGATTTACTGTTGCACGAATTCATTTACTATTGCTTAGTTATGTTATCAACACTTCCGTTATTTTTTAATTCTTTGTTCTCTGTTATATTTGATGTGGTTGGTAACGTGCTAATGAGCAGAGCCGTTTAATATTGAAAGCTCAAAAGTGTGCTTACTAAGAGAGCACTTAAGAGAGTTAAGAAACAACATAAACTAAAGAGCGTTCTCTTAAAAGCTGCTCACAATAAAAAACCTAAGTTTTTGTGAATGAAGCTAAAACGCTAAATCGAAAGAATAGCTTAAAACAGCTTTAAGATTCAACTTAGATAGTTTTAAAATAACTGTTAACTGACATATAAATTACCAATATTACCTTAAGCTAATAAATAAAAAAAAAATAATATTTAAAAACAATTCTAAAAATTGAACTAATTTTGTAAAATATTTAAGTATTGCCTCAACTGGAACTTTTTAGTTCTCAATTTTAGTTAACAGTCCATTTGGTAAATGCTGCCTTTTTTCTCACCTCATCCCGACCACTGCTTGAGGTGGATAACTTGGATGGTTTGCCCTTGGAGCTGGTTGAGCTCTTGCGACTGCTTGGACTATCCGTGCAGGAGCTGCTCGCTCGCTGCCCGTTGGAATCGACGCTCTGTGATTGCGTCTGCTGTTGCTGTTGCTGTTGCTGTTGCTCCCTGGCCTCGGCCTGGGCAATGGTAATGCTGGGTGTGGCAGCCTGTTGACCTAACTGCTGATTGGCAGGATCTACTTCTTGCTGGGTGCTGCTCCTGTTGTTGCTGTTGTTACTGTTGCTATTGCTGAGTGTCTCGTGACTAGGCACAGGCGCAGCGGAAGCGGATGTGTTTTGTGTTGAAGACAACGACGTGGAAAGTGTGCTGTTCCGCTCGAGTGTGCCAGATGCCTCCTGTATGGTGCTTAAAGTGCTTGAGTTGTTGCTGTTGCCAGTGGTTGTTGTTGTTGTTGTGATTGTGATTTCATCACAAATGGAATCTCGCCTAAAACAAGAGAACAGTGTGATTAAGTTGCTCATTAAGTGTATATATAGTATAAATTGAGATATATACAAATATCGTATTACTTGAGTTTAGAATAGTGCGGAACATGTTGAACTAGAAGGCATGCAAATTTTGTACAAGTTGTGTGAATCCAAAAATTGAATACTTAACGCTTCTGGCTCTGGTCGGACCGTGGCAAGATTTGTGAACTGATCACCTACCTGTCGCCATTATTGCTACTATGTGTGGATTTATTATCATCCTGTTCAGCTTCCAGTTTCTGTTGTTGTTGTTGTTGTTGTTGCTGCTGCTGCTGCTGTTGCTGCTGCTGTTGCTGCTGCTGCTGTTGGGGCAATTGTTGCTTCTGTTGCTGCTGCTGCTGCAGTTCTTCTTTTTGTTGTGGCTCACAAATCATGTTTGTGGCATCGGCAGGCAGCTCAAAGTGGCTCACAGCAGAAGCAGACGACGTTGTTGTTGTTGTCGATGTTGTTGTTGTTGTCGTAGCAGCTGTTGCTGCAGCTGCTGCTGTTGTTGTTGTTGTTGGTGTGGTTATATCAATATCTTTAATCCTACAATAAGATTACACAAGAAAATAAAAAAACGGAAAGAAATGGCAAAAACCAAAGCAAATAAAACATGCTCCAATTTTGAGATCTTTTCCAAATACACAAAGCTCTCTCTTTCTCGCTCTCTCTTTCTGTCTTTCTCTCTCTCTCTCTCTCTCTCTCTCTCTCTCTGATCTTACCAAACAACATAGAGCTCCTGTGATTTACCCATTACTGGCAACAAATTACAGCTGTTAACGGTTTGAAATACAATTTAAGAATGGATTTCTCAATATAATTGGCAATCGCTGATAATCGATAATCTCTTAGCTACACAAAACACACATACAAATAAACTCTCTCTCACACACACACACACACATTTACTTTTGTTGATATACTTTATGATTGCAGACTAAGTAAGTCGAATGACTGATAAGAATGATAAGATATTCCATAATCATTAAACAGTTAAATAAATTTAATATTTTATTATTGGAACTCTTGCTCTAAACCCAAACGTCGAATGCCTTCCGATTTTGTGCTCTCCATGGGAATATGATAAACTTGCTTTATAAATTCAACGATTAATCTTTCTCTTAATTTCTCTTAAAACATATTTTCTAAGTAGCCATCATTAAACAACTCTTCGGCAAAAACAGCTGTGTCAACTTTGATTGCAATTTTCTGCTCTTGAAATCCAATGGAATTAAATAAAAAAAATGGTAGCAAAATAAGAAAAAACATATGACAATAATGTTTATTTCTGTCTGTTTTAAATTTAAACACTGACTAAAATCGCATATTTGAACTGAGAACACCTTTCAATTGCATTAATTTTTTCCCATTTCGCACTTTGTGTCTTTTTAATTGACAAGTTACATGGCTGAAGGCAATCAATTCAGATAGCAACTGCTTTTATATGATGCTAGTTGCACAAATGTTTAGGTGCAAAAATATATTAGATGATAACTCGCTTGACTGACTCATTGCTAAAACCTAAACAAAAAACAATGGTTATTATCATCAAATTTTGTTTCTCTCACTTTATTTACTTGAAGTTTCGCCGAACAGTTTCCGCTTAAAACGAATTCGACAGGAAACAAGTTAAACCAGCTTAACTTGAGTCTCAACTCAAATTAAATGTTATGATGAAAATAATAAAATAAATATTAAGCACGTGGTTCACATGTTATAATTAAGCAAAAAGAAAAATAATCACTTGATGCTTAAAACCCTTCCAGTCAGATATATGTACAAAAATTATAAAACTATCTTCTTTAATACATTAATAAATGACAAAATAATTACACTCACTGCAAAGACTATAAAACCAAAGAAAAAATAAAATAAAAAGCAAAAGCTGCGCAAAACGTATGACATGAAATTCTAAAGGAATTTAAAGAAACATGCTTAATTTGAAAAAAAAAAAGCAGCAATAGAAATTCCAGAATTTATTGTAGAACAACAGCTAGCAAAAATCACAGTGTAAATAGGAAGGCAATCATAAAACTCACCGTTTGAGCTTTTAATACCTCAGACAGATAACCTTCGGTTGGGTGGGGCGAGGGGCTGTCTACGGGCTATAAGCAATTTTAGGGGCAAGTCTTATAGGGAATGCAACATGCGCGTAACATGAACAAGAACAACAACAACGACAATGAATAAAACAATTATTTCGCATTTATAGTTAAATAATTGCATGACGCAACGGGGTATTTTGATCGAAATTGTTACTGCTATTAAAAAAGCGAGCGAAACAGCAACAGAGTTCGCAATTATAATTAACTCTAGCGAAAATCAATAATATAAATAATAAGAAACAGACCATGATAGCAAAAAGAAATATGAAATATACCCAGACAGAGGGTATTATAATTGTTTGTAGATTATTTTGATGTATTCTTGATGTGTAATCATATATCCAAATCCAGCTTTTCCACAGTTGTAATAACATTTCGATTTATTTATTATACAATTTTTTATATTTCCTGTAGTCTACATTAAATAAATAAATAAATTCGTCTTGTTGACTTACTCGGTCGAATCTGATTACTATATATAATATAACAGCCTAAGGAATAAATGTTAGAAAGAAAAAAAAGAAGCAAAGTTATAAACCTTAAAATAAGCAGCGAAATCGATCTATTATAAACCACAACTCTGATGGAAACCATCGATTGACAGTTGAACAACTATATTCAAAAGCCGACCTATCTCACTAAATATGTGATCAATTATGTATTGAAAACATAGTAGAAATTAATCATTTTCCATAAAATCACGTCATCATTAATTGGTTTATGAACGAGCTGTAAATGAGTTCCAATGAAAATGTGTTGTTTTTTTATTTATAGTTAAAATTAGAGGGAATTGTGATTTATTTGGTTGTTGTTAGGACTTTTGATATATTTTGGGTCACACTTGACAGTTCCCCACATGTATGTCATCATTGGAAAAACGATGACGAAACACGAAAGGTTTTCTTGTTTTTTTTTTCTTTTCTTTTTTTTGGTTTATTTTTAGCATTTTTACCATTTTGCCAAATTGCCATTAATATCTTGTGATGAGCAGCAGCAAAGTGGCGGCACCCGCAGCCTAAAATGTTTGCTAATTATTTAATTAATTTTTGTGGTTTTCTCACGCGATGTATAAAATAAAACAAAAACTCATACACATGATATATATATATATATATATATATATATATACATAAATAAGTATATACATTAATGTGTGTAAAAGTCGGCCGTGGAGATTGTGCCTTGTACGCATCGCTGGTCGCACTTGCCTGAATCTTATGCAAATTCCGGGAAACCAAAACCACAGTCGAAATGTTGCATAACTCTTTTAATGCAAGCGAAAGGTGTTTTAATATATATATATATATATATATATATATATATATATATAAACAAATACCTTGAGCCTAACAAGAGTTCAATCTAATTCTAAAAGCTAAACTATTTGTTTTAGATACGAAGATTAGAAAACTTAACAAACGACAAAACTTTAATTTAATCAAAGTTATTAAAATCATCTTTAAATTATTCTTTACAATAAAATAATTTTCTCTTTTCTCAGTTCTCAGTGCTGAAAATGTCATAAATCTGTTTGTGGAGCATGGCGAATTAGCGATTGTGAGAGAAATGTGTCATAAAACATAAATAAATGCATGCAATAAATATGAATTTGTTTATCATATAAACAAATAAATTTATACATTTTTTTTTATTAAAAAAATAGATTGCATCCCACCCACTCCATTCCTATTGGTTAAAATAGAATAAACAAAAAATGTTAACAGTTTGTTTATATTTATATACAACCCTGGAAGAGGCAACGGCGAGTGGCAATTGAGTATTATCTCTTTGCCAGTTTTTTTTGCTGATAATTCAAACCCTATGATTACGAGTAGAATAGTAGAATATACTTGGTACATATGTATTTGTATAAAGAACACACGACATGCAAATTATTGGCAAATAACTGTAACTGTTTCAATCAACATGCAAACCAGCAAGAAAACCTACACCAAAAATATATGTATTTAAATACAGTGGTCGCTCGCCAATTGGGAACAGCAGCACGTAAGTACGACTTGCATCTAAATTAAAAACATTAAATCCAATTGTTAATTATTTTTTTCGTGGATTTGAAATGGTGCATGAAAATTACTGAATATAAAAATCAAATTATTCCGTTTGAGCGAGCGACTACTGTATTTATGTATACTTTTTTGCAAGCTAAAAGTAGTTCAAGTAAAAGTAGAACAAACATGTTTTTTTTTCTTTTTTTTTTGTCGGTTTTTGGACATAAGGAAGAGCAGTAGGAGACGAGCAGTGGAAGAAGTAAAAGAGGAAGAAGAAGCATTTGCTGGACACTTACATGGGCGTGGATTGAAGATTAAGGCTGGCGGTGCGTTTGTGCCTTTGCTGTTGTTGTTGTTGCTGTGAGGGGGGTTGACGTAGTTGAGCGGTGGCCAAGGATTTGGGTAGAGCTCCTTGGCTGGAAGATTTGCAGAGGGACACAAAGCGATTGCCGCCGCTTAATGTGGTTGCTGTTGTTGTTGTTGCAGCTGCTGCTGCTAATGACTTTTGTTGTTGTGTTGGTTGCTGTTCTTGTTGTTGGTGTTGCCGCTGTTGTGTGACAAAATGCATGACAACGGCAACGCGCAGTGAAAAACAATTGAATTGCTTCTGGGTTCGCGTAAATTACAAATCGCTTTTAAAATGAGATTCGTTTTGCATAATTTCAGCGTATGTAAATGGAAAAACGATGCTTCAGCCATAAACTGTCTGCGTCTTGATTAAAATTAACGCTGCTGTTGTTGCTGCTGCTGCTGCTGCAACTGCTGCTGCTGCTGACGTCTGCGGAAGTTGTTTCTTTTTGTTTTTAAAGTTTTTCATAATTTTCACTGTAATGACAACACTGCGTTCGCTTGAGACCGTACCGTTCAATTCGATTATTATATGTGAAATGCAATATTTTTCTTATCAATTAGCCTAACATGAGATTCGCTTATAAATTCTTCCGTTGCCTCGTCGCACAATACTTTTCATTGCTGGAGTTCTTTTTTCTATGCGCATGAATAGTAGATGCCGCGACAGGGTTGTCAAAAGGTGCACAGATCACTTACAGCCTTAATCCAAACACACTCATTTGGTCACAGCATTCAATTTAAAATGCAAATACTAGATATTAATGAATTTACCATTGTTTTAATTATAAGTTATCTATAGAACGCTTTAATTAATCAATATATTCAAAAACATTTGAATAAATCCTTACGAAAGCATGACAGCCCTGTGCCACAGCTGTGCGAAGCAGCCACCAAAAAATACTAAACACAACACTGCTGAAGCCTGGTCACACTCAAGAACAATCAATTGGTTTTAAATACAACAAAGTTTTTATTCCATAAATATCACAAAGCACAAATTATTAGTATTTTTATAAGTAATATTATAGAAATGTTTGCTCCACGCTACGTCGCTGTTGTGCCGGTGGCGTTGCCATCAAGTTGGCATCTATTGCAGGCGCTGCAAAGAGCAAAAATTGAGTTGATCTTAGTTTTATTATGTTATAAACTACGCCAAACTAAGGAAAACAGAAAATAATTGTCAGTTGCATTTTAATAGTTATTGGCAAATATGCACAATTAAAACACACTGCACAAAAACAAAATATGTTCAAGCCAGTAAACCATTTGAAGTCAGTACAAGGCTAGAGTTGCCACTTTTCAGCAGTCCACGGATCAGCGCCAAATCATCCGGTGACAAGGACCAACCAGTCAATTGACCCACAGACTGCAACTCCGGGCAGCTGTCCATAAGAAGCTATTACAAAGTTTTATACAATTAATAAGGGATTGGAAATTGTGTATTGCAACTTCAACTCACCTCCACGGCCTGCACAGTCAGCTCTGGCGCCAGTGTAAACCAAATATCCTCCAGCACTTTGAAATCATGTTGCACAAACATGCTTATATAAAAATAATCAAATAATAAATAAATAATCATATATCAAATATATGTATAAATAAAATAATAATTATAATTTAAATACTCGACTATAAAATATATACTAAATTTAATTAGTTTTCAATGTATAAAAAAAACCATATAAATTATTTCCAATTGGAATCAAACAGCAAAAATATTGTTAAAAATAAATAGAAATAATAATTTCAGATCAGGCACATTTTTCCTTACAATTGAGATTAAATTTCTTATTCTACCCAGGGAAACTTATAAGAATTTAATCCCCCATAGAATACCTTACTATATCGGCATCTGTAAAATCGACAGAGTCGACCGCCAGTCGCTTGAGGTCCGTCGCATTGCAGAGGAAGGCCTTCAGGGAGCTGGTCAATATATCACAGCTGAGTATCTCGAGACCCTCCAGCTGCTGGAAGCGAGCCTGTGGCTGTGCATAGCTGAGGCTCTCCAGCACATAGCAGTCGAGATCGATGAGCGAGGGGCAGAGGCGGGCCAGCTTGCCCAGTTCCAGATTCCCAGTGCCCTTGATCATGGTCAGATGTCGTAGATTCCGGCCCATTGGACGCTCCAGCAACGCCAGCAGCTCGGCCACAACAAATTTGCAAATCTTCAATTTGCGCAAATTGCGCGTTTGCAAGGCTCGCAGCGAGCCCAGCTTGGGCGAGTCCAGATAGAGGGTCTCCAGTTGAGGACACGTCTGGATGATCACCTGCAGCGTCGGCTCATCGGTGGCCGTATCATGGATATACTTTAGGCGGCACTTGAAATTTGTGTCAATGTTGTCGTAGATGAATTTTAATGCGGCGCCCACAAATGAATAGGTGGACAATGTTTCCACACGCTGACAGTTCTCCAGGATGAGCGCCACGTCGGAGTAGCAAATATTCTCCTCGCCGGGCATGCCCACGTCCACAACGGTGAGGGACTGCGCGCAGAGACCCTTGGCCAGCAGATCGATGCCAATCTCTGTGATATCCGTTTCACCCGATACATCCAGAATTTGTAGATACTGGCAATTGCTGGCAATTTCCCCCAGCAGCTGATCATTGGCGATATATGGCACATAGAGCTTGACCAACTGTTTGCAACGCCTCACAATCTCATACATGTAGTGCATGTGATCCTCTTTCACCCAAATCCCCTTCAGGTTCAGGACACGCAAGCCGGCGCCTTGTGCCGCAATCACCTGCAATATTTTCTCATAGTAGCTGGGCGGAAAGACTTCGGTGAGCAGGAAATGAACACCACAATTGAGCAACATTTGCAGGCAGGTGAAACGCATATTTGCCTCCAGATAATCCGAGCTGAGGATCACACGTAGCAGATCCTGATAGATGTTGGATGTGGCACCCGCCTGCGACAAATACTCATTCAGCTCAACCATCACAATACTAATGTCCAAGTGGACATCCGGCGCATATTGCACATAGCTAATGGTGGACACCAGCAGATTGGCCAGCTCCGCCAACGAGCTGTCGCTCAAAGAGCGAACGTTGCACTTTTTCGACATTTTTGTAAACAAACTGCGACGCAGTTGCTCAACTGAATCCCGCTGCTGCTGCTGCTGCTGCTTCTTCAATCTGTTCGCTATTTCTCTCAATTTTAATTAATTAGCATTGATTACATCACTTGAATAAACATTTAAATATGGTTTTTAACTTTTCAATTGTTTAAATGTTTATTTCAATTAACCGAATATTTTGTTATGACGATTTTTTTTGTATGTTTTTCTTTTTTTCTGTTTTATTTTGTTTTGCATATAAGTTGTTTAAAATAGATTTTCTATATAGTTCTATATATATATATTTATATATATATTGAGGGAGCACGCTCGTTGTGCCTGCTTGGGCGCCGCAATGCAAACTGAGAACTAGTTGAGATTTTTGTGCCCTGGGACGCCAATTTGTTTGTTTTCCTCAAAAATTTAAGCAGCCAGTTGAACTGCCGAAAGCGCTACACATTTTGCAAATGTCAAGAAATCTTCGCTTATGAAACATTTTAATATGGAATACAAATCGTAATACTAATAGAGAGATTATCATTGTTGCTCTAAGTAATTGAATCCATCTGGTTTATGGCTGCAAATAGCTGGGCAGTTTCATGCGCATAAATAGCCAGGTTGTGAAGAAGGAGACTAATATGAAGATGAAGCCCATTGCAGTTAAGAGCAGCCGATTGAGATTCGTTTTGCCTGGCGCATGGGTTTGATCCATGATAATGAAGCCCAGGCCGCCAATGGTGAATAGAAAACTGCTGGCGAGTCCCTCCATAATATATTGGGCATTCACGCGGTATGGCATAAAGGCAACGGGTCGCGAGTGTCCATGCTCGTCCACAGTTGCGCCCACACTTGGTGGCTCCACAATCACATCATAGATGATGCCTACAAGATATACAAATTAAGCACAAATCAACTTGTTTATTCAGCTGCTGGTTGACTTACCGCCTGTGACCAGGAAATAGGAAAGCAGCACAACCGAAAACACCGCCATGGGCGATGGCATCGGAATGGAGAAGCGCCGCACTTTGATGTTGGGCGGCACCAGTATGTGAAATGGCAGGTTATAAATTGTTTCCAGCATTTTGCTTTCGTTTTAAATACGCACAAAATTCAATGTGCCAAAAAGCCGGCGTAGGCGTATTTTTTTTTCCTTTTCTTTTTTGTTGACGTTGTGTGGTTCGCGTATGAACAAGTTCGATGTAGCGGAATCGATAGGTCGTGCTAAATATCGAAAACTATGTGAGTAGTTCACAGTTTGAGCTAATTCAGATACCAACTAAATATTATAGATATAACTGGACAAAAACCAAATACACTGTCTAAGAAAAATTCCCAATTATCATAATTACAGCCAATAAATATATTTATCAAAAATGTTTTATTTTATTCTTTTCGCATATTGCCTATCAGAATCACCAATATATCGAAGAAATAGAAATAGTTAAGAGCTGTGACGATAAGGAAAAATTGGATACTAATAAGCACAATCTCCAAAATATAATCCAGAGAATTATAAAGGAATGGAGAACTGTGTTAGTTTTTGGTCCTTCCAGAAAAGGTAAGCAATAAATAATGATGGCTTAAAAAATAAATGTGAACTAAAATTAGTTTCAAATCAACGTTATTTATAACACCAGCAAATTTGATTACCTTATTTTACAAAAACACATATACGTTGAGCTCTCTGAAAACTAAACATGTTATTTGTTTTTCTCAATTTTAGCAAAAACCTTCCGCTTTCGAAATCAGTTTCTATGTTACGCTTGGCATCAAAAGTAACAGACAGAAAAATATTCTAAAATTCAGTCATATATTTTTCCTAAATGCATTTGCAAGAAATGAATTTATTTATAGCTAGAATAATAGAATACAAAAATTTGATTTTGAATTAAAAATACCCATCGATTTTAATCCCATCTTAATGGTTTTAAATTGTTAAGAACAATAATATTTACATTTAATTTAATAAGTAATTATTCAAGAAAAAAATGTAATCAGTTGCATCGTTTAAATTTTAGCGTTTTTCTATTTTCGATTAATTTAACTGGTCCGCAACAGCTTCATATGTCTTATCGATATAATTGCTGTCGATATTTCTGGCAGATTATCGGCCAGCCTACACAGCACCTCGGTTGATTTCGGATCTCTCTGTCTAAAGAGCTTCACAAAAAGAGTATTTAATTATTTACAAGTGAATTAAATAGTATTTATTAATATATAGCTCATAAAGTGATTTACCAAGTTGATAAAGTTGTTAACTTATTTAAGCAAATAAACTTGCAGGTTTTTTCTTAATTATTTATTTATTTATGTGGCTTTGTTATTGTTTGTTCTTCTGCTGTCTCAGAATTAGTGCCGGTTATAAATATTATGAAAAGTGAACCTTGCACAAATAAAAGCTGCATGTTGAGACGTAAATTGCTAGCAAAGAGTTTCGTGTCTTTAAACAATTGTAAATTATAAATAAACCAATACAAACGCAGCGCCGGCAAAAACAGAGAACGCGTTTATTGAGTGAGACTAGAGAGAGAAAGGCAGAGAGCAAGATAAGAGAGCATACAGCAGCCAAGCGTAGAGTTGTCAGCTGTTTTAAAACGGCCTATTGGTACCAAATAGAGATTTGTTTGTTTCTGAATATGTTTAATATTAAAAAACTATTTAAATTTTAAGATGCTTATCAAATATAAATTGAAAATGTTTTGTAAATAAAATAATTATAAACTATGTGTGTATTTTGTACCCCTATACTGTCTCAAGGCGCACACTCGCCCGCCCATTGAGAGTGCGGCATCGTGGCAATGGAACGGCAGCATATGAAGAGAGAACACTCGGAGCAACAATAACAAGACACAGCTAGGAATAATGTTCTGCAACATGTGTCTCAACAATATATATATGGGACGTGCAGCTGCATGTTGCTAAGCATGTAAATGTGATCTCTCTCTTTCTCTCTCACTGCTCCTCTCTCCACTATCTATCTGTCTATCTCTCTCTGATGCGTAGCAGCATGTATCTCAACATGTATCCGTTTCGCATGTGTTTGGCCTTTTTTTTTCGGTGTTTCGCTACTCGAGAAATGAAACTCCGAGTTGAGTTGTTGTTACGTCGTCGAGAGAGTCGCGTGTTCATATTTCGCGTCCCGCGTTCGCTTTCTCAACTCGGTTGTTGCTACGGGCTTTGTCTGGTCGCAATGCAGCAGCAGCTCTGACTGACTGACTGACAACAGATAAACAGATCGCAGTCGCCGCCAAGTGTGAAAAGTGAGTGTCGCTCATTTCTTGCGGTAAATGCCTAATCCCGTAAATAAATTTCTACGGTTAAAGCTTCTCTCTTCACGTGTGTGTTTATGCTTGTGTTGTGTGTGAGTGTGCGTGTGTTGCTAAACAATAAAAATAAACCAATCAATTTGGCTTCAATCAGATTCCCATTTAAATTGTGTTTGATTTAAATTGCGCTAAATTAAAGAGTGCATTCAGTCAAAATTAGAGAATGCAGAATAGATTTCCAGCAGAAACCGCTAAGCACAAATAAGAAGACACATTTTTTTTTAATTTTTCCAGATATTTTTCATTGATTTTTCGACTGGCGCGCCACACTCACACACACGTCTCCTGCTGCCGCTTCACATAGAGAGAGACCAAAAGAGAGAGAGAGAGAAGGAGGGCGAGAATGTTGCCATGCCGCCTTGTGTTATGTGCACATTTTGGCATTGGAACACAGTGCTCTTATGCGTGCATGAACGTGTGTGTGTGTGCGGATTATCCTTTTTTATATATTTTGTTTATTTTCAAGTGTCTGTTTCCATTTTGTTGCGCACACTTTGTGCATACCATTCGTTTCGCTGCATTTCAATCTCGCAGCGTTTCACGCGTCTGTGTGTGTGATTGCTGGCAGATGCCCTATGTAAATTTTGCTCTCAGCTGCCGCCTCCCCCCCGCAGTGGTGTATGTGTGTTTTTGAGCTCTGCTTTGCTCGCCCATTCGCATCGTAGCTGCTGGCGCCGCTCTGTTAAAATTGGCGCCGCTCTCTCTATTTTTCACGCTCTCTCTCTTTTCGCTCTCTCTGTCGCTCTCGCTCTCTGTCTATTTTTTCGCTCTCTCTTTCTTTTTGCACATCGTTCAGTGGCATCGCTGGCGCTGCAGTCGTTGTCCTTTGGCCGTGTGCGTTGCGCGTTGCCAACCAATTTGCCGTGTTGTGTTGTGTTTTGTCATTGCCACAATAAGTAAAAATTCATGCTGTGCGTGCGGTTTCTGCAAAATCCTTACGCGTCACTTCATACAAAATGTGAAATATATTTCTAGTGTCCTGCAATCAAAAAAAAGGAGCCATCCACAACAACGACAATAATAAAAATAATCCAAATTGATAAAGGAAAAATAAAACAGAAATAAAGAAAAAAAAAGAAAAAAACTTGAAAATCGTCATGAAGTTTTTGCATTGACAAAAACTCAAGTGTTGCATACTTTTCGCGTCGCGTATCAATTATTATTTTCCTTCGGTTTGCCCCGCGCCTTGATAAAACCGTTATTCACTCTCTTCGTCTATCTTTCCATCTATATATATATATATAAATATATAATTATCTGTGTATTTGTATCTGTGTGTTTGTGTGTATATTTTATACTGCTCTGTACATATGTACAATATTTATCGTCATCGTCATCATCATCGTCGTCGTCATCGTTGTTCTTGTTGTTGTTGTTGTTTAATAAATAAATTACAAATAAAATAAATCATTTATGTTCTTCGGTGTTGTCTCGTGTACGTGTCTATAATTTGTTCAACTACGACAAGCGATCGGCCAAAAGAAAGAGCAAAAGGAAAACCAACAGCAGGAGGATAAGCAAGGCTAAAAGCAAAAGAAGAAGCTTTTATAACAGTTATCAATTTTCGGTATGGCAAGTGTTCAATTGTGCGTGCATCGATTTGAATGTCATCTGCCAAAGCAATCATATACCCAACAACAACAACAACAGCAGAACCAAAAAGCCAAACAGCAAGAAGAAGAGAAAGCTTGTAACGCCTATCAGCTGAAATTGACCGATAAATATATATTTGAACGATTTCTTTTTAAGAAAAACTAATCGGAAAGATCAACACAACAACATTGTTGGACATTTAAAAAGGTAAGCTCAATTTTTTAAATGTTAAAATATATATATTGGGAGATAAATGAAATTATCAATAAGTCTCCTACATTTTAATAAAATATTATTTTATGTACAGGTCTTCATTGATCAGTTAGATTTGGTACTTTAATTAGCTTAATTTGCTTTATATATTGTTTTATAATAGACTAAAACGCTGGCTTCTTTAAGTGATGATGATTTTGTCATAGGACAAATAATATTATTGACAACAGAAGCAACATAAGTGCAGATCAAAAGATTTAAATCAATCTTTCGACTATTGTTTAAATGTCAGGTGACAATTTTCGTATAATAATTGAAAAATAAATGACTTGCTTGGCAATTTGACAGTTGTATCTTTTTATGACTAATAACCTAATTGAATTATCTCTACAATACAAATACAAAATTATGTATGCAAGAGAAGATATATATACAAAATGACTTGACGACAATCATTTAAACATTTAAACGACCGGTTTGAGTCCATTCAAAGATTAAATCCAACGATAAATTGTTAAAAAATGGAGATGCATGCAGTTTAAAGATCTCTTAAAGGGCATTTGCATAAATATGCAGTCAACTGTAAAAACAGATAACTAATTTAGACATAAGTCCAATCAAAATTCCAGCATTTACCGATAAAAGATACAGATACATTTTCGATGGGGAATTGATTATTGTCAGCGGGTATTTTCAGATACAGATACGGATCGCGTATGGCGTTTGAATCGGATTTATCAGCATCTTTAAATGACATCGTCTGCTTTTGTTTGTTTGTCAATGTGCGAACCGCATGTTATTAGATGTTTTTCTTTTTTTGTTTTTGTTTACATTTCAAATTGCTATCTGTGCGGTTGTTTCGTGTGTGAGTGTGTGTATTTGTGTGTTTGTTGGATTCTCGTCTGCAAAATGCATTTTGCTATTTTGGTTAACTGCTATAGTTCGTCTGGGTCTGGTTCTGGGTCTGGGTCTGCTTCTGTGACTGCCTGAGGTCCACTCTAATGAGACAAATGCCTCGTCGTGCGTATCATGTGACAGCGTAGGCAAATATTGAGACGACTATCCCAGTCTTTATCCCTCCTTTTTCTTCTCTCTCTTTCTCTCTCTGTCTAACTGTAAGTGCATGTGTGTGTCCGCGTGTGTGTGTGTGTGGACACAACGTGCCGTAAATAAAGATTGCCTTGCTCTATGCTCCTCCCTGTGTTGTACAACGCATTAGCGTTTGACAAAACAAAAAAAAAATAGGCAAGAATAAAGCAGAAAGTAAAAAGAAACCAAAGCAAAGCAATGCAAAGCAACGGAGACAATCAGCAGGACGCGTCAGCCACACAAAACGTCACGTCCAGCGTCACATTTGAAATTCCAATATCCTGAATATCCTGGCTGCACAGTGGACATGCACAAACACACACAGACACACACACACTCACACCGACACGATAGTCTCGCACTTTGTCCAATTAATGAGTAAACGCTGTAAAAATGCACTTAAGTCTGTTTACAGATGATTAGAAGCACCTCTCTCTCTCTCTACCTCTATGTCCCCCTCTCTCGCTCTCTCTCAATATTAGTTAACATTATGTCGAGGTCATTTCAAGAAGGGAATTCAGTACTTTAACGCTTACTTCCCAGTCGTATAATTAAATAATGTTTTAATATGATAGAAGTTTTTTTATGACTAGCTTTTTAAATTATTCAACTTTTTCAAATAAAACATTTTATGAAGAGCTGTTAACTTAAAAATAAAATAAAATAAAAATAGTTTTGAATAATAAAATAAGAATCATTTCAGAAGGCCTTAGTTTTTCTGAAATTATGTTAAATCAATAAAATAGAGTTGAATAAAAAATCAAATAAAGTCTGGAATAATAATAGAAGAATAAAACAATGCATTTATCACTTAGCTTTTTACTGATAAGTCTAAAGTTTACTTTTCTGGCTGTTTTAACAAAAGTTGATTACTGTTGCTGTTGATAAATGATAATTGAGTAAAAACTCTAGCTCTTCTCGCAGAACATTATATTTGTCGCAACACAAACTGCCAACAGTCTTTGGTAACAGTAAAAAAAGTAAGCAACTCAGAAGGAAGGTCCTCCATGGAGTCGGCTCCCCGTGGCCCCCTCCGCCCCGCTGTGTCTGCTTCTACGTTCCAAGTGCTCGTATCTTAAGCTATGTATCTAAGTATAACCAAAGAAGCCCGTATGTTTTGTATTATGTTACACAAATATTTAAGCTGCCTCTAAGTAGATACAGCGAAACGCGTTTAAGATATACAAATAGAAAAGAGACCAAAAGAGGGAAATGAAAAGCGAGGAAAAGCCCAACAACAACAACAGCTGAATGAAAAGTTACATTAAACTTGCGCCTCGCATCATGTGTATGTGTGTGTTGTGTGTGTGGGGATGTGGGTGCACAGTAGGAGGCAAAAGTCGTGAAAGAAGTTATCACTACTCAAGATATATATGCATATATATATATATATCACATATACATACATATATATATGTATATATATATATATATATATATATATTTGGATATGTGTGCTTATGCATACAAGGCTTGACTGGCTTTCGCCCAAGACTCGAATGGGTCTTAGTTTTTATGTGCTATTTGTATAAGTTGTCTGCCGATGCTCTGTTTTTCTATTGATACGCATATCGCTTGCCATTTGCTGCCAGCTAGTTCAACACCCCCCTATCCCCTCCCACAAATCATACCAGAAACACGTCCCCTTCGATTCATCGCCTTCTGCGGAGTAGACACAATTCACTTGAATTCAATTTCTATGATTTCATCTTGGGCAAAAAGTCGTTGGCCAAACATTTGTAAGCTACTTGGTTGCAGTCGTCTTTTGGCCTTTGGGGGGAGAAGAAAAAGTTGAAATATATATATATATATATATTTATATATGTATATATTTATATGTATGTATATGGAGAACAGTAAACCTGCATCCATGAGTTACATTTTATCTTATAGTCATTCTCTCTATGCATGCATATAAATTTCAATAAATTCATGAATTTTATATGCATAGCATTAGCAGAAGCTATACCATTTTAGGCCTGTCTTGGAATCCACACACACATATATTATTGTTGTTGTGCGTCTTCTTCTTCTTCTTTTAATCCCCACTA
Source organism: Drosophila melanosoma (assembly GCA_035042045.1). Lineage (NCBI taxonomy): Eukaryota > Metazoa > Arthropoda > Insecta > Diptera > Drosophilidae > Drosophila > Drosophila melanosoma. The sequence goes on along the minus strand of JAWNLY010000203.1, from coordinate 2,009,076 downwards.
ATACGTAGCACAGTTTCTGTGCTCTAAAATGTAATCGCACAACAACAACAAAAAAGGCAGAAAAGGCAAACGAGAATCGAATCGATTGGTTTTATTTCTCGTCCATTTGGCTCGTGGGCGTTTTTAATCAAGATACACGAGCCTCTGCTCTAAAATATTATTGTTATTTGCTTATGCAGTTCAGTTCTGCAGTCGACACAGATAGCGCCACATTCTACATTCCACATGCTACATTCTACGAGGCCAACAGCAGCCGTGTCCCTTATCTGTTTGGTGTTGGAGTGGCCAGATTTATGTGCCTTTAACATTTTTATTTCAATTACCGAAATGGTTTTGTCCATTTGCCAATATTGGCCAGTGAGAAATTCTGGGCATCATCTTCTTGAGTTTTATTTACAGTTGGTTTTAGTATCTTCAAATTGTTGTTCTTTATATTTTTATACATGACATTTACTTGAGACGCGATTTATAACTCACCCAGTTGATGATAAACACATCTTAATTTACCGCTTTTACAGTACTTTTATTGTTTGGTTGTTATGATTAAAATGACCTCATATATATTTTAAGACAGTCGGTCCCCAAAAATGATTACTAAGAGTTTATAAAGCTAAAAAAAAATTAAAAGTTAACCAACTGAATAAGTCTATCAACACTAAAACTTTTATAAAAAAATAATTAACTAATACAATTTGGTAATTTTATATCTTAAATAAATAAATGTATATAATTTAATTAATATTTGCTTGATTTTAAATAATGTTTGGCTAAAATTGAGAAGACAACACAGATACGATTTGATAATAATTAAATCATATAAGTATATATTAATTACTTCAGGTCACAAATCATATAAGGCCTTTATGCAGATAATGATAAAAGTAACCAACAATTTTTTTGTTCACATTCAACATTTACTTAAAGCCTCAAATGAACGACGTGTGTGGCAAACCGGCGGCGCCTTAATTAGTTTAATTATAATCATTTTTACTTGTCAGCGCAACCAAATGCCAAAAATAAACAGCAAAACAGAACTAGCAATAATGCCAAAGGTAAAACGGCCAACGAGCAGGCAACATATATATATATATATATATATATATATTATATATTATGTATAAGCGGCTCAGTCGATGTAGACCAAATTAAGTTGCAAGTGGCTGACTGCCCAAAAATGATTGATTTAATGAGGCTATCATTGACACTTGGCAGGGCCACACCCAGCGAGATTAGGGATCGGGGCGAGCCAAGGCGAGACCTTGAAATGTGGAGTTCTTTGTCCGCGTGTTCCTCGAATTCCATTAAGGAATGCTGAAAACTGATATATTAAAAGTAATAAAAACCTGTTAAAAGAAAAAAGATCACTGCTATCAAAAAATAAAACACTGTGATTTGAAATTTTACATGTTTATTGATGTTATATTTCATTAAAGGTAAACTCTTCTCTTAAAATCCACTTATAATTTAATGAATGTCATTAATTTCAAATAATTTAATTCCACAAGCAAAAACCATTTAAGGAGTATATAAAATAAGGAACATTTGACCTGAAGCCAGGGAAATTATATTTAAATATGAAAAAACAGGTCACCAAAAAAAGAACCAAACTTTTCTGTTAATATTTTTTTATGTGTTCGTGCTAAGAAATTGTGTTAATTGCTTTAGTGAAGTAAAATCCGCTAACAAAGATAGATTGTTATTTTTGTGCTATTTTTCCTCTCCAATTATATTGAAATTGAACTCACATTTTTAATTAAATACTTGAAATACAATTTGGTTAAATTATTCAAAAATATAGCAAACACTCTGCCCCTTTGATTGTAATTAATTAAGTTCATAAACTATTGTCGATAAAAATACGATACGACGACAAAATGACCTTTTAACATTTCATAAACTTTACGCACACCAACTTTTCTGATTGCTGACCCAATTTGTATGTGTATCGCATTTTTTGGGGGATTTTTTCTATCCAGTTGATTATACCATAAACAATTAGGCGAAAAAGTTACTTTTTCTTGCGTGGCGAGAAACTATTAAATATCACGCAACTTTCCACATCCAAAGGCCAACAGCAAGTAGAATAACACACACACACCCACACCCACAAACGAAATACACACATTAATAGATCCTAACAAAAGTACTAAACAAATTGAGAACTTCTATTGGAGTTGGACAGTTAACACTTTGGTGCCACGTTTGGGCACATTTATATGTTTTTGTGGTGAATGGATTGAGAGTTATGTTAAGAGGAAGAATGAAAATGATATGTAAAATTATACATGTGTATAAATTTAAACCGTTTTGTGTAATAATTCTTTCTCACAGTATTATAATTTAAATTCCGAATTTCCTTAGTGCTTTTTGCTGTGGTTTAATTTATTCCAAAGCCCATTTTACATGGCTGATGCATTTGATGCATAAAAACGCGACTCGGTAAAAAAAGTCATAAAAGTGGGTTCATAATTCGTTAAAACCATAATTTATAATATCAATAAATGGCAATAATATAGACAGAGTGCAAACAATATGAGAATAAGAAAAAACTGCATGAAAATGTGTGGAAAGTAAAAAAAAGGAAATAGAAAAAAATGGCAAACATTCAATTTTTAATTGCTGTATTTTTTCACTTGTACGATTATAAATGTATGCAAATTGTGTGTCTCTGACTGTGTTGTGTGTGTGTGTGTGTGTGTAAAGCTTATTTATGCATTTGTGTTTACCTATTTTTTCACCACATTTTTCCCCACTTGCCTCACTGGCATTTCAAATATTAACTGTTTTTCATTTGGCGCTCGGATTTTTCCATTTCTATATTATCAGCTCAACTCAAATTCAGCATGCAAAATTTATCCGTGCACGAAATATTGTATGGAATCTAAATTGTTCGTGTTGGAATCATTTCGCATAACTCTCTGCGTGTATAAATATATGTACATATTTTATATATTTTGATTTCTTTGTTTATGTGCCGTTAAACTTCGCGTGATAGAATAAATCAAAATTGGATGTTTTACCGTACATTTAAAAAATCCATTTGAATACCGATAGCATTTTTTTTTTATTGCTTTTATGCTGCTCTTAAAAATGCCAAGGGCTTAAAGCGTGTGTTTGATGGCATAATTCATCAAAAACAGCTTAGCAAGCTCTAGTCAAAAGTGCTCGACTTTGTAGTAGTTTGTTCAATATGTAAATTTTTACATTTGAACAATAATTTAAGTTGTCATTTTATATGCATTTTCAATGCAAACTTCAAAATTGATTGGCTTTTCCACACGGCCAGGCTAAGAGGCATGGCTAAATAGGCTCATTTATCGATTTTGTTCAAGAATACAAATACTTCATGGGATCAAGCATCTTTTCTAGCATCTGTTGCAAAATGTTGCGAAACTTCTTTAAGCCCTTTAACAAATTGTAAATTAATTAGTATATCAACTAAAATGGTAAGACATCTATCTGAAATTATTTAAACTAATTTGTATATTACTTATCTTTTGGTTATTATTATTAGTATTTTAAGTTATTTATTTTATTTAATTTTTCTATATATTTAGTAATATTGTCTGAATGGAAATATATTTCTAAATAAAAGCAAATATGAAATTGGATTATAGGTCTATATTTTGTATGCACTCAGACATAGAATTCATAATATTTGGCTCATAACAATGAATGCTGTACAATTTTTGGGCTTTAACCATTGATTGGCAGAGCAATTTGGATTTCACAAACTGATAAATTGTTAATCAATTGAACCAACGAAAATAAATAAATAAATAAAATAAGCAAATACAAACATGTGCAGCAAAATCGAATTCCATTAGGGCATTCAAATAAAATTAAAGCAAATTACAAATGCATGGCCAAATTGTAATTTCAGCTTTCTGTGGTTCCACTGTTTGCTGCACTTGCTGCAAGGCACCCAAAACCAAACCACAAATCTGACGCCCGAGGCTATTTCAGCTAAATTAAGGCGCAGTGGGCGTGGCCAGTGGCTATTTGCTGTTTTCTGGTCGCTCTTATGTAATTTGTCATTTTAATTTACCGCCGAATTTGTATTTGCTTTTTGCTTTTTTCGTGTTTAATTAGCATAAATATTTAATACTGCTTTTAATGTGCTCAGCCCGAACAGAGATCCTATTCTATATTGTTGTCAGTGCGAGATATAAACAAAATCTTCTGTTAAATAGGTTCCAAAACAATGATTTCTTTTTATTAGTATATTTTCGTTTTTTCCGCGCTTTTGTTGTGTTGTTGCTGTTTTTTTTTTTTGTTTTTTGATTGTACAATTGAGAGCCAAACAACATGCACTTCCTGCAACTGCTTAAAAACTTTAATTATAATTTAATTATCATTTTAATTACACAGTCCGAGCGCACATGTATTCAGCGCGATTTTAGATTAAGTGGAAATTTTAATTGGATTTCGCATAATTTTTTTTTTTAGATTTTAACTTTTTCCACCGCTATGTAAATTAAATTCATTACTTTTGTATTGGTACTCGAGTAAATGAAACTTTTTTATTGATTGAGATTAAAGTGTAAAATCAATGTTTTATTACAATTGTATAAAAGTTTTCCAATTGACCAAACTGATAACATACATTTCACTCAATTCGACAATTGGTTTTAGTTTTCACATGTAATATAATGCAATGGAAATTGATATGTCCAGCCAAAACAGCATTGAATATGTGGTTGTGTGAAAGCCATCAGTAAAATGCCTGAAACTTTAAAGTTGTTTGGTTGGCGGGTTCTTTCCAATTCATTAATAACGTTGAAGGGGCAGTTGGCCGTAAAAGATCAACGGCTAAATGTTCAATGGAAATGCTGTAGGGCCCTTCAGAATGAAACGAGACGTATTTTACATTTGTCAGAAGCATCATTAACGTGCCACAAGCATGCAAGGGTGCAACCCCAAAGGAAAAAAACTTTTTAATATCTGCATAACGTTATGTTCCTTTTTTTTTTAATACCCTGAATCCATTATAAATGTGGAAAAGGGTATATTAAGTGTTGCAAAATGTATGTCGATAACAGGCAGCATTTCCCTTATGGCATTATATATATTATTGAGCAGATGTACTTATGGGCAAATTAAGTTTAATTTACTGTACCTATGTATAACAAAAAAATCACTATTTTAAAAACACAGTTAAAAAACATATCTAAAATATGCATTCACATTTTATTACCTTGAAAAATAAACATATTTTTTAAAACCAAACAAATATTAATATGACACAATCTAATAAGCTAAGCTCGGTTCATGATATCTCCTAGTCGAGTTCTCTCGTCTAAAGCATTCTTTTTTTTTTTGGTTGAGTTGTAGTTGTTAGACGTGAACAACCCCCGAAAAAGTGGAACGTCGACATATTTCATAAGGGGCAGCACTCATCGGGCGCACTCCGAATTGAGAAACTGCGACAGCTGTCAAATGGATCAAATCGTCAAAAATTGCTAAGCAGTTTTTTCGTTTTGCCTTCCGGCAACGCCGCCACCGTATTTAACCCATATGTGGCCCTTGGGCTATATGTGTTTTAGTGTTAAGTAGTACGAGTAATTGTAGCGTAATTGAGTTCAAACTGAAGCACAACCAGAAATAAAATTCTCAATTGAAATGCAAATTGAAAATGTAAATTATTCCAGAACAAGCGCCAGTTGTGTGTGGGAGGTAACTGATCTATTTTAGTCCCCCCATTTCTAGGCAGCTGCATACATTTTCTGTTTGCACAAGTAAAAGTTATAAAATTAACACTTAAATGCTTCCAGATGTTGAATTTTCTCACTCTGTCTCCATCCCTCCTAATGGGCTATATATCAATATATTTGTGCGATAGGAAATTGGCAGCATGCTGCAGCCGGCAAAACTAATAAAAATAAATTGACTTGCCAATTTCGTCGACACACTTGTGAACTTATCATATTTGTGCGGTTATTGCATAGATAAGGTAAGTTAACTGCTGCTGCCAGGCAAAAACCATACAAAGTGCTGAATCCGTGCAGACAAAGCTGGCAAAATTTATTTATGTTAGTCATGCTTCTTGCACAAGCCAATGTGTAGCATATTTGTGGGCCATGTTGATGGGATAAAAGTTTTTATAACTATGTGTCATGACTTTTAGAATTTTGCTTAGCAAATAAACCATAAAAACAGTGTTTAAAAGTTTGTATTTATTATTAAGTAATTTGCCTTTTTATAGAAGACATGCAGAATATACCAAACATTCTGGGAATTTACTTAATTTCTACTTTGCTTTCAATACTCCCTCACAGCGTTTTCCATCTACAATGTCAGTTATATTTAAACATATTATGTCTTTTTTATATATATATATTTTTTGGAATTTTCTATTATCAGTGTTAATGTTTCCATTTACTTTATAGATTATATTTAATCAAACACTGACCATTATATTTTCTTCACATTAATTTTCTTTTTAAGCTTAATCGCAAACGTTTTGCCATATCGGTTATATTTGTTTTCTTTTTTGACATCCAAATCTTTTCTTGTTGACTCTTTCTTTATTTATCGCGTTGCATTTTGCTTCTTTTGTTCAGTTGACTTTTGTACCAAGGGAGTTGTTGATAAGCTTCAAATTATTTCCTTGTAAAATCCGATCAATTGAAAAATTGTAATATTTTATATTAAATTATCAAAAATAATTTGAAATATTTATGAGTTTCTTTCCAAAGAAAATAGAAATCTATCAAAAATGCTTCACTCTTTCTAAGAAATTGAAAATTTTCAAACTGAGTTTTTTTTTCATAACTCTCTCTCTCTCTCTCTCTCTCTCTCTGTCTCTGGCTCTGCTGATAGACAAGTTTTAAAGTCACTTGACACACCCACGCGTCAAACTGGAGGAGAGACGAGACTGCTTTGACTTGTCTGTTGTTTGTTGTTGGACCCATTCTGGTGAGACTTTGAGCAAAGTGTACGAAATGGATTTAGCCCCGCATTGAATAACTTCAAATAGTATATACAAAGTCCGACCATTTTGTGGAGAAGTAGCTAAAAAGTTTTCTTTTAAAAAGTTACGTTCATTGGATGACACTTCTGTTCTGTGGCACGGGGAAGACGATGACGATGGCGATGTCCATTGCTTTGCCAGATGTTGCAACGTCAAAAGTGCAATGCTGGGCCAAAAAGAAAAACAAAAAAAAACTCATTTTATCTTTTTCCACAGGCACTTGACTTGCGAGCGAGGCCAGCAGCTCCCGTCCAGTCCAGTCCAGTCCAGTCCGGTCCAGTCCCGGTCCGAGCCATGCGTCTTCGTTTTGTCTCATTTCGGTGCGGCAGGCAGCGACTACTTGACAAGTTTGAAATTTCAATTAAATTCATTTGAACTGCGGCCGGAGTCGTCGCTACCCGTAATGAGCTGTGGACAGCTGCATCAGCAACAGCAACTGCAGCAGCAGCAGCAGCTTCCCATTGCATTCTTCTTCTGGTTGGGTTGACAACTCCATTGCGGAGTGGGGCGGTGGCGGTGGCGGTGGCGGTTGAACAGTCTAGTTGAGTAGTCAAGTTGCAGCATTTCTGTGGGCGTTGCTAAATTTGTGAGCGGATAATGTCTACATCAATCAAAGACGACTCGGGGGCAACTGACTGACGCACAGTAGTCACTCAACGCAACTCTGAACGGATCTGAACAGAACTCGACTCAATTCAATTTCAGTGAGCACTCATTTGTACTCGTGTTGTTTGTTGCTAAATTTCAATTACAAGCTGCAACTGCTAAGCACATCAAGTCAAACAACATACTCGCTCCAAGTGCACTTCCCCGATTCTTCTGCACATCATCATCAGTCCGACGGTCCATTCCATTCATTCATGTATGTGCAACTCACCCGGCGGAATTTTGAATAGAAAACTTTTAATAATAACATATACTCCTCAGCAGGTTGGCAGTCCAAAAATTGTTTTACTCTCGCATTTGTTGTTGGCCATGTTCAGATGGATTTCGCTTATGAAATAAGTTTGCTTGATAACAGCTTCGGCTACATTTTGTTCAATAGTTTCAGCTACATTTCTATGGAAAACCCATAGGCCAAATTTGTTGTTCTAGCAAAACACAATAAATGTGGTTCATCAATGGTTAATGTTAATTATAATTAAAATATTAATATTATTAAAAATATATTTAAAAACGAAGTTCAGAGTCCTGCGCTTTTCCAATTATGTAATTAACAATTCCACGTGAAAGTCAATTTCAATCCGAAAACCGCAAGATGAACCACTTCGAATTGGACATTTTCCCTGCCCTGAAAATCACTAGTTACATAAGCCAACTCTCACCCGCCCACAAACCCATATAGCCACACCCACTTTGGCTGGCAGCTCCTTGCCAATTTCAGGACTTGCCTGTCATTGTGGTCGAGAGAAGCCCTCTCAGTTCCTTCTACTCTGCACCGCATGCCGTCTTTCAGCCTATAAATTATCAAGTGTGTGCGTGCGTCATATCATGTGTATGTGTGTGTGTGTGTGTGTGTCAGTGTGAGTGTTGAGTGTGTGTGTGTCCACTGACTGTCCAAATTTCTGTTCCCCAGCGACATTTGACTGCCATTGTTGGCTTTGGGCTTTGGACTCTGCTGCGTTGCCGCTTAATTATTACAGCATAAATTATCAGAACTGAACGCTGCCTCGTGCAACACTGCTGGGTTGCATCTTGAGATGCTGCAGTTTCTGCCATCATTCACATGATTCACTTAACGACTCTGCCGACTCTCGTTTTGCATACTAAGAAGCTTTTGTTGGCGCGGCCACAGCGCCACTGATAAGCTTGGCTGTCCAAAATCACTACATCAGCCCCTGCCTCAGTCCCCGCACTCTGCTCTCCACTCACAGGTCGAAAGTGTTGTTTTTTCTGGAACCTGTTTGCAGTGCTTGTTGGGTTTGTTGTGGAACTGTTGAGCTTGAAGCTCGAGTTCCATTTGGCTTTCGTCAGATAACGGACAAACACATAATTCTTGGCTTTATTTGTACGCATTTTACTGCATTTTATGCATATACTTAAATATATTTGATATCTGCAATGCGCAGGGCTATAACATTTAACATTTAGGCAATTTAAATCGGTTTTGTGGTTGCTTTTGTTCATTTTGTATACCCTGTAATTTAAAATATGCAAAAAATACGCAAATATGAGAGTATTATATAATAATATGAACTGATGGCAATGCTTATTTTTGGTTTATTTTAATTTTATTATATTATTATTTTATTATTAGTATTATTTTATTATTAGTATTATTTTATTATTATTATTATTTTATTATTATTATTATTTTATTATTATTATTATTTTATTATTATTATTATTTTATTATTATTATTATTTTATTATTATTATATTATTATTATTATTATATTATTATTATTATTATTATTATTATTATTATTATTATTATATTATTATTATTATATTATTATTATTATTATTATTATTATTATATTATTATTATTATATTATTATTATTATTATTATTATTATTATTATTATTATATTATTATTATTATTATTTTGTTAATATTATTTTATTATTATTATTATTATATTATTATTATTTTATTATTCTATTTTTTTTGTATTATTATTACGATTTTATTGTTATTAATTATTAATATTATTGTTATTAATTTTATAGATTACTGATTACATATTTATTAGTAGTTGAATTATTTTGATATTTTATCTGTATACTTTTTTAATAATGTTTGAGAATAATGCACAGGGCATCTTTCAGTCTCTCATTTTAAATTGTTCTCCTCTTTTTTCGGTTAGTCAGTTTTTATTGAACACTTTTGTGGCAGTGGCATGTGATTTATTGATTCGCTCGCACTTTGCTTGGGTTTGTTCGTACCACACACATTTTTGAGCTGAGAATCAATTTTTTATCGCTAATGGCAGCGAGTTGAGTTAGGTTTGGTTACGAATGGATCAGACATGGCTCGGTTCCCCTTTGAAGCATTGATGAGTGTGTTAGCAACTGCTAGGAAAACATTTACCATTTCCCATTTACCATTTGCCATGCCATCTTCTGAAGGATTTGCCGTGGGAATTTTGTAATTTCGTATGCAAGTTGTGTCTGTGACGTTGCTGCTGTGTGTGTGCGTGCATGCGTGTGTGTGTGTGTGTGTGTGTTTGATAGAGGATTGGGTTACCATTCAATCCTATGTAAATATGATGGGTAATTTCTTTTTAAAGGTTTTGCGTGAACCATTAGCCAAATTGCAATCCGAACAGGAGTTTGTCTTAAATCAAATTAAATAGCTGCTGGCGCATTGAATTTCTTTATGCTTGAATTTGATATTTAGAAATTTTTGTTTGCCATATTTCCAATAACAATTTAATTTATTTTCTTCAATTTCTTTTTCGTTTCAGGTGAGCCATTGTTGGATATTCAAAGCTGAGGTTTACCTACTCAGCAAATATGTCAATTTCTAGTTATTTTCATAACTAAATAAAACAATGGTAATAAAAGTTGTTGCTATATTTCAATCAGAAAGTGTTTTCAGTTGAGGTGTGACAGGTTCACTGCATCCAAGGATAAAACTCCTGCAATCGTTTGTGAGATTATCAAGCCAGACGACTTGTGATTGATAAGACGTGCACAGCATTTTTGCATTGCAAATTAAGCACACAAGAAGAATTCATTTTTTCATATTTGTTATATTTGAAGACATTGCTTGCAGACAAAAAATTGGAGTGTACGAAAAAAACCAAACCAAGCAAAGCATTCAAGAAATGACAACAGAAATTTTCCTACCACAAACGTTGCCAGGAAGGGGGGGGGAAAAACGAATCCTTCTGGCACGCGGAGGCGACACTTCCCAAGAAGCAGCCAGTTTTGTTGTCAGAGCACAGGGACGAACCCGTATGGGCTGAGGGGTTGTGGCAACAGCGAACAGGGAACAAGACGCACGAATCTCGTGCATGTTATGGACTTTTTGGCCATGGGGGCTTGGGTTGTAGGGTAGTAAAAGCGTACCGTTATACAAACATTACATAAAAATATTAAATTTATGATGCAATAAAAAAAGAGTGTTAAAAGGGAGTCAGAGAGAGATAGAGACAGAGAGAGAGAGTGAGAGAGAGAGAGAGAGATGGAGGGAGTGTGCGAGCGGAGCAATGTCAGCATGCGTGTTGGAAGGGTACGTGACTTGGACTTGGGTTTCAGTTTTGTATATTTTGCTTGGGTTCGTCGCTTTTCTTTTGTTTTTTTTTTTTCCTTTTTTTTCATTGCGCCTGGTGGGAAAACGGGCAACGAATTAAAGAAAACGCGCATAATGAAAATTGGACAAAGCGTGGCGCAGTAAAAGGAAATCATTTCCATGCATCAGCAGTGGCACAAACGAGCCAACAATGGACAATTCAAGTGATCAACTGGACAAACCAGTTAGTCACCACCCGGAAATGATCTCTGATAATGCAGGATAAAAGGAAAGGAAAATAATCAATTCTAACGAGTTTTAGTTAAGTTCACGTCAATGTTAATAAGGGGATGGTAGTCACATGAGTGGTAACTAAGGGTTGCCCTTAAGAGAGGGGATTTGCCTAGAGGGAAAGAGAAGGGGAAGGCAACACTCTCACGTACAACTTGCGACTGATGTCTGCTTTTAGGCAAAAACTGTCAAACGACGTCGGCTTACTTTGACTTTTGACAGCTCGAAACTTGTGCAAATTCATGCTTTGGGTTTTGCTTTGGCATCCTGCTCGTCTGCTCCTCTACTGCCTTCGTCCTGCTGCCTGCTGCCTGCATTAATATGAAATAGAGCACGTGCCACAACCACAGCCACAGAGCTACAGTTACAGCTCCAGCTGGTGGTTGGGGCACATCAATTTGATTGCTTTACAAAATTTGCCTTATTCTTAATGCATAATCAAATTTACTACTACTAAATTGGCTGAGGATGCATAATAAAACAATTGAGCATTCCTAAATGCTCCAAATTTGGCTCAACTTAATTTTATTTAGTTGATTTCATTCAACTGTCGAACAAAAGCATCGAATCTAAATGCAAATAATACACAAACTCAATACACATTATGTAACTGACTGGATCGAATCACTATGTGATATGTCTTCTATAGGCACAATCGGTTTTGGGATAACTTTATGTAGGATAATCTTGGTTTGACCAAATAATCATCACAATCGGACTATTTATATAAGCCAGAATAACTTTTGATAAGAATATACAAATATTTGAAGAGCATTATGTATTTTTTTTCGTTAATTAAAGTAACCAAATTTAAGTAAAGTAAAGTAAATAAAGTAGCCCTTTTTTAGTTACAAAAATTAATTTAACACTTTTATTATTTCACATTAAATGACTCACAAATAAAATACATTTTTTGTGCAATCATCATCATTTATCATAAATCCTTTTTGTCCATGGACAATAGTTCCACAGTTTTCTTTACCATTCACATTGTCGGGTTCTTCGGCAAACCATTTTAAATAGGCTGCTCTGTTGCCAGATCTCTTCGCTGAGATTATTAACATCAATCCAATAATGTTGAGGTTTTAACTTAGCTATTATCGCATCATTTTCTGTCTAATCTTGGACCACTGATGGCATCTGCGTGCTGCCGCATACCAATTCATCTTCGTGTGTTCTTCTATATAGTAGTATTTGGATCCTATTTTCTTAAACAATTCTGGTTTACCTTTAAACTTTTGATCGGCCACGTTAAACTTTTTATCGTGTTCGTCAATTTCGTTATGCAGAAATAGTAGTTCTTTTTCCATGATTTCCTGCTTTGATTGTAAATTCTCTTTTTGCTTAACTAATTCATTGTGAACTAAAGATACATTTTCTTGTAGAAGTTGCAACTGGTTAACAATACCTGATTTCTCCTTATCCGCACAGCTTTTGACAGTTTTCTGCAATGCAGCCGAGTGCCTCAAAACAGGCTTCACTATTTCACTATCACAATTTTTGTCCACATGAGTCACCTCCTCGTTAGACTGTAATATATAAATATATATTTTGTTAAAAATTATTAGAGATATGCTTACCAAACCAACTTCCAATAAAGGCGACAAACTGACAGCCACTAAATTCGGCACAAAACTGAGCAGACTTATTGATTTTTTGTTATAAATTTGCACTGTTCTCCACAATTCAGCTGTGCAGACAAAATAAAACTAACGAAAGAGCACTTCTTGAGTAACTCTTATATAGAGATCAGCCATATAAAGTTGATTATTATTGTTATTGGGATTTAGTGTCAACGATGTACTTCGAATTGCCTAATATAGCAAAGTTTACTTAGTCGTAATCATGGTCAAAAGGTCTATAAGAACACTTGTAACTCCGAGATTTTATAAGCTAAGAGCTTTAAATTTGTATTGCAATATCTTGTACACCTCGTGAAGATCAAGTTTATTTCACGGAGAGCTTTAACTGATTATGAAATATAGTTATAGATGTATATATATTTCGAATATAAATACGGAAAGACCTGAGTTCAGTTTTGTGGCACTCTTGTAATGCGGAGCTTATCTGCTGCTAAATACATATTTAGCATATACATTTTTATTTATCATATTTATCAGCAGATTACTTTCGACTGATTCATCTCCAAAATTTATATTATCTTCATCAAAGAGAAAAACAGGCTTCTAGTTTCATAAAGATTGCTTTTTAACTGGCAAGGTTTTTCTAAAAAGCGGACAGATGTCTAAACGGGTAAATTGTCATGTTTCGGATAGTATTGCTGATCAAGAATATATATTCCACTCCCTACAAGCTTACAATGAAGGCTTAATTTCTCTACTAATTTTATTGCATATTATTCCAGTTCAAAGTTGGCGACTTTAATATTTCCATGGCTTAGTTCTCGCTCAACTTCCAGTTAATTTCACTTAAAATATGAATATGCATAAATTTGAATATATCCACACACACACACACACACACTCACACACTCACACATACTCACACACACTCTCACACACACTCTCACACACACTCTCACACACACACACACACTCAACACATGCACCCCTATTTAATTTGCTTAAATTATGTATGTCCTTTCTGCAACAGCAGACATTTGTTGCACCCAAACCACTTGGGTAGCTTTTTGTTATCGCCCCGTGGAGGTAAGTAAATAAACGTTAGACACGCCACGCCACGTTGCAAGAGCATTCGCATTGAAAATCTCGTAAATCAATTTTTATACATTCTAATTATGTGATTAAGTGATTTATGACCTTTTTGCTGTTTGTTGACAGTGTGTGTGTGTATGTGTGTGTGTGGCTGCGATGTGCCACCCGTTGGCAAGGCGCAACGTTCCCCCAATTTAGTTTTCGCGTGCCACACGCCTCATGCGTCATTTTATGGTCAGCGTGACTTGTGGCGACTCCCTTATTCTATAAATCGCGCTCTCTGCTGCAGCATCTTATTTCAACGATTTTACGGCTTGTTGACCCAGCTCAAAAAAAGACGAACTTAAAATAGGAAAAAAAAAATATCAACAATATTTTGCTCTACATTTTGGCTCGTAATTCATGTGTCATTTTATTTTGTTTGTTGTTTGCACTCTTCAAACCATTTTTATGATCGCACTAAAATTCACAAAATGTGTCCGTGACATTTATGATGTGACAATGTTACCTAACAATTCCCATCCTCAACACACACGCACACATACACACATACACACACACGACACACACAACTACCCCACAGTCCAAGTCATACAATTTGCTGCCAGGCTGTCCATTTTTCATTCATGACCCACACAAATTGTTTGCTCTTTGGTTACTTTTATGCGGCTCGTTTAGTTTGTTTGTTCAATTTTTGTGGTTCTTGAAGTCGTCGTTGGAGTGTCTTCGGTTGGACTCTGAAATGTGATTGGGTTTGATTTAATTGATGTCTCTTGATTGATGCACTGTCCTAGTGGACTGACATATATCATATATTTATATATATTTATATATATTTATATATATATATACATATATATATTGTGTGCGTGTCTGCTCTGTATCCATTTCTGGCTGATTTATTGATTGTCGTCAAAATCTTAATGCGTGTGTGGCATTGTTAAATGTTTCATTGCCACATTGGTTCCACTTTCCACTTTGCACCAACGATCCACATGATTGAAACAACACTGTTCAGCTTAATCACGCAGAGCCACTTCTTGTGGCAAGCTTGGACTTTTATTTATGATTATATTTAGCTAATGTGTTTATGGCGTTGCCCAATCGGCAACAATTTCTCTCTGCTTCTTTTCCTCTTTTTTTATGTGGCTTTTAAACCAGTCTAATAAGTATGATTAGTATTTGTTGGCATTTGAATAAGCTGATTAAGTTTTGAGACACGAATCTTGAGTCATTAATTTTTTAGTCTGCTTTTGACAGTCTTGTTTTGGGTTCGGAGCTTCATTGATTGATCGTTGCAAGAACTTCGAGCGCTTTGTTAATTTCAAAAATATCATCTTATAACCATTCTGGTTAATGAACAAAAAGAAATGTTAAATGAATATCTTTAAAATAGTCGTGGGTTCCATTCTTCTATTGTCTTCTCTTTTAGGGTCATGCGTAGGCAGCTCCACACAAAAAAATGTTTACAAAAAAGAAACCAAATAATTCTAACTATATTTTTAACAATAAAACAAGAATACTTAAACAAAACAACATTTTTTTCTCACTAATTATATATTTTTAAATCACCACCGAAAATAAACTCACATCAAAATTACCCTTTTTTTTTGGTTTAAGTTCTACATAATTTATGAGATTTTTAATGCTGGGTAAACAAAGTCAAATGGCCGTCAGTTGTCACGCTTAGACCCTGAGACGATCATACGCAAATTTAAAGGATTATCAAACGCAAAAGAGCCGACCAAGCCCAGCTCCCGGATTCCGGAGTCGAGGTCGAATTGTTGTTGTTGTTGTTTTTGTTTTTGTTGCCACTGCTGCGAGGGTTTACTCGCATCCATCCCATAAATCATGGAATCAAAATGCCACTTTGGACTAAGCGTTAAGCTCTTTGAATGTGGCATAACACGTAGTAAATATATGCAAGAGGGCGACAAAACGAGACGCCACGGGTACGTTGCCCCAGCCCTAAAAACATGACGTTGCACAGACACAGACATGGCGCAGACATATGCTCAAATCATTCGACAATATTTTTTGAGAACATTTTTTTGTTCGTCGAATGAATATACAATTTTTTTTAAATATACTTTTTAATTTCTTTATTTTTAATTTTTGCTGAATTTTTAAAAAACAGCAGCGTCAGTTGGAATATGCATTTTTAATTTCTTTATATTTTAATCGTTGTAAAAATATATTTTTTATAGTCAACATATTTTATTGCCAAACAAAAGTGGTATTCAGTTATTCAGTTATTAAATTTCATATTTCATTAAGCTAATTGCTAAGGGTTTTTTGATTTATTATGTTTTGTATTCAAAATCACATTTTCCTAGTTGTTTACACCCCTTAAATAAATGTTTGGAAAAGAAGGGAAATGATAATGAATGCAGGAGTCTTTTGTGCAGTTGACTCATTTATCTTCAATACTTTACAGCTCTCAATTTGCGTACTCCCAGCCAAGCGAAGACTTAGGATTTAAACCTGACTAACGTCCGGGGATTTACATATTTCTTATGCCATGTCACGTTCGCACCGCAGCAGTCCTTAAAGCAACTCCCCTCACCAGCCCAACCCCCCACCGACCAAACAAGCCACCCAAAACCCGCTCAACTCAAAGCAAAGTTTACGCTTATTTTATTTTTTTCTATGACTTATTTTTAGTAAATAATAGTTAGTTAGTTGAGGTTTTATTTATTTTAATTTGTCTGTTTTGTGTTGCTGTTGTTTTGAGTTGTTTGTGTTGTTTTTGCTGTTGTTGGCAGTTTGAATTGGCTTTTTTATTCGCCTTTGCTTCCAGTTGTTGGGTGTTTTCCTTCTTAATTATTATTCCTGTTGGCTGTGGCAAGTGGCAGCTGCTGCCCTCTGGCAGCCAACAGCGAGAGGAGCTAATGCCTGCTGCTGGAGAGAGGGGGCAAGTAGTGTTGGATAGGTCCTTTCTTTGCTTTAGCCATTTTGTTTGGCCTGGATTAGCATAATGCTATTTATTGTTGTGCTTTCGTTGTCATTCTCATTTTTCCATTCTGATTTTCATTCGCTGATGTTGCTCTTTTTCAGTTAATGTTGGTGCCAGCTACTTGTGTTTCTTTTCTTTTGTGGTTATGTAAATAAAATTTTAACTTCCGCATTGCAAATGCGCCAATGCCCAACTGCTCTTTCTTCAGTTTACAATATGCATGGCATGGCTTTCTCTCCCTCCCCCTCCCCATCTCCCTCGCTGTTCAGCTTGTTATGGCAAAGTTTGTTGCTGATTCTCAATTCATTAATAATTTCGCCGGCTGCTGCAACTGCTCAAATTTCCAATTTACACTTTATGAACATGTAAATTGAAAAACAAGCCAACTATTTCCCCTGATCAACCCTTGAAAGCCAAACTAAAAGAAATACACAAAAAAAAAAAACAGCAAAACCCAAACAAAAGTTCTTCGAGTGCTACTCTTACTTGTTTTTTTTTTTTGTTATGCATCAACCGGCGAAAACTAACTGAAATTGCTGCATAACCAAAATATGATAGAAACACTTCAGTTAAGTGAACGAGAATCTGCTGCGGCAAATGGCTACAGCGCTTGCCCCAAACTCAAAATGCCTTTGCAATTGCAGTCCTGGCACAATAGCAATCGGTTTAACCAGTTTTGAATTTGTTTAAAACAAATAAAACAAAATAGTATTGAAAGACTAAAAAGTGCTCGACTTGACAACACTCTGCAATCAAATTTTAATATATACAAAAAACTTTTGTCTTACAAATTACATCGAATCTTAATCTGCTGTCGAGTTTATTATTTAAGTTGAATCTACAAACTTGTGTGGAGTTTTTGCATAGGCTTGAATATTACACGACTTTAGAATACATTCTGGAAGATTGCCCGGCAATAAAACATAATAAGTTAAGTCTCTAAAAAAGAATAATAAATGCCGTAGGATCATAATTTTTAATTTTGCATACTTTGAGTTTACTTTATTTACGATGTAAATTGTAATTAAGGGCTGCAGTTCCGCTTTTGATAAAATCGCATTACTTGTTGTTAGCTAAACAAATCGAGTAACGCCCACAATTTATACATTCACAAACACACACACACACATACACATACACAAGCCGGCACAGGTTACATGTTAAATTGTCGTAAGCCTTAAAAATTCCATTATGATTATTTACTGAAGTTGTAGAATCTGCAATAACCAGCGCACTCCTTCTGGCGCACCAAAAAATGAGACATAAAAACACAAACAACGACACAAGTGCAGATAAGGAAACAAAGTTTTCTAAACGAATAAATCTGTTTGTTCTGCTGCCAGGATATCGCACACACATACACACACACAAACATACACATACGTGCTTGTAAAAATTGTAAAATATTTTTACACACACCGAGACAGAGAGATAGAGAGGAATAGAGAGAGAGAGAGAGAGAGAGAGAGAAAAGTGACTAAGAAATAAAGCTAATAAATGAGAAGTTTACGCGACTGCCGGGCAACAAATCCCATTTACAAGGATACATATGAAAGGCGCTCGTCGTCAACGTTGACTGCTGCAGCCAAAACAAAGTGAGGCGGTGCCGGCAAAAATCGCTGCAGGATATGAAGACAAGACAAACAAGTCACGAAGCACTGGCAAGCGAGAAGCCAACAAAAAAAAAAAAACAAAAAACATAAAACAACAACAAAATAAGAGTAGTAAAAATAAGAAAATACAAATACAAATACAAACGTCGAGCCGCAAAGATTTGCAGCAAAAATATTTTCGTATTTTCGCAGACAGACAGAGCAAACGATATAAACATGGTTTATAACACACAAACACACATACATGCATACATACATACATACATACATACATATTTATATACAATTTATATGCATACAAATATATATATATGGAATGCTGCATTTATTTGTGTATTAAGAGTTGATTTCTGCAGCCTTCCCTTGAAATACCCAAATAGGCGGCGCGGCCATTTTGCCAGCTGCAACAAAATGGCGGCCGCAAAATGAATGGCGCCGCTGATGGGTGTTAACATTATGTGGCATTGTGTGTGTGTTAGCCACTCATTACAAAAACAAAAAAAAAAACAAAACGAGTAAGAATGCTATAGTCGAATGAGCTCTCGACTACGATGTGCACAAATTAATTTTAATCTATTTATATTGTAATATAGTTAATTCAGTTGATATCCATTCATTCCATAATCGGTTAATGAATGTAATGTATACATTAGCATCCTCTGTCTTTAAAATGTTAATTTTATTGCAAATGGAAATCGATATATATATAGATATTTACAAAATGTAGTTAGTTATCCAACAAATGAAATAAACCTGATCTGCGCGGGGTATACGAAGACAAATATTAAATATTTGTAGTAGTTCTGACTATTAATCCTGATCAAGAATATGTATCTTAGTGCCTATACAAATTTTTAAACCGTTTTTAACCATTTTAAAAGGGTTCAGCCTTTAAAAAATAAACCAATCTCAGTGTTCTGCGGTTTTTTTTTCCATTATTTTTGAGTAATATACGCAATGCATCAGGCTCAGTCTCTGACTGGGTGCAAAACCAGTGCACTGAGCTTTAGCCGGACTGTTGTTGTTTGCCAGTGTTGCCACACACTTGACATATTCCTGTTGCGTTTATTTTTTGAGTTACCATTTGCAAAGGGTAAGCCACAAAGGAACGAGTGCTGCAGCCAGAAAATGCAATTGTGTACTTTGTATGATGGGCGTACCAAATTTGATTGGGTTGTTGCAAGAGGCAATTGCTGTTGCAATATTCGGTGTGTGCCTGTGTGTGTGCCTGTGTGTGTGTGTGCAGCTGCATTTTAAATACCATTTTAATAACGTCTCTGAAATATTCCATTTTTTTAGCTGAAATATTTTTTTGCTGAGCTCTGCAAAATGCAGTGTGAAAAAAGTAAAAATAACAATTTATAAAAAAAGAGCTTTTTCAATTAATAAAAAACTGAATAAAAGACTTAAATAAAGTTATTAAAATTACAAAAAATAAACAGCTTTCCCATATGAATTTCTTATGGCACTTTTAATTGTATTATTAAAGCAATTTATAGTTTTTTTTACAACTTTCTCTTGAATGTGAAATGCGGTTTTGAGTCTCATTTTAATTACCTTTATTGCATATTGCATTTTTTTTATTTCAATGTGGCTGGCATAAATTTTGTGCTCGATTTAAGGTGGGGAACCTAACTCAAAGCGGCTTATTGTGCAATCGTGTGTGTGCACACACACTCATATCACATACTTACACACACACGCATTGGGGCAGCGAAAATGCCTAGAAATGTCTGCCATGCAGATAAGTTGTCGACCTTAGCCCACAAACGGGGCAAATGAAAGGGTAGAAAAATGCCAGCTATAAAAAAAAGCAAAAGAAAGCTAACAAAACGAGCGAATAAGGCAAGTGCGAACAAATTGTAAGGCAAAAAAAAAAATAAAAAATAAAAAACGCAGCTGAATAAAAACATAGAAAAACTGACTAAAAAGGTGCCAAGTAGCGTGCACAGTTAATGAGTTTTTCAACATTTCACCCACACCCGGCGCATATCCAAATGTAGCACGAAAAATGTGGCAATGTGGCGCATGCAACGAATGACACAAAGGGGCAAAGGGGCAGCCAACGTGTTGGTGTCTAAAGCAATTGGGGTTGGCAGCGGTGTGCGGCACGATGTGGTTTCATAAATCTAAGCAAGAGAAGGGCACAAAAGTGCAGCGCAATTTGTTTTTAAGTCATGTGTGAGAAAGACTGCTGCGTGTGTGTGTGTGTGTGCGCGTGTGTGTGTGTGTGTGCGTGTGTGTGTGTGTGTGTGTGCGCGCGTGTGTGTGTGTGTGTTTGTCGGGTGCGTTCTAATTATGATGTCAACAATGCGTGCGTGTGAGTGTGTGTGTGTGTGTATGAGTATGTGTGGTGTGTGTGTGTGTGGTGTTTGAGAGGTACGAAGTCGAGTGTCCACTTGGTGAAGCTTATGACTTGCAAACTGGTTGCATTCACTTGGTGTTGGTTTTGCTGATTGTTAGTTTAGCATTAAGTGCCTGAAAGTAGGCATGCGGAATTTAACATTAAATAGAAAATGAGTATTTTTTTACTTCTCAAAGGGCTTGTAGACATTAAGTAACATTTATAAGTTTTCTTTTGTTAAATTCAAATACATTTCAAATATTTCTTCAACTGTTTTGTATTTACATATATTAAAAGTTGATAGTGCTGTTGATTATTGCAGACTTCTGGATTCAAAAAGTTTCTGTTTTACATTCCTAAATAATTAAATAATTAAACTAATTAAATAAATTTTTAAATCTGTTTTTTTTTTCTTTGCAGAAATGACTTAAAAAACTGCGCATTCAGCTGTTCAAAACTAATACAAATAAATAAATATAAAAACAACAACGCTCAGTTTTTATCAACTTTGTTAAAAAATTGTTAAACATAAAGCAAAATAAAATAAATACAATATTATATTTGCCATAAATAACTAGCATTTGAATAGTAAGTAAATTAAGAAACAGTAAATAAATTGAATATAATCCTTATGACAAACACACACACAGACACTTGCTGACCGCAATAAAAATAACAAAAAATAAATATTTATAACAACAAAATATTGAGTAAATTTATGCTAAATAGAAATGTTCGATTTTCACAATTTGGTTAATCAAATAAAACAACAAAACAACTGCAGCCACAATAATAACAATAATAACAATATGAACACTAAAGCAAACAAAACAAACATAAACAATAACAAAAGCCACAACATGAAGCATCTGCAAAGTGCAAAAACACTGAGCCATCTTTTAGCCCAAAATTATGGATGGATGCAAGTCTTCCTACTACTGACATTCTACGTGATTGGTAATCAAAGTGCCTGGCAGGAGAATATACGACCAAAACTATATGTGGAATTAGGTAAGTCATTTTTATTAATATTTATTAAATTTAACTTTTCAATTTCTGATCTTTTGAAATATTTTTATAATATTTACCTGTCGAATTTGAATGCAAACAATTTAAAAAGGATTTTATATATATATGTTGCCATTGGAATTTAATTATTACAAATATTATATAAGTGACAGTATTTAAAGTAAAATTGTATTTTAAAATCATCGCTTAATTTTCTTAAAATATCAATTGTTTTTCATAGCAATTTTGTCTCCTAAACCGTTTACAATATTGAATTTTCTTCTGTTTCTGTTAACGGTTTCGGCTCCGATGTGGCTGACAGCCTGTCAAAAATGTCAAATAATCTAATAAAAAAATCTCAGTCTCAATTATGATTAGAGAAAAGAAAGAGAATGGCAAAAAATGAAGAGCTCATAAGTCAACACATATCGAAATCAACTGTCAAAAAACCTTTGTAGCTACTTTTTATATGTGCTCCAAAATGTAATTTGACTGCGAGACAAGTTACAGACACACACGCACACACACACACGCACACACAAAGTACACACACACATGTAAAACTATCCTTTGATAGTTGAACTTGCCAACTTCTTTACCCAGATACATATTTACCACTTGGCAGGGTGCAGCGCTTTGCTACAGAAATGAAGCAATAACTTGTTAAGAAGTGCAACACACACACACACACACACACACACACACGCACACACATGGCAACTAATGCACACTCTTAGATATCTGGCATCCGCACGTTTGGTATCTTAACTATAAATAACAAAAATTCCTGGAAGACATTATTTGCATAAAAGTGGCGAAGCTTTTTACAAACATACATATGCATGTGTGTAAAAGTGTGTGTGTGTGTGTGTGTGTGTGTGTAGAGTGACGCGGTCTAGAGGCAGTTGCCGTCCAAGCAAGGTTGCCTGCCAGCAACTATTTCTAGTGCCATTCAGTCGGTAATTCCTGACTGGCTTCGGGCTACGTCATCATCGTCATCAGTTGCATATATGCAAATTTGGCTAAAAACTTGTGCGACATGCACCCGTCGAGGCGACACTTATATATGTATATAGATACTCATTTTTGCCATATATGTACAGGTATATATATAGTATACATATATATATATATAACTTTTTCTGCTTGTGTGTTGCAAGATGAAGCAGAAAGTTGCTGAAGAAAAGAACTAAATTCTAAAAATATCTTTTGCACGCTTCTAAAAATTACGTTATTAAATGTGCATTTGGCACACACTAAATGTGAAGCAGCCATGCCACGCCCAGTCGCCAATCTTCAATGCTGCAGTTTGGTTGGGTCGATTGGTTGTAGGGTGGGGGGAGGGGGGGAGTAATGGCAAACTCAACTGAGCCTTTCTAGACAAGTCACATCAGGCGCACATGTGCTGCTTATAAATGAGCCAACGAAATGGAGTCAAGCGCTTCTTCTTATTCATTTTTTGTTCTTCCTGGACCCGGTTTCGGGTTTGGTTTGGTATGGGTGTGTAGATATTCATGGCACTCATTTCGGGCAGGAAGTAATTCAAATGAATGTGTCACTGCCAAAGAAATGCATAAAGCATATACAAAAGATACGACAAACCAAATGAAAGTCTAACAAGACAACAAATGTCCAAAAAAAAAAAAATATAACAAGAAATACCATTTGAGTTTTTGGGGGCTCAAACACAATTGGTTTTCGTATATGGTAGAAAACGTGAGCCGGACAATGGCAAACATTTAAGATTTGGGCACAGGGAAAGATTTCCATGGTGAAAGCAGCAGTTGTTCAACTTCAAAATGCTCTCAACTGGCTCGATAAATGTGCATATTTATCATATGCATATTCGACGAATACTAAGTGAATCCCAGACTGGATGGGATCAGCAAAAGGGATTGTGGCTATATTTGCTCATTCTCTGCTCAACTATATTTTACATATGCAGTTCAAGCAATCCCTTGTCTAATTTTCAGTAATTGCATTTAATCTCTGTTCTTTGATTTTTCCATTTTCCCTTCGAGTCCCTAAATACATTTGCAAAAGCAGCATTCCCGATTAGCCTGATTAGGCTTTATCAAAGCTACTAGCTCAAGGTAATCCCAGCAAGGACTGCTTCAATTAGAACCAATTACTTAGCCAACGCCCATTTTTATTTTTTTCTTCTTCTTTTTGTTGTTGTTGTGGGGTGCAAATGCCGTGTGTTGAAGTTCATTTAAAATCCATCAGAGGCAAGTCATAAAAAAAAAAGCTTCAGGCTGCTGAACATTTTTTTTCTGACTCGCACTCATGCATAACTGGAAAATAAGGTTAATGTGCAAATTATGAATGCGTCGAGTGGCAGCGGCAGGACGAAGAATGTAAATAACACACACACACACATCTACACAAACGCCGAAAGAGCGTGCAACTTGGCCAAATGAGCAGAAGGAGCGGAAGCAGCAGTCGCCAGGGTACCAACAACGACAACGACGGCGACGACGAGGACATTTGTGACCAAGTAAAATGAAAGTGCTGCTTGAGCAGGGGGCAGGAAGAAAGTAGGGGGAGAGGGGGGTATATGTGTGTGTGTGTGCACTGGTAATGCATTCATATGCCATTGTTTGGGGGGCAACGCACAAAAACAAAAACCTTGCAAGATGCTCTCCCCAGCACAACACCTCCCCAACTCCCCACCCTCTCCAGCACCTACCATCTACCCCCCAGTCAACCGCATACGCATAAAATATAACAACGCTGGCGTGGCACGCCCCAGAGTTGCATTTGACAGCCGCAAGTGGTTGTCATTAGGAGAGCAGAGCAACAGAACGGCCATTTAAATGCACAGCACTTGGCCATAACCAGTGAGCCAAGTTTACTTTCCAAGCCAAAATTACGTCTATCAAGTGGGCGGTTAACGTTGATCGTTTTGTGGCACTTTGGCGTTGCATTTACTTCTTTACTTCACTTTGAAGACATTTCGCAAAGCACTTCTTATGCTGATTTTTTTTTCTCCTTTTTCGATTGTACGTGCCAAAAATGCAGACGTTTTCGATTAGGTTGCAGCTCGGAAAATGCCACAGTGTTGCACAACAATGAAGCTAATGAGCTGAGTTGATAATAATATTGTGATTGGAGTCTCGTAGAAAATATTGCGTATAAATAAAACTATATTTAACAATTTATAATTTAATTAAAAAATTAAAATAGAAAATGTTGCGTATATATAAAATTATATAAAAATGTATAATTTAATTAAACGTTTACATCGAAAAAACAATTAGAAGACCAACATATATAATTATTTTTTGGTATATCCCAATTTTTGAATTTTAAATGTATTTCTAAAAGTGAAATCTAATTGAGCTATTTTTTATTTATAAATATAGAAAGCAAAGCATTCTTGAGAAATGTCAGTCTTCAGTCTCCGACTGACATCTTAGTTGAATGCAAAGATGTGTGCAATGCACTTACACGTAAACATGAGCAGTTGCCACACACACACACACACACAAAAACCACAACAACAAAAGAAATGCAGCGCTTTAGAAATTATGAATTCTGAATTTAGTCAAGATTCCATTCCATAACTGTCGACTTTTGCCTACTTAATATAATTTGAATAAAAGTAATATGCAAATGAGACGAACGAGGAAACCAGCAGACTGTGAGTGGAGGAAACAAACAAGGGGGAGGGAAAAGTACCGATGTCATCAGACGTAATATTTTTTAGTTGTCGCATTTCCGACTGTCTCAACGACGACTACCAAAAATGCATATGCAAATCTTTTGAATGTGCTCCCCGAGAGAGAGAGAGAGAGAGAGAGAGGGAGAGGGAGAAGGAGGAAGACTAAGCCCATATAAGTATCTGTGCCACATAAGACATGTGTATGTCTGTGTTTGTCTGTGTATGTCTGTCTGTATGTGTGTGGGGGGAAAATATATGTGGGGCGCGTGTCAAGTGGCGACAACACAAAACTTCTCCGGGTTCTTCAGTTGCTCCCTGGGCTGGGCGGGCGCTTCTCGGCTCCCGGTTCTCGTTTCTCGTTTCTCCAATTGCGTTCAACTGCAATTACATTGTGAATTAAATTGTAATGAGGCGCATGCGGCGAAATATGAAAATGAGTAGCGGCAAGTGCCCCAGACTTGGATAGACGATTTTGGAATAGCGTCAGTGAAATGGTAATTAACAGTTATGTTTGCTACCCCGACACGTTGCAGACAGTTTTAATGACGCCGCATCGCAAAACTATTTTTAGGCGTTTTGTTTTCGTTCAAAATGCTGCACAAGAAAAAAAAATAGTGCCACGGCTAAGAAGCAAGCAGGTCGGTCGAGTCTGGTCTGGTCTGATGGCGAACAGGAAGCGACTACTCGTTGTCTCTCAGTGGATCTGTGACCAACGTTTGGCTCGCTTAATTGGCTACAACGGAAGTTCAAGTTAATTTCAAGTCAATGGCAACCATTCCTCATCGTGTGCCACACTCCATGTCGCCTCAAATTCATGTTAAATGGTGCGAAAGATCATCGATATCAACGGCGACATCGTTGCAGTATATATATATATATATATATATATATATATGCACAGTCGCGTCACGTTGGCGACTGCAACGATGTCGCCGTTATATGTATATATATTTAGATATACATATATATATATATATTTGTGTCTGCATTGTAGTCTAGTCAGTGCCATGCCGCTTAAATTATGCGAATTACGTGTATCCAAGAACAGTTGCCATGATATATTCTATAATTATTATTATTGCATTTTAAAGTCAGAGTTTTTAAGGAAGGAATAATGAAGAAGTGTGGCCTTTAAATTAGTTTAAATTAGGTCTTGCATAAACTTAAATCTTCTTTTTAAAAATCTTTTACATCCAAGACTAACATTCAGAAAAAAATCCCACTTGACAACATAAGTAAAATTTTTAAATATTTATAATAAGTAAAAATACCTAAAGCACATTTTTTTGTAAAGACTTAAAAAACTGTAAATTAAATATAATTAAATATCAATTTTTGTATAAAATCGAACTCTCTAGAAAAGAAATTTCTTCCTTTTTAAAAATATGCTTACTTAATAATAAGCTGCGAATAGTATAAACCATTTCTATATTTCAGATCTATTTATTTTTCAGTGTATCAAGAATAAAAATATCACAATATTTTTTAAATTTTAAAAACACGCCATTTTTTTACTATAACTTTTGTTAACTCTTTGCTGAGCTGCACAAAAGTAGCAAGTTTTTAAAAGTGTTGCAATGCTGCAAAGATAAGCTCAAATTTATAACTAGTTCGTTGAATAAGCTGTGATTTACAAGGCACAAAATTAAATTGGTATTTAAAATATATTTGAACAATTTGAGGCATGCGGCTGTGTAATTGGAGCTGGGAATTACAAGTCACTGGGATGTGCTTTAAATAAATCCAAAAAGGCACACCCTATCAATTACGTGGTTGTGGATGGGGCAGGGGTATAGAGTGGAGGGGTGGTTGGGTGGTTGGGTGGCATGGCCATGGGGTATTCGCACCGTGTTTGCCTGGCATGTTTGCACTCGTGTGCAATTGGAAGCAGCTTCATGGATTAAACGGCTTTCTTAATTGAGTGCTCATTTTCCGGTTAGGAAGTTTTTATGCCGAGAAAATAAATTACACACATGAGTGCAATTTGGTAGACGCCAAGGAGTCCCAGCCAAAGGACATGCAACCGAGATGAACGCTGCCACAGCAAGTAGCAGCAGCAGTTGCAGCAAGTAGCAGCAGCAATTGCAACAGTAGCTGTAGCATTAACCTGGGTCAACTGAACAATCAGCTCATAATGGCGTTAATCAAAAATGTTGCTCACAGTCGCCACAGGCATTGTTGTTATTGTTGTTGCTGTTGCTGCTGCCAAACTGCAATGTTGCTGATGCAGCAGCAGCAGCTTGCAACAGCAGCAGCAGCAACCTGCCTGTTTGGTCAGATTGAACGTTTAACGATGATGCCAAAGATGCCTCCCGACGTTGTTAGAGTTCAATGGCTCTGGCTCTGGTGCTGCCTCTGGTTCTGTCTGTCTGTCGAATTGGCGCTGTCTCTGCCAGCTTGGGCAACGCTGGCAACTCTGGCAACTCTGGCTCGTGCCGATGGTCACCAGGGAAATTAGTAATACGACAAGTGCAGCGGCTGCCTGCTGTGCTCCCTCAGTCTTTCGTCCTTAGTCCTTTCGACAAATGAGCTGCATGTTGGCCATCGTTGCCGTTGCTCGACACACAAACACACACACAAACACACACACACACACATTTGGCCATTTTACTTATTCTCTTTGTTCTGGTCGACATCGGCCAGCTCTTTGTCTCTATAAATTTCGCCATTGATCGTCCCGGCTTGGCGCCTGTCCAGTAATTGAAATGGCGTAACGACAAAAATTGAAGCGAATTTTCTACACAACTTTTTTTTCCTTCTTTTTTCTTTTTTTTTTTTGCTCACTCCACTGTCAACTTTAATGAAAAAGTTAAAGAGTCGCCGTCCATACACATAGCTGGGGTTGCACAGCAAAAAAAAAAAAAAAAGAGAAAACAAAAATGATGTGCACTAGAAAAGTTTGGACGCGCACAAGTAAAAAGTTAATATTGATAAATTGATTAAAAGTTTAATAATTGTACATTTTGTTTTTGTGAAATTCACGTGCAACGCGGTCTGTTCCTGATTAGTTTTCCAACGCTGACAGAAAGAGAAAGAACCAGGGTGTGTGTGTGTGTGTGTGTATATGTGTGTGTGCGCAAAAGAGAGAGGAGGGAGAGAGCTATCCATAATGTGGGCAACATCAGAGCTTATTGTCTCGCCACGGCAAAAGTTGGTTTAGCTTGCAAAAATTAAAAATTAATTGCCAGACTGCAACTTATGCCTTTTGTTGCCACCGTAATTGTTGCGTACGGTTTTCTCGCTTCACGTTTGCTGCCTTCAATTGGCCATTTGAAAAGTTGTTGGGTTTCCATCAACGATAAAGTCAAATATCGTGATAAACTGAGTTCCGTAATTTACAGCATTAAATTAGCGATTAGATTCCTAATAACCACTTAAAAATTTGAAGAGTAATTCAGAAAAACACTTTTATTCTGCAGCAGAGGTAAAATCTTTGTTTAATTTAGCAAAATTTATAGAAAATATTAGGAAAACATTTTTCTTAACACTTATTTCTCTTTTTAAAATTTCCTTAATTGAACATTTAATGGCCACTCAGAAATCGATAATCTTGTTGTTAAAATAAATAAATAATAAAAATTGCCACTTTTTTGGTAATTTGAATACGCATTATAAAATAGAACCAAACTAAAATTTGAAGTGTTGAAATGAATGGTTTTTGTTTAATGTGTTGACGGCACTCGAAAGCCATTAACCATTGAAATGTAATTATGCATGTCATTCGTACATCAACTCACACATTCCATGCCACTTCATTACTTACACTACAACATCGCAGAGGCGCTCATTAAAAATTAAGTCACGCCCGCTGATTACTCGCTCCCAAATGCCACCCGCCATGTGAAGATGATTCTTTCTCTCCTGTGTGTGTGTTGTGTGTGTGTGATGGAGAATGGCACAGCGCCACACACAAATCACAATACGAAAGAAGTTTTTGGTAAAACTTTTGCAAACAGCCAACCTCAAACTATGTGTCTGAAGGAGATGTTCACGAATAGTTGGATGGGCCAAGAAAATTGCGCGAAACGAGCACAGAAATCAGCATGACAATTATAATGATAATGAGTGTTATGTGTGTGGGGGGGGGGGGAGAGGAGGGGGGGGGGGGGCATGTGGGATTGTTGGAAAGGAGTTGTGCTCTGCTGCTAGAAGATCTTCTAGATGAAAATATTATTAAATGACAGCATGGAATTTGCCACAGCCCAAGTTGGCAACGTCATCCATCCAACAATCCTTCCATCCTTCATCCTCTATCCATCTATCCACTTCCTCCTCGTAACAAACTTCAACACCAACGCTGAGCTACATTGAATGCAATTAAAAAAGTTCAGTTTTTTACACGTTAAAAAATGTGCTGTTTTTTTTTTCATATTTTAATTAAATGTAATTAAATTTTACTGACATTACAAGTTGCTTATATTTAATAACACTTAATAAATTAAAAAAGAAAATTCCACACTAAAATGAAAACTCATTTGTTAAAAAATTTATTTTAAGTATTTGCCTAAAATATCTCTATTTTTTTTTTTAAATATAAAATGAAATTAAAAGTTAAAACATTTTTTTTTTTATTTAAATTTTTGTTTTACTATGTGCATATTTATTTTGGTAGCTGATTGGCATTGTTTCCGCACTTCCATCTTTTGGCACTGGGTTAAGAGGCTACTTGCAACGCTGCGGCACGTTTGCCTCGTCTTGTTTTTTACGTTTGTGCTGATAGTTGTGGGGAAACGTTATAATTAAATTAATTAACAGGAAAATTAGTTGCTCAACAGCTTTCGTTGTTTTTTGTTGTTGTTGTTGTTGTTGTTGTTGTTATTGTTGATGCAGCAGGTAAAGATTTTAATGAGTATTCGTTTGACTATCTGCAAACTTAATGAATGCGAGTGAGGCCAATTCAGAATTTGAAGTGAGGCTTCAGATAAGTTCCAGGCAGACATCATTTGTGCTCGCTCGCACAGCTTCTATGCTATTTTATGTATGTATTTAAAAATATTCTTTGAATATGAGCACATTTTAAAGTAATTGCTTTGAAAGTTGCAACAAGCAATTAGCATTAAGCTTCAGTTGAGTTGAAGTTGCCGTTGACGACAACTTTTCAAGTCAGTTCATTTTAGCATTTCTCTTCAATTTTGTCTTTTTTAATATATATGTTTAATAATAAATCATTCAACATCAGTTTAAAAGTATTTTAAGCAATAATTGAAATTGTGAGAAATGGTTTAAAGTTTATAATCTGTCTGATTTTTGGATTGAACATATGCAATTATTTGGATTTTATTCTCTTTGTGTTGATTCCTACAGCAAATCAAGTTATAAGCTGAATAGTTTATCGAAAACATGCCATAAAATCAAAAGATAATTTTGTTATCTATCAGCAAATTAATGTGACTTGAATTTGACTCGCTTCGGGCAATTTTAATACACTAACAAAGTGAAACCAATAAATTCAAGCGAAATGCAGCTGAAACACAGCTTGTCATCTATTTTATGGGACGATCAATTGGGACGCAATAATACCACTCAGTGGATGTGTGTATTTTGTGGCCAGCAGTGGGGGCAATCATGGCAACAAGGCTGCAGTGGGGTGAGGAGTGCTCATTGAGAAGCGCTATCAATTGCTGCCAAATAAGCCACACAATTTTGGCCCACGCGTTCTGATTTTTATTGGGCTATCGCCGACATCGACTCGACTCTTTGGACCAGTTAAGAGCTGTTGACTGGTTAATGGTTTGCTTTTGCGTTGGAGGCGTTTACAGTGCTCACATTAAAATAATAAACACTTGACGGCAACTATAACAGTTTGTTGTTATTGTTGACCATAAAACATATATCAGCCTTTTGTCTTTGACACAAAAAAAAAAAAGGACAGCAGCCAAGCAGCTTCAGCTCGTTGTTTGGCTACTTTTACTTTGAGCTGAGCCAAATGACAACTGGCAACTTCCAACTGCCAACTGCCGGGGCCAAAAGTCCTCTCTCTCTTTCTGTCTCGCTCTTTATGTTTTTATCTCTATTGCACTCCCTCTGGGCGAATATTGTCATTGCCATCTCGTTTGTGTCACTCTGAATGGCAGCGACGCTAATGATCTGCACCAATGGCGCCCACGTAACAGATTCCTCCAACTCTTTGTCCAGTTTCTCCTTTGGGGCATCAACTTTGTCTAGCTTTAAGTTGTTGTTCCTATTGTTGTTGTTGTTGTTGTTATTGTTGTCATTCTCACCAATGGCATTGTAGTCGCCTCTTCCTGGTTGTAAGTGCTGTTATTGTTGTTGTTGTTGCTGGCCACTCTTTGCGTGCCAATGATTTATGTGTTGCAAGCTGAACATTTCGCGATAGACGCCTTGTTGATGATCCTAACTTGTGTGTATTTCTTGAGATGTTGTGGCTAAGTGCTGATTGTGAAATGTTTTCTTTTAATATTTAAAAATAAAAACCAAAAAAAATAAAATATTAGCTTTATATGATTAGTGCTTTGTTATTTTCAACAGACTCAGATGAGTTGTGAAGGGATTTCAAATATCTCAGAATACAAAAATAAATTACGAGCCAGTTAAATACATATAAATTATTGCATATAAAGTAATTTGTAAAATTGAAAATGAAGTAAACAATTGTTTTAAACTCGATTATATATATTAAATAGTTATATATATTTTTAAATAGTTAAGAAAGCTGCTCACATTTAAAATAAGTTTTTAGAAGGGAACAAAAATTTACAGCTGACATTTT
The DNA here is from genome assembly GCA_035042045.1 of Drosophila melanosoma. Lineage (NCBI taxonomy): Eukaryota > Metazoa > Arthropoda > Insecta > Diptera > Drosophilidae > Drosophila > Drosophila melanosoma. The sequence goes on along the minus strand of JAWNLY010000203.1, from coordinate 1,976,641 downwards.
TCCCTTTCAAAAGTGTCTGCAAATAAAGCCATAAACAGGGCAACCCTTAGTCAAAAGGCGCAATTTGAAATATCTACGCAATTGATTCATCTGTTGTGGCATCCATCATTCATCATGCTCACAGTCGTGTGGCATGTGCCATAACATCATAACCCAAACTTAACGCACCAGTTAGCAAAATTCTTTGGATCAACCCTCGCTGCCAAACTCGTCATTGTCATCGCCATCAGCCATCAACCATCAGCAGCAGCAGCAGCAGCAGCGACTGGCATCAGCCCACGCATGCTGCTCACTTTGTACAAATCAGTGCACGTCATCAGGTCGCCTAACCATGCCAACTCCCTCTTCTCTTTCCTCCTTGAAAACCCCTCCCCCTCCGCAGCCATATGCGTTTGCCCCAAAAACCAGTGACTAGTGCTGTGCCGCATTGCGAGGCGCCCAAGCCTAGCAGCTGGGCTTAAAACAAATGTCTTCCGTCTTGCCAACTTCCGTCCCGTTCTCGTTCCCATTTCCCCTCGCTCTTTCACCTTCTGTTTTGGCCTGGCGCAAATCCGTCGCAGAGTTTCTTTAGTCTTCGTTTTTGCCGTTGTCTTATACGCTTTTGTTTCATGCTATATACCCTGTAATTGCAGAATATTGACAACTGGGTATAATTATTGTGTTTATATAGTATATTTAAATAGTTAAAGCTCACACTTTTAACAATTGGACACCATTTGGAAATAACTGTGTTTTACTTAATATTTTTTCCATCTAACAATTCTAAGTTTCCCAACGCTAAAATGATTAAATGATTCTGATTAGTTGGGTATAAAAGTTGGTTTTTTTTTTTATTATTTGATATTTAGTTTTTTTATTTGTATTATTTGATATATATTTTTTTATTTGTATTATTTGATATTTATTTTTGTTATTTGTATTATTTGATATTAATTTTGTTTATTTGTATTATTTGATATTTATTTTTTTTATTTGTGTTATTTGACATTTAAATTTTTATATATGTTTTTTTACTTTTGTTTTTTATTTTTGTTTTGTTTTATTTATTTTAATTTTTTTATTTGTAAAATTTTATTCTGATTACAAAGTTTTCGACAATTTTTCAACTTTCTAAAGGGCAACTCATAGTCGCTAATTCTCTTAACTAGATCATACCCAGTGTTGTTAATGTTTTTGTTGTTTCTGTGTGTGTGTGTGTGTTTTTTTTTTAGCTGCCCAGATTTATCGCCTTTTATTCATCATTGTCAGTCAGGCGTTGTTTTTGCGGCGACGACGTGAAACCGCGTCAAGAGCCCTGCAACTGGCGCACTGTCAAAAGGGGCGAGGAACAGCGGGAACACGGGATGTGCTGGGGCGTGTCGGTGGACGGAAATGGGCAAGGGGATGTGCTGGCAACGCAATTTGCCGCCACGTCGAAGGCCTTCAAAATCGTCTCGGAACTTGGTAAAGCAAACGCGTTGCAAAATCTTTCACTTGAGCCCAGAAGGCGCCGTCTGTTTTGATGAATTATTGGTACGCATGTCGCAGTGACAATCGGCAAATCAGCTAAGCTTTTCAATATGGCCGCCACAAGTGTATTGCTGTGTGTGTGTCTGTGTGTGTGACTGATGATTTCGGAAAGGATGCCAGTTGCTGTTGCTGGACTACCTTCTGGCTCGTATTTAGCTTTAAAGAAGATTAGATTTAAAAGTCATTTACGAGTTTTGACCTAAGCCGCTCAGAATGTCGTACAATCTACTGTGTATATGTGTGTGTGTGTGTATGTGTGTGTGTGTATGTATGTGTGTGTGTGTGTGTCATTACATTAATTTGCGGGCTTATGTCCTGGACCGCTGTTAATGAAATGCTCTTAGTCCCAGCCAAAAGCACTTCATGGAAAACGTTTTACAATTTGCAGTTGGCTCGTTGGCAATATGAGGATGCCATTTGGCACTGCTTTAAGCTCAGTGGGTGGCATTATAAAAGAATGGTTGTTTTAGTAATTGAGTTTGTTTGTTTGCGGCCAGAAACGAGGTCGCATAAACTCTTATTAAATGCTTACACTTTTACCATGTTTCAGTTTAACTTCAAATTGACAAGTATATCTTTGAAATACTTAAATTATATACCATATATTTTTGCAAAATTTCTCGAGCTTAAACATATTTGAAACATTTTTTTTTTGATATAAATAAAATATTAAAAGTGTTGTAAAAATTTACCAAAACTATTCTCATTTCAAATAAATGATATTTTTTTTATTTCATTGCCTCTAAATAAATTATAGATTAGTTCAATATTTTTATTGAATTTTCCACAACCATTATTTGTAATTATGCGAACCTTTCCTAAACCTTTCAAATGCACAGCAATTTCGCATTGGCAGAATCATTATTTAAAATCATAAAATACAGTCGTTAGTTCGTTGGCTATATTTCGAAGCGTTAACAGTTAAAAACATTAAGAACATTCCCAAAAAAAAAGAAAAGAAAATCGCTTAACTTGTGTACAGAAGCAAGAAGGCAAGGGGGCAAGGGGGCGTTTTCATAACTCACAGCTCGTTAGCTTTTATGGATGAATGCTTTTTATATATATATATATATATATATTTATATATATATATATACATATTTATATATATATATATACATATTTATATATATATATATATACATATTTATATATATATATATAGTATTTGTCAGCCATCGCTGGTGACAGCTTTTCACTTTTCACCTCTTCTGGGCGGTCAAGGCTGTTGTTGGTTTTGCTTCTTCTTCTTTATTTTTTACGGTTGACGGTGCAGCTGCATCCAAATGCCTTGTCGCGTTGAGGGCACCTCGCTAAGAGAGCCTGCTGCAATGACACACCCAAAAGCCACATTATCTTGGGCATCGTTATGGCCTTCGGCCACTTTGAAGTTGGCCAACGACGCGTCTACTCAGCATGCCCAAAATAAAATAAAAAAAAACAAACAAATCCAAAAGCGCTGACATTTTGTCTGGTTGTGTTTATGCTTCTGCTGCTGCTGCTGATTCGGCTGCTGCTGCTTCTGGTCTTGCCACTGACCCATCCATTTATGGTGCGGTAGGCAGGCAAAAGCATTTTAGAATTTTAATGTGCCGCCTTCTGCCTTTTATGGCTGCACAATTGACAACAGCAGCAAAAGCCGAAGGAGCCGAGGCAGCTGCCAACTGTCCAAGCACAGCGGCTCAGCCAGACTTGACCATGGCGAACCGCAACGCTCGGCATCCAAGAGAGATACTTTGCTGTGGCCAAGGATCGTCCGTCCGTGCCACTGTTAACATGCACATGACGTTTGTCTTTGGACGTTAATCTCATTAAATAAGCAATGTGGTGCAGAACGAGGCGCCTCCTCCTCAACGTGTGTGCGTGTGCAAAATTGCCAGAGGGGCAAGCCACTGCACAGTGGGCCAATCATCTAACAAACATGTGTCGAGTCTTTAAGTTGTACTTCCACTTGGCAAAGATTTCTATTGTTCTTGTTTGGATTTACTACATTTTTCTATTTATAAACTACAAAATTATTAATTTGTTTCACGAGCGTTTATTTGCCAGATTAACATCAGTATTTTTATAAGCTTCGTAACATCAAACAATCCTTAGTATATTTATGATATTTTCCAATCTTTTTTATCTCTTTTTAAAAAAGAAAAATGTGAACTTTTTTTTAAACAATTTACAAAAACATTTTCACAATATTAATTAATAATAGATTTAGACTAATTAATTATAAAAATGATAATAAAAGAACGTTATATATCATTTAAACTTTTCATCATAAAATCGTCGATTATTGCCCACTGTGCTTGATTTTAGGCCTGTGCTGGGACTTGTGCCAGCGCTTTTAATGCAAATGCAAATGCAAAAACGCATTAAGAGCGGCACAAACGAACACTGGCCACAAAGTAAGCTGCCCTCCTCCGACCATATCCAAGGATGGAGTGTGACAGGGAACGAGGGAAAGAGAGAAAGAGTACAAGTGGCAGGAGCAATAGAATGATGAGGAGTAAAAAGGGTTACCAAATGAACGCATTGCATGAGATGCAATGTGAATCATTTATGACGCACGAGAATGTTTGCATGTTTGCAGTTAGCAGTTGGCAGTTAGCAGTTACCAGTTTGGAGTTTGGAGTTTGCAGTTACCAGTTTGGAGTTAGCAGTTGGCAGTTAGTCTCCTAACCTGACCGTAGGGTTTGCTCGCTTTGTGTCTGGGCAAATGTTGAGCCATCGATTAGTTTGCTGTCAAATTGCCAAAGCCGCACATTTGCAGTTCGATGGGGTAACAGTAGCATCGATGGCAACTAAAAGCCTCAACTGACCCCGAGTACTTGGCAGCATTTGCATTTTGGTTGATTTCATAAGGGTCCAGTTTAATTGATGAATTAGTGTTGCACAGTTTTGGGCCGATAATCATTGAAATGTGCAACTGACTCCGGCGTCCTATGCAAGTGTGTTTTGTGGTCACCCTTCGCAACGACAGACATTCTTATATATATACATATATATATATATATATATATATATATATGCATCTATCTGTCTGCTTATAATGCCACTGTACCAAGATAATTCGCCAGCTGACGAATCACTCAGCCGTGTGCACCTGAATCATCACATTTCAATTATACAATTTAAGCTGTCAAATTGCTGCAAATACTTGCAGATACATTATGCATCCGCATCCCCATCCGCATCCGCATCCGCATTTGCCTATTTGTGTTTTGGCTGTGCAGGTGTCTGCGTCGGAGTGTGTGCATGCCTGTGTGTGTGTGTGTTGTATTTTTGTCTGCTCTTCTCTTGAGTTTTGTATCGTTCCATTTTGCAGATATCCCCTACCAAATATCAACTAGGCAGAATTCGGTAATTTCGTCAATGTGGAATTCCACATGCAATTTGGTAGTTGTATCATAATTTCAGCGATGAAAAGAGCAGCGAAAAATATGACAAAACAAGAGCTATCCATTAATAGGTATAATCAAAAGTAATCGAATAAAAGTAGAGATTAGCAAGGAGAAGTAGCAAATATGGATAATTGAGTGCACTGAGGAAAAATGAAGTGAAATATGCGTGCCACATTTAGACAGCTAAATAAGCAATTGTTGGTGTTCTGATAAACTTTAGCTTTATGGTAAAATTACAATTCTTATTAAAGAAATGCTTTTTATAAACAATTTAAATAAGTTATTTAATGCTGTCAGTTATAATAAAATATTGTTGTACATCGTATTTTAATAATATTAAATTATAACTTTTTACATTATACATTTTTTTTTTAGTTTTTTTGCTGCATTACTTTGGAAACAGTATAGAAATTCTTAGTAAATTCAACAAAATTTAATTAGTCATATTTAACTAAAATCAATTTAACAATACACAAAAAATATATTTTACAAAATAATTGTGATAAGAACTTCAACATTTTTTATGCATTTATTCCAAGTTAGAAAGTAAAAGACAGATTGGTTTTTAGCAAGAAATAAGTATTTCCTGATTGCTTAGTTTCTGCTACTCTAGCATTGGTATACTGAGTGTGTTTTGACTTGTCTAACATGTGTATGGAATTAATCATTGTTAGCAAGTTTTGGCTCCAGCCAGTCTTGTCCCACAAACTTCAATCAGCCGGCGGGTTAAAGTTCGCGTTGGAGCAGCTCGAACGAAGCGCATCTAAATCGCACATGTCATCAACTGCGGACAGCAGCTGAAGCAGCCAAAGCAGCCCAGACCAGACCAGACTACGCTCAAACTCTAAAAGCGTTGCCACCACACACATTGGCAAGACTTTGGCATCGACAATGGAACAGACAAATACAGTTGCATTCGCTATCCGTCTTCACTGTTGACTTATTTGCTTTGAGATAAACGCCAAGTTGATTTATACAAGCCACCGACAATTCATTCAACCATTTGCACCAAACAGCCAGTCATTCATTTCCACTCACACTCGCACTCGTTCATCCATTCATTCATTCATTCAGGCATTCATTCATTCATGCAAACATTCAGTCAAGCGTACAAAATTCTTACTTGTTTCTTTGTTTGTTTCTTTATTCATTGAGGAAGCAGCCAGCTGCCATCCAATTGATGCTGCTGCTGATTCTGCTGCTGCTTCTGCTTCTGCTGCAGATACTTATCGCTCAGCCAACTAGCCAAACTAGCAAACAACTGAAGCCCCGAGAAAACTAGCCAGCCGCAATGTCTGCGACAGGCCGGGGCACGTTCGTCTGCCCGTCCGCCCGTCCGTCCGTCCGTCCGTCCGTCAGTCAATCAATGCGAGGGAGCGAGTCGAAAATTATTCAAGCGTTGCCTCAACTTGCATCTGATTGTGGCCATTTTATTCTACCAACTCGAGTGCAGGTCAATACCAGCCAAAGCAGCAAATACGGCGCCGACAGACGGCGTCGTTTGCCTCCTCAACCAAAAAAAAAAAAAAAACCGCCCTTATCAGACGGAAAGGTTAGGTTAGGGCACAAATTAAAAAAGCTGATAACAATGTAAATAACAGCTATAAAACTATTATCAAAAAGGTTGGCTAAGTGGGTAGTCATCTAGAGGTCAAAATAAAAAATATCAAAGTTATAGGTTTGAAAAGTTTTAACTATTCCCAATTTTTACATTTCTTTAGTGTACAATTTTAAGATGAATTTCAAACACGAAGCGTTTTTTTTTAACTAGAAAATGTTGACCCAACCCTAGCAGCTGACTTTTCATATTTAATTAAGCTAAATAAATGAACCTATTATTTTTTTATATATATATTTTTTTTGTGTTATGTTTATTTTTGAAGTGCAGCTGTTTGATTTTTGTGGCACTTCGTGAGTTCAATGGTTCATTTGTGTGCCACTGATTGATCGATTATGATAAATGCGAACGAAATAAAGAGGCAATCCATTATATTTATAGTTGTGTTGATTGTCCTTTCGTCGGAGCAACATTTGTCTGTCATTTGAGTCTTTGATATACAAATACAATTTGCTTGAATTGGGCCAACTACGAGCGTTGCTATTTAATTCCCAAAGCAATGGTAAAATAAATATACAATCTACTTAGATATATAAACATTTTTTTCTGCCAATTAATGTCATTTTATTTGTAGTAACTTTCCTAAGCATATAATTTAGGTAAAAGTCTACGGTCAAAATCAAGCTAATATGAATAAAATAGTTAATTTTATTAAACCTTTAAAAAATTTATAAATTTAATTTAATTTGATGTATTTTTAGAATTTTTTTTTACTTATTATAAAAAAAACGAAAATCGAGTAATCAACACTTATTCAATTTCTACAATTTCAATTCTGAATGCCGCGTGAATAAAACACTAATTGACCGCATTCAACTGTACAATTAACTAACTGTTATGTATTATATTTCAATTGAAGTCATGCATTTATATATATATATATATATATAAATTTAAATATATATATATTTGTGTATGTATTTGACTTAATTTTACATACGAATGCTTATGTAATGTGTGCTGAGGGCAAGCGAGACAGCGGTTGAATAATGTCGGCTTGGTTTGTGTGTGTTTAACAGCAATTAATCAGCGGAACTGTCCGCGCCCGAACATGCGTAAACACAGACAGACAGACATACACACACATGCACACGCACACGCACACGTACAATACACACGCACAACACCACAACTCACACACCCAGCTATAAAGTGGTAGATGGACGCCTGAAAAGCAGCCTTTTCAGCTGCACACAGCTGCACAGCGGCCGACCCTAAAAATGTTTTGCTGTAATTAACTTAGATAAACATAAAACCGGCCATGGGACATTAGCCTTTGTCGTCACCCATACAAAACACAAGGCAGAACCAAAGGCAATGGCAATGGCAAAGGCAGCGGACAACGCGGCATCGGGGCAAGACAAGGCCTCTTTGCCAAAGACTTGTGGCAGCCATGCGTTTGCCTATGTGCCTCGACTGCTCAAAGCACAACCACCCACCAAGTGATGCTCGTGGAAGAGTGTATAGAATCAAGATAGAGATAGATAGAGTGAGTAACAGAGAATGAGTGAGAGAGACAGAGAGAGAATCACTTGGCAGCTTCAACGATTTTCCATTTGCCTTCTTTGCTTGCCAGATGCAGTTGAGAAAAAGCTTGTGCAAATAAATCATAATTAGGCATGTAAACATTGAACTCATACACACAATAACATACACATACACAAGCATGAGTGTGTGTGTGTGTAAGTGTGTGTAAGTGTGTGTGTGGCATACGTGTGTGTGTGGAAAGGCGCTTACATTAATCGTCCACTGAGCTGCCTAATGGGATTTGCTGCATACAAAGTTAATAAATTTAAATAAACCATATCATAAAATTCAATTGATTCAAATACTGCATTTTCCTTTATGGTTTTTTTTTTATATATATATTTAATGATTGATAGAATTAGTCATATTCAATTCATCCAAAGTTGTTAAATTTATATAAAACAAATCATAAAATGAAATAGATTAAAATGCAGCATTTTTCTTTATGGTTTTTTGTTTATATATATTTAATGAATGTTAGAATTAGTTTTATTCAATATATCCAAGAATGGTACAAAGTTGTTAAATGTATATAAGACGAATCATAAAATGAAATAGATTAAAATGCAGCATATTTCTTTATGGCTTTTTGTTTATATATATTTAATGAATAATAGAATGATAGTCAAATTGAATACATCCAAAAATGGTACAAATATAAATTTACTTTGAGAAATATTTAAGTGTTCGCTTTTATGACTAGATTATTATAAGAAGATTATTGTTAATATTTACTTCAATTCGATTTGTAGAAGTGGCAAAAGAACTACTTACAACAGAGTTAGTTAAGTTATTTTTTCATTATTATAAATTATATTCGTTTTCTCTATCTTATTAATTGTGTGTATTTAACTAACCCAGCTTTTCTTTGTAATCCCCCTACACATTTGTTAGATTAGAAAGTGTTTTGTTTTCTGGATATTATAGGATTCCATTGGGTTCTATTAATTTTTCTTACAACATATGCTGCTAATTGAGCTAATTGCTGCAGCACCTTGCAACGGGTATTTTAATGTTGCAATTGTGCTTGTAACGTATAAAAAGAGGCATGTTTTAAACAACATTTAACAATTTTTTTTTTATCTCATTTGGGAAAATTGAAATAATATTTATTATGCAACTGTATTTTGTTAGGGTATTTCATGTTCGGCACAGCTAAATCAGTTTGTTTTTTCTTCTTTCTTTTACTCTGGTTATTATGGTTTTTATGATTATGGTCGTATTGCAGTGGCATTTGTTGTGCGTGTTGTGTGTGTGTTGTGTGTGTGCGTGTGTGTGTTTGTGTGTGTGTGTGTGTTGTGTTTTGTTTTAATTTGTCTTGCTTAATGATGCGTAAATTGCTAGACAGCTTATTATGGACGCCATCTACGTCTACGTCTCCGCGTAGGCGTTGGCTTTGGCTCTCCGTTTGCTTTGCCAAGCCGGGTCAGACTAGGCTCTGGGGTCGAGGTCAACGTAGTCATTTTTTTTTTTCAGTTCTCCGTCCGTTGACTGTTGGGTTGCGTTTGGTTGGCTTCGGTTTTTACGGTCGCTCAGGCAATCAATTTATGTAAACAGGCCCAGTTCACTCAATGTGCATAATTGATTTCTTACCTCTTTCTGGAGAATACTTACGCGTAATTATAGCATACAATTGATGTTAACATTTACCTTGTTGTGCCTCGACTTGCCGTTTATTGTACCTCTCTTTTTATTGTTGTTCACCCCATTGTGTGGTAAATTATAGGGTTTACGACCCAGAGCCGGGCTCTCATTGAGTGTCGGCAATGGGGCGTGTGCCTCAACGCTCGGAATCTTTTAATTGGCCTATCGCACTGATTTTTGAAATGGGTTTTATTTATTTTTTTGTTTTCCTTTCTTATGCCCGTCATTGTGTTCTAATGACGAACTCGATTTGACTGTTACATTTCGAAATTGTTTTCAATGTCAATAAACCTGCTTTAACCTGTTCTAATCAATTGTCAATGTTTTGCTCTCTTTACAGGTACGTAAAACGTTGACTGACTTGAGGCTAATCGAACAAGTATAGTAAAAATATTTATATATTTTGTTTTTATATTAATTTGTATTAAAATCTTATATCAATGTAAGTAGATATTTGAAGAAATGAAAATGAAATGCTTGAGAATATAATTACAACAAGAAAAAATGATTATCGTAGATAAACCAAAGTTAATTATTATTCTTATTTGAATTGTTTTTTTTCACTTTGCATTTCATAGGTGAAAAGTTAAACGGCATTTTAAATTTTCATTGCCCAACGTAATGCATAGCATCGCATTTGACCTTTTGGGCAAAACTTCACCTTGTGTTGCAATTTATTTTAGCAGCTTATCAAGTTAAAGTTTTGTGGGATCTTTCATTGCTGTGCACGTAGCGGAGCCCTTTTTTGTGGCAGCTTAACCATTTTGGACATCATGAAAAGTTGACTGCAGCAGTGGCAGTAGCAGGAGGAGTCAACAGTAACTAGCATCTTTGAGTTTGGGGTGTGTGCTTTTCTGCACTGACTGTTGTCGCCATTTGCGTTAAATGTGGCAACAACAACAACAACTAGTTGAACAAAACACCATGCTGCTTAATAGAGACGCTTAGTTCAACTGGGGCGGGGTTTTCTAGCTTATTTTACTTCTGTTTTTTTTCTTTCTTTTTGGCTGTGAGAGGGTGGGTTGGTCAACAGTTAAGGGTTCAGGCTACTTCAGCTTTGCCTCCCTCAATTGGCTCTGTGTGTGGGTGTGTGTGTGTGAGGGTGTGAGGGTGTGCGAAAGCGAATGCTGAATTAAGTCTTTCAAGCAGTCAGCAGAACAATGGAATGCTATGCTATCTCTGGTGCACAATGTTAGAGTTGCACTTAACTTCAGACACAGGAAAGCCGAGCTGCGCAACGTGGCACAATAAGCACAAGGACAACGACAATGACAACGGCAACAACAGGAACAACGGCAACAACGACAGCAGTTAAGCATTGGCAATGGTGTGTGGCTGACAAAAACAAAAGTCGCATGCAACTAGCATGAAATAGTTGTTTTTGTTGTTGTTGTTGCTGCTGCTGCTTGTGGGCAAAGTCAAGCACCAGGCGATTTTTCTTACACAATAATACACTTTTCCCATTTTGCTGACAGGTTTTCTTTCTGCTTTTCTTTTTTTTTTTTGTTATAATTTTCTTCTTTTTATTATATTTTTTTTTTTTGCCATTTTTCTCTTTCTATTTTGTGGCATGCAACGTGACGTCACTTAGTGCAGACAACTGTGATAATGATTAAATTAGATTATGGATGCTTACCATTTTTCACACCAACTTCACATCAGATACGGCCCCAGCAGCTAACAGTTCCAACTTCAACTCAAACTCCAACTCCAACTCCAGCTTCAGCTTCAGCTTCAGCTCCATTTCCCAGTCCGTCACAGCGTATTTCAATTTATGGCGCATCCCATGTGGGAATTCGATGCGGGTGTGTGCTGTATAAATAATTACCAGCAAAAGTTATATGTTGCACATATGCATTGTGGGTGCATTTAGATAGATAGAAACATATATATAAATATATGTATTTGTGTGTGCGTGTGTGTGTATAAGTATCTTGTAGCTGCACATTGCAAGTGCAATGAAGTGAAAATTAAAGTTTATTGACAGTTTTCTTAAGCTCATTTGTTGACTGCAATGCCATTTGACTTTTGTGCTACATTGTCGACTTACTGTTACCCAAAGATACGAATAGAACTGAAAACTATCTTTCGTTTGGCTTTTGTCTTTGCTCATCGTGTGAGACTGTCTCAACTGGAACACATGTGACGATTACAGCGAACTCATTTGATACGACAGCAACTTCTCCGAGATGTGCACACATTGATCACATTCCCAATTAAATATTCGAACGAAGTAAAAGCATTTCTACGACTCTCACATACTGTATTCCATAATAGTAATAAAAGCGCACAAATGGTTTAAACACTCAAGAAAACATTGCTTAATTTGATTACAGATGATAGCAGATAGTGCCCAAAAATATGAATACGAATTGAGAATAATTGTATTATGCGTATATTCTCAATTTGTAGATCGAGCATTTTTTTTAATGGTATTATATTTTTTTTGCCTCTATGAGAACTGTACTTATTTTACTTAATATGATATGATAGGTATTTAAATAACTCTTCAAAAATTTAAACTTCTATAAGACATAAATAAAAGCTTCAGAAACATGCTCAATGCTAATTTTTAATTATTTCCATTAATATTGATTTAATTTGAATACGCTTAACTTTAAATATTTTAAACAGTTTCAAATAATACAACTATTTGTAATTCCCAAATCAAACATTTTACTCATAGTATTATTTTTTTGCGTCTATAAGATCTGTGCTTATTTTACATGATATGATATGATAGGTATTTAAATTGCTTTTGAGAAAGTTTAAACTTGTATTAGACATAAATAAAAACTTCAGAATCTTGCTCGATGCTAATTCTAAAGTATTTCCATTAAAATTAATATATCTAAAATATTTTAAGCATTTCCAAATAGTACAATTTTATAAACATGAATATACTCAACATCTCCGACTAAAAACAGTGTATAGAAAAATTATTTCTATATTTGTCTTCGGATCTTGGCTCGTCGCTCTGTAAAATTTGACACACAGTTTACGTTAAGTAATTGAATTCAATTGCTGTGGAAGTTGCAAGCAGTCTACTAGAAGTAAACTAAACTGAAAACGAAAATGTTGATATATCAGATTCGTTATGTGGAATGTCTACTCTAACTAAACCGTTAGCTGGTATTGTGAAATGGATACAAGTTGAGAAGGCAATAACATAAATAAGTCTTGAGTTAGATTGGTATTGATATTCATAATCGATGTGGACTGGTTTTATTGGGAAAAACGAGTTGAAAGTCGAGCAAACTGCTGTAATTTGATAGCTTTTGATCTAATCTAATTGAAGTTTATCTTGTGGTTTCCAGCTATTTCCACTAATGGATAAATAATTTAGGTTGCCTCTCAAGTTTCAGTTTTAATCATTCCACTCATGTCTAATTTAAACACGGTTCTCAATTTACAAAGCCCTCTAAATCAGTAACAAACAACAAGGATATACCAAAGTGTTGTTAATTAAGTGAACGACTAGTAGATACCCCGTATATAAATCTGATTCTACTCTTCTGGCAACAAAGATTTATAAAAATAAGTTGTAAAGTCACTGAGAGTATATATATATGGAGTAGTCACTAGTCTGTAAATTACATTTTTACAACTTAATGATACCCTATTCGAATAGGGGTAAGGGGTACAAAAACTGTGGCACACATACCATATAAAAGACTAATTACACTTTACTTAAAACTTTAACGATGAGAGCCCTCAGCGAGAGCAACCGCATTGCTATGAAACGAAATGTTGTGAGTGTAAACCCACTTATACTCACACACACACACACACACACACACAAATATACACACACAAACAATCTTGGCGTGTTGCGAGTGGCGCCATGGAAGTGTTTTGAAGCGTTGCATGCGACACACAGCCAGACACACACAACCAAAAGATACATTTATATCCGATGACTACGTCTGCTTTTAGGGCCGGGCCGGGCACATGTAAATGACGTTGGTAGATCTTTACCAGGTTGCGCCCCGTTTTGCCCGAGAGATACAAAGCGTTGCACTAAGATGACGGCAATAGTAATGCAATGCAAAGATGCATCCGATGTGTCTGTGCCACAACGGCGAACAGAGGCAGTCAAAATCTCGCTTGTACGTGTGCCTGCCCCGGTTAGTGGCAGTTTCGCTCCTTTAACTTGCTACAGGCAATTGTTACACATGTTCGGAAGTTCGTTCTGACTGTCAGCCAGGCGTACAGCCTGACAGGATGACTATTTGTCAACGCATTCCTTCAACACTGGGATTAAATTGTCGGTCGACTTCGCTTCAAAATATACATTTTCATCTGCACTGCGTTTGCAGATTTCGTTTTGAAAAGCGATGCCAAAAATAATGAAAGAACATTTTTAAAATATGTACGAGGTGAGACTAGGAGATACCTTATAGAAAAGTCGGATAGTCACATTACTAACATTCCACAACTTTAATGAATAATTTCTGCGGGGTATTTAAAAGTACGAGAGCAATTTATAAATTCACTTTGAAATAAGTTTTCATTTAAATGTAAAATTTTTCCAAGTAAATCTGACTTCTTATATAAAGAATAATCAATTAGACCAAATTGTTTAATTAATGAAATTTATAATAAGTTTACTATTTGAACTTAATAGGGACTATAAAATTGTGTATAAAAAAAGGAAAATTATATGTTTTCTTAAAGTTGCGAGAATAATTTAATTTCGGCAAAATTAAAGGAAAATATGCAAAATGAAAATAATTTGAATGAGCTGCAAAACACATTTATTCTGGACATAAACTTACTTAAAATGTAATTTATAATTACAGCAAATAAATCGTTAAGTGCTGAAAATACAAAGTACTCTTTTATTCTTCAACTTAATAAGTAAAATTTGTGCACTCTTTTATTATATCCTGAACCTATTAAATATGGGTAAAAAGGATAAACTTGTTTTGTGCAGGCAGAAGAAGGCAGCTCGGACTCCATAAAGTGTATATAATCTTGATCAAGATCAACAGCCGAGTCGATATAGCCATGTCCGTCTGTCTGTATGATCTCAGATCTCAGGCACTAAAATATATTCTTGTATATCTGGCGCAGATCAAGTTTGCCTTAGTTTAGCGATTTTCGATAGCAATAAAAGCCACAATTTGAATGACTTAAAATGCATATGTATAATATTGATTAACTGCCTGAATTTCATCAATATGGGACAAAAAACACCCAAGTTGTGGTCACAAATATATTCTTATATTGATCTCATGTTCTACCAGCAGCCGCAATCATTTTCTGCATGCATAAACATGCGAGCGCATGCGTGGGAAAGAGATGGCATGTTATTCGATGCGATCGTAAATATGTTTTGTGTGTGTGCTGCAGATCACCGCTACCTACGATTACATGTATTTATGTATGTTTGTGTGTGTTTATGCACATGTTTCTAGCCAGCCAATTAGGGATCAATTCGGGTTTGTGAATAAAAACATGCGCTGCAATCAGATTTTTTTACTCTTGTCTAACTGTGCTTGCTATGAGAAATGAGAAATGCTTGCATTTGGGTGCAAAACTTTTTAAAGGGACATTTGACAGTAAAATTAGAATATTTGTAACAACTTGCTACAAGGTATATCGTAGGCGAGCTCACTCGACTGCAACATTCTTACTTTTTAATTATGCATTTTTATTTTTCGATGCAGTTTGTTTTAATTTATGAACAAAACATAAAGAAAGCAAAAGATAAACAGAAAAGAGCTGTAAGAAAGATTGAAATAAAACTCGTCTACATGAATGCATGCATCACGGCAGAACATTGTTAATGTTGACGTTTGATATGTGGAGCACGCCCAAAAACCACTCCCGCCCCCCCACAGGGGGTGTGGCAACAGCGAGTAACATGTGTCTAAATTCGCATTGGCGAATGCGAGCTCCTCTCAAGCAGCCGGCGTACATTAAAAATCTACGCTTCCGGCGGTGCTATCCCACCATTCTAGCAGACACTTTTACACATGCACACCATACACACACCACACACACCACACACACCACACACACACAACATCAACATTTCTATCCCAGTCCCAGCTTTAGCTATAGAAACCGTAAGGCATTTGGGGATGAGGCAAATGCATTTGGAGTGTTTGCGGCAATGCCAAAATGAAATACATAATACTTAGCAGCAAAAAGTTGTATTTTGTTGCGGAGTTGCATTTTTCAAAGAGGGTGGGTGGCACTAGAGGGAGGGAATGGGTGGCTTAGAGAGAGCATACATATAACAATGCTTGTGGCTGTGTGTCTAACCCAAATGGTTTGCTGGATACGCTTGGGGGTTGCTTTCGCTTTATTTTTAATTCAATATAACTGCGAGGCTTTTTCATGATATGTATACATAAATCTATAGTGTTTTTTTATGAACACCAAGCCACCCACAAATGTTTTTTAATCCCCTTTTAGAATAATGGAAAAGCGCATTTCGATTTATGCGAGTGAATAAAAACTACAAATATCTGACGGTCATTTCAATGTGATTCGTTAAAAATAAAACAAAAAAAAAAAGAAAAGAATAAAAATTTTTGCAAATTATGCATGAATGCAGATTCGATAATCAATCGATGTGTATTTTTACGTTCGAAAATCTCCGTGGTAAAGTTTTTGGCGAAAAAAAACTTTCTGCTTCTCAACTAAAGCAAAACACTCATTTTTCTCTGCAAACGAAACAATGCATTTTTGCGCACAGCGTATCAATAAAATTGCTAATTTCACGCTCCAGTTAACTGATTATGTTGCGCACAAACCTTGTTAGCTTTTTGTTAACAAAACGGAAAACAAATACGTTGAACAATGGCAAAACTTTTGAAGTTGATTTGGTTTAACTTTGGTGTTTTGTGTTTTAAGATCCACGAAAACAGACGCAGAAAAATATGTTAAAATATATTTAAGTTGGCTTCCAAATCAGATGAAAAATATATGCAGTTAATTCTTAATGATGAAGGATGTCGAATCCTTTATATTTGTAAAAAAGCATATTAAATTAATTAAATTATTGAACAATTACTTTTGGTATATTAGTATGATAGAGCATAAATTTTAAGGCTTTAACTATGTCCATTAACGAGCTTATTAGAATATCTATGTCATATAATAATATTTTTTTGTAGAAAATCACATATTTAAATGATCACTTCAATTTGCTACTTAAAATTTCTGAATTTCATGCGGTGACCATATGTAAAATTTAAAGACCTTGACAAAATATTCAAGCTGTTATGCAGTCAACAATTTGCTGCATTTGCAACTGTTTTGGCCAACACATGGTTGCGACGACGATATGCAATATGCAGTTTGTAGCATGCAGCAGGCAATAACTCAATGCTCTATGAAGAGCTGGGCGGGCGGATGAGACTGAATAGCGTCGTATATGCAACACATTACTGAAAATCCCAAACACCTTCAACGTGGCAGCAGTCGTTGTCTGTTTGCCAGCAAATGGGAGACTATTGTGGTGGGTTGGTGATGCTGTTGTTGGTGGCATGCCATGCGCCGGCTGACTGCAACTGCAATCTGTCTGCCCTTTCTGTCTGTCTCTCTGTCTGTCTGTGTGTCTGTCTGTCCATCTGTCGGCAGTCGGCAGTTGGTAGTCGGAGACTTGGGTATTTGCGCCCGGTTGACGCCTTGAGTGCAATCGCTTGCACCTTTGAAGCGTGTCCGTGTCGCACCACCAACAGCGTCGCTTTGTTCGGCACAGAAGGCCCATTCGATATGGGTGGATGTTGGAGGCGATGGATTCCAAACGAACCAACACTGCTGATTCCCCCAGCCATATGCATTTCCAAAACCTTATCTCTTGGTGTTGCTGTTTCTGTTGCTGTTCCTGTGTTTATACTGCATAAGTCGAAAGGCAAATGATCTAACCCTGTCTCCCTCTCTCCTTCCCCCACTCTCACTTTCTCTTTCTCTCGCCCTTTCTATTTATATCTGTTTGCCTTTGCATATATGCAATTTTCAAAGCTGAAAATTTGGGGTTTATTCAATTTGCAGACCTTTCACAGCTTTAAGTTGGGTTTTAATGTTTTCATGTTAACTAAAAAGAAAAAAAGGAAATTTTATTTTTAAATATATATTTTAATAACTTATATATTTTCGAAATAAAATTGTTTCTTAATTTACTATTTATATATGAAATATTTGATTATTAAAATTATTTTAAGCACATTTTACAAAATTCTTATTGGGTTCTTTTCCGCTTGTTATTTAAGTTCATATTAATTGTTGATTTTAATTTCCTCCTAACTGTTTCTATTTATTCAATCATGTGTAAATTTCTAAAAACTTGTTTTTTTTTTTGTCAGTGTATTTGAGCGTTGTGCATGCTCCTCTTTGTGCACATTCCAATTTGTGTGTTTTCGTAAACACATGCGCAAATTTTCAATGCAACGTGCAATTTGTCTGAGTTGCAACAGTCCCCGGGGTCCATGGCACCCTCTCCACCCCTCTGCCACCCCTTTGACATCCCACTTGGGCTTCATTTGCAACTCTTCATCTTCACCTTGGTGCGCAATGTGTTGCCTTTGCTTTTTGTCATTGCCATTATAATTGATAGCGTATAATTTCGTTGCCTTCCACCAAATCCATTTCCCAATTGCCCCTTCCGATTTTTTTTATATAGCTCTCTCCTCTGCGCTTACTTTTATGCAAATTTCCGTGCAAATTGCTTTTAATGCATTTTGAATGCAATTTGTGTTTTGTACGTTGGAATTGAAGTGGCACAAAAACTCGTAATTGAAACTGAAAGATTTTAATTTAATTTGAGTTTCTGTTTCTCTTATCTCCATCTGTATCTCTCAGTCTGTCTATCTCTGTACAACGTTTTCCACTCTCCCCACCCCGCCCCGCCGATTGCACATATTGTTTTCCGTTTGTTTTTAGGGGAGTTCGAGTTTATTTTTAGCTGTGTGTGTTTTGGCTACACATGCGGGATGTATTTTGTAGCGCCTGCATTTTCGAATAGGCCATGGGCATTCATTGAATTGATTTAGATAAAATTGTGTTTTTGTTGACAATAATTACTGGCCGGCCAAATGATGTTGTCCACTGCATCATCCGCATACAAATACAACTTAATTAGAACAAAACGTTCCAAATTTGTGCACTGGACCTCAAAATTGTACAATGTTTTAAATAAATGGCTGATAAATTAAGGGGACAGTCAGTGACCCATATAAGAAATTAGCGGTTAAAGCAAAGATTTATCGCCTGATAAAAATAAATGTAAAGCTGTTGTAGTGTGAAAAGATTTACAATCAATTTGATTTATTTGGAGATTTCGATCAACTTGACTTTTTAAATTATTTACTCAATCAGAGGGGAAAATTAATATCGAGAAATTAACCACAAACTGATGGCGATGTTTTGATCCCTATATATATATTGATCTGCATCCGTATATATATATAATGGGCATATAAAGAAGCTAAAAACGTCGCATGGATTATCATTCATTTTATTTTGAATGCCGAATAAATAAACACAAATAAAATAAGATGCCCTCTTTATATAAATCTGCTTTAATGGGATATGTTATTCCTTCTTCTTAAGAGTACTTAAGACCCCCGATAAAAAAGAGTACTTAAAAAATATCAACGAGTTTATGACACTTTTTAGTAGCACCAAACCAACTCATCGATTCTTGGTTTTTATCAAATTTTCTCAAATAATTGTACCTTATACATTTTTTATTAATGCCTTAGTATTGTTATCGAATGCAGCAATCAATTTCTATAAAAAACCAAATTTTTTAAAATATTATGTTAAAACTAAGTGGATTTTTTAATTACCACTAATAATTCAAAATTTTCCACTATTTTCGGCTGTTCTTACCCGCCTTTCTGCAATGCCTTCGTATCTATAAATTCATATAAATATTTATATGAAATCTTTTGTTTTTGCTCAGCTTTGAGAAATGAAATCCAATAAGAGCCCAACTGACTTTAGCAGCGTTATTAAAATAATTCGCATTGTGCTTTACATTTCAGCTGCATTGAAGAAACTGCAGCTTTGCCGCCTCTTTTATAGCTACATTGTCATTCCAATCCAGAGGACTATCTATTCAAAAGAATATTAATTTAAAACTGTTTAAAAAAATAAAAGTAGAAAAGAGCTTTACTGCCGATTGGTGTTGGTGGAGCGTGGCAAGTCTTCAAGGCTTACTTTGACTTTTAAGATTATTTTATTGCCTTATTTTGTGGAAATGCGCTCATTTTTAATTTAATATTTGCATTTTACTTTAATATATAAAATCTTTGAGAACTTTTAGCAAAGAACTGTATCCTAGAAATATAATTTTTGACGTATAAAAGACCTTTGTCAGCTGTTAGCACTTTGAATAAAATAGTTAAAATTAATAATTTGATTTGAATTTATACAGTTAAAAGTTGTGTATTATTTAAACATTTCGTTAGAATCAGCAGCTATCAGAAGTACTTTTGGCATGCTTCATTATAAAACACATTTGGTGTAGGATTATTTCTAAATAATGCACATTGTTCAAATATGGCACTTAAATAAATTGTGGCCATTTAAATTAAGTCGACCCTCAAAGCATAATCCCCAATGGCAATGGCATACTTGGCTAATTTTGATTATTTTACGTCCGGTTTTTGGGGATTTTTGTTAATTACCCCAAACATTGGCACAACACACTAAACGTGTGTAAGTGTGTATTGTGTGTGGGAGTGTGTGTGTGTGTTGGGCACTCTATATTAAAATGGCTTGTGAGCTCTTTTTGGGGTCCGATAGAATTTTGGGCTCACTTTATGCTTTTTATATACTTGCCATGAATGTGACATTAATGAGCTTTTAGCTTATCCCAAAGGCGCAGCCAGGACACAGGAAACACACACACACACACATGAGAAGTGGGGGTGGGTAGGGGAAGGGAGGTGTGGCAAACATAAAGTTGATGCCATAATTTGTCCTTGAATTTGACTGTCGCATAATTAAATTGTTATTTAGACTGAATGCTAAACTGACTGCTCACTCAGAGGTTATCCAAGGTCGTCGACTGTGTATTAAAAAATTACCCTTTGCTGAAGCTAAAACGATTTTTTGCATCCTTTTTTTTATTATTTGTTTTTGTGTGTTGTCCAAGAAAATTATTGCCGCATTTTCAGTGGTCATCATAAAATATTTACTCATAGAAAAAAATGGCAACGCCAGCGTAGTAAAAGTTTTCAAAAATCGAAACAAAAGTTATGCATAATCCACAAAGTAAGTCAGCTGCTCAAAAGTTGACTGCTTGAAAAGTTGGCATTAATTTCATTAACATCACCTGTCGAGGTGTGAAGGGGAGAGGTGGTGTGGGAGGTGTCTCGTCTCGAGCAGCAAAGTGCACATTTAATTTGATTGTTTATTGTTTCTTTCGGATATGGGAAAAATTAACTCAGGGTCAAAGGACTCTTAAAAATTTCCAAATCGTTATTTTTAAGCTGCTGAACTTTAAGTAGATTAAAAAGTTACGCAAATTACTTCAATCAGATCAACATAAGTTGTGAATCAAATATTGAAAGTCAACGCATCAGAAATATTAGAATATTAACTTATATTTTTAAAGGAACTTTGCACTTTTAATATAAAATCAAATTTCTCTTTTGTTTTAATTCAGTTATTTACAATAATTTATTTAACGTCGTGATAAGAAATTTATTTCTACGTCTTAGAATATTAAATGGCTTTCATAATTTTACGTAAAAGATTCAAAAAGTGTGATAATATTATTAAAATTCATGTAATCATCTGATTAAAATGCATTGAAATTATAATTTGCGGTAGCTTGGCCCAAAAATTAGGCTTTAAGTATTGTTGTACTTTTTGATGGATACTCATAACTTTTTAACCTAAAATAAACCCATCTCAAATTCAGTTAAACACTTCAGTCTCTGCACGGCGGACGAAGGCTAAAGCAAAAATGGCTCTTGCCTCGAAAAAGGTGGAATTGTTGCAGCAGGCAAGTTGCCAGCAAGCTGGTTGTTACCAAATTGAAAAGGTGCCAGACTGTTGTTGCTGGCGGTTGCTCTCTTTATTGGTATTATTGTTGTTGTTGTTGTTGTCGTCGTTATTGTTGTTGCAGGTAGTGGATACGACACGGTAGAGTGGCTGAATTTATGTTTACCGTCGCTCTAATTAAATTTAATATTCATATTGCCGAGCATTTGTAGAGTGGCCAGCTGTTCAGCTTGTCCAGCTTGTCCAGCTTTGCCGCTGGCTAGCAGCGGAGTCGGGGCCTGAGACCACCAGCAGCAGCAGCAGCAGAATGTCAGTCGACTACGGCGTACACAGAGCGGTACGTACGGCTTAGGTTAGGTTTGGAGAAATAAGCTTGTGGTCGGTCGGTCGCACGTTGAGACTGAGTGTGTGCGAGTGTGTGCGAGTGTGTGTGTGTGGGGGGGTAATAAATTTGATTAGTAGGATTTACGGGGCATACGGCAAACGTAAACGTCAAATGTTCGTGGTGCAGTAAAATTTATGCTAAACAGTGCAGCAGGCGGAGGGCCATGAAAGCGTCGGTTAAAGGTAAAAGGTTTAAGTTTGCTCCTGCCTCGGTTTTCTGCATGTGTGTGTGTGTGTGTGTGTGTTGTGAGTAGTGCTTTTGCCGGGTCTTCGCTCTTTTTTTTTTTCTGCAGTCTTTTTATCGTTGCTTTGTTTTGTTACGTTTAACGAGTTGTTACAATAAATTGTTATTGCATACTTTACGGCGCTGTATGCACAGTAAGTCCGTCTGTGTGTATGTGTGTGTGTGTGTGTGTGTTGGAAAAGCGGAACTGCACAAAATAGACAACGAGGCATTAGGGAATATGGCGGCATATGCAACACTGCTAAACGCGTCTCCAACGTCAACGTCACAAAATGTTCTGCCGCAAAGCGCTTTCGCGTTCGCCATTGTAATTCTAAAACACAAAATGGCGACGCAGCGCCATTTTAAAATGGAACAGTCAGCACGAGATACAAAGCGACAGAGAAAGAGGGAGAGAGAGAGCGAGATATATATATATATATATAGAGAGAGAAAGAGAGGAATAAGGCGACTTACAAAGTGCTTTTTCTCTGTGCTGACAGCAATTTTCAGTGCTCCTTTGATGGACATTGAGGCCGTAATTCTTCTTAACTTGTTTTTTTTTTTTCACTTTTGCAATTTTGCCATATAACCATATAATTAATGCTGCCAAAAATTTGCCTACCAAACTGGCCTTTGACGTTGAGCGTCACATAAACAATTGCGACGGCAAATTGCTTGCAGCATCAAAGTTAGCTGTTGCTGTTCTTGTTGCAGCATGCAGCAGCGGCATCAAACATTCTGCAGTTTTCATCATTAACATCATCATCATCAGGGCCATATAATGGCGAAATGGGCAGCAGTTGCCAGTGCGCTGTCGAGATTACGCGATAAAGCACAACGTGAACTGCAGCTGAGGAATGGACCAGCGACGTGGCTAAAATGAAATTTATGCCATGCTTCAGACACTCTCAATTCTGCTCCCCTTCCCCCTTCCTCCTTCCGCTCAATTTCTGGCACATTTCGCCAGCTGTAATGCCGCCATTTGGTTCGCAGCCATTTTCTTTTCTTTATTATTATGGTTTTTTTTCTTTCCATTTTTTTTTTTTTTTGCTGTGAGGCCACCGCAAGTAAAATGAAATGCATTCGCTATGAAAGTCCTGCAAGTTGCTCTGGCTGCCAACTGACAAGCAGTCAGTTGCCTCCGCTGCTCCCTCCCCGTGGAATGCGTCGCTTCGGTGGCACTAAAATTATGCGCATTGAGCTTCTTTTGCTATTGAAATTTTCGGGGATTTTCCTGTTCGCATTTCCAATGGATGAAATAGTAGATGGCAGCCAGAAACTGAGAGAAAACCTTTTGCTGTTTGTGTTTGTGTTTGTGGCAAAACTGAATAGGAAATTTAGCGTAGTTTGTTTGTGTGTGTGTTTTGGGTGTGATTGTGTGTGCGTGTGTGTGATACGATTCATATGCATTTGATGTCTCACGCTGTGGGACATAAATCTACATTTTTGACTTTGCTTCATATGTGCGATTGAATAGAGTTGAAATGCTGATGAAAACAAATATTAATTCGTTCACTAAAGTACCACAAATAATTTAAAATTCCAACGAAAAAAACGGGGAAGAAGATTGCAATATTTAAATTTGGTAACAGTTTATTTTTAGCCGAAGTTCGTTTTAAAATCAGACGTTGAATAATTCAATATTTTTAACTGGCATAACTTATTTAAAAATTATTATTATCAATATTAAGTTAAATTGTATAATTATTCAAAAAGTTAGTTGACAATATTTTAACTAAAATATTTATTCATTTTTATATTTTCAGGTAAATATATTTTAAATATCGAAGTGTTGTACTATAAAGGCTCTGCTTTAAAAGATGGAAAATATCAATAGGAACGAAAAATGTAGTAAGCAAAAATAAAATAACTACAGATAAACAGGCATTAAGCCAGTATTCTTCTTGGTAATTAATAATATGCTGAATGATTTTAGTAATTATCTAAGATTAATATTGAGTAATATTTTTATATTAAAGATGCGCTCTATTTATAGTGTACATCTATAAATGATTCCCATACCATTTATGGTTATAAGATCTTCAATATATTATTATTATACATTTTTCAGCAGCAGTCATTTATTTATTTTTATAAAATTTTGCAATTTTAATCAGAGAACGGACACGTCCGTGCCACAAATACAAATTAAGATTTATGGGCACTTAAATAAGTTTCATTTCAGCGGGCTAATTGTCAAGCAGCGAATAATGAAATTACAATTTCATTTGTATAATTAATAATGTTTAAAACGCCATATTTAAAAACATATCGCATTAATTGCACACAATGCCGAAAAGTATGCGACACATTCTCGCACTCAGACAGCAACGAAAAGGCTAATAAATCAGCTCAAATTAATTATATATATATATATATATATAAGAAAGCGGGGGCACAACTGACATAAGTGACAGCGATAGAGAGGTGAGGGGCATTCGTGATAGCTGTTCATTGACAATACAGTTATGTGCATAATAAGTGCCGACAATGTTGTATGTTGCATGTTGTATATTGTTTAATCCAGACAAGAAGACACAATTTCAATAACTACACCCCCCACCAGCTGTTTGAGCTGAAATTATTCAGTACTGTTTATATAAAATGGCCCAAACAAATCAATTGAGAATATTGCGGATAAAATGAAATGCCACAGCAGCAACATGCTCTGCAAATATGTTGGCGTTAACCGAATACACATAAATCAAATATAAATATTGTCTTCACAATTCGGATTCCAATTAAACGCGTTAATAACAACTTTGTGGTAAAGAGCTTTTAGCATTTATACAGTTCTCGTCGATTTTATATGGATATCGTGCGTAATGTTAATTTGCATTTTGTATCAGGCAATCGTATATATATTTCCAGTTTGGCTTATTATTTTTACTTATTTATACACCAACGCAGAGGCACAAAATACAAATTTAATGGGGGAAAAAATTAGTTATTGAAATTGAAAATAATAAAGTAAAAAAAAATCATCTGTTAATATTTCAATTGCTTTTCTTTATATTTTTTTGTAGCTAATTCAATGAGTATAATTTTGTAGTTTTCATATCAGATAATTCATATGACATTTAACTGCTGTTTTTTTTTGTTTTTCTATTTACTCATTGAGTTTGCTTAACATTTGATTTATTTGTTTTGGTAATTAACATATTGTTGCAGTAATCCTTATAGTTTGAGTTGGTGCAGTAGTCGATGGGTTGATGTAGTGATTAGTTAATTTTAGCCTCCATGGACATTGCAGACCTTGCAATCACCGTTGATAATCACATTGCCAGGACTCAGAGGATTAGCTGGTAAAGCACAGATGGGAGACAATTAATAAGCCAAGTTAATTTGAATTCGCATGTTTACAAAACTTACCACTTGCCAGAGCCAGCAGTGCGAGCACAAAGCCAATCGATAGAAATTTCATTTTCTTAGTGGATTAATTAGTATTGCTTGTGTGAATGGAGCTGAACTGATGCCGTGGAGCCGCGAGGCATCGGCTTTTATACACAGATGCACTGGTCAGATCAGAGCAATTTGCTATCAGCGCTGTGTGAAACCGCATCGCATTATCATATGGTGGAATAACCCCGATCTGATTGAACGTACATTTTCCCAGTCAGTCGCCGCAGTCAACCCGTTGGGCAATAACACATAAAGCGCAACCGATAAGCTGGGGTTTTGCTAATAACCAGCACAAGTTAATATTGCTGGCCGCTACAATCCAATAATTGATTTCAAACCGGCTTTCAACCAGCGCAAAACATTAAAGTAATCAACTTTGATTTCGCGTCATTTCTTCAAAACAAAAACTGGCTTTGTGCAAAGTTGACACCTTATGACACTTTCAATTAAATAACTCGTTGCACGTTGCTGCGTAATTGTCATTTGAGTATTTGATTCTTTATTATTTGCTATGTTTAACAATTTGCATTGCAAATTGGCAGCGAGAAATTCAATAGACGCAATTTGTATTTAGTATTGACTGTAATCTATCTCGGATTTTCTTCGCTTTACCCTTTTGCAATACAAAGTAGTAAAAGTAATTAAAACAACATGTGTACAATTTTGTCACGTATTAAGCATATCAACTTAGCAAAAAAAAAAACCTTAGATATTTCCATCTATTGGAATCACTAACCAACTTTCATTCATTAATCAAATTTGATTGTTAAGCTTTGCATAACAATCGGAATCAATCTATCCAAATATGCAAGTGCTGCATTCTCAGATTAAACAAGTTTTGGCTCGTTGCTCAAATTCGGTTTGGAATAATTTTCTTGACAATGCGACGAAAATCCCAATCGAAATCAAAAATGTATGTTCAAAGAGTATCGTACGATGTACACAGAGAATGTGCAAACATAAATCAATTCATCATTAAATCGATGTACTGTTCTGCTCTGTTCTGTTCTATTCTGTTCTGTTTTTTTTCAAACGTATCGACAATTTTCTTGAGCTGTTGTTTGCAAAGTGAATTCCAAGTGAACTTGTGGCATTTTTCAATTTTCGAATGCTGCACTGTACAGCAATAAACGTAATTCGTGAAAATCAAACTGGAAATGCACAGAAAAATGGGTAGAAAATGAAGAAGAAGAAATACAGAGAAATACAGAGTAAATTGAATGAGCGTTAGGTACACGAAGACTGAAGAGGGAGGAGGAATGGGTTTACCGGAGGGGCAGGTGTCCAAATGATAAATGCACAAAAATTTACCAACATCAAAATCAACAAGAGTTCCCTCCAGGCTGGCACCGCTGGGAGTCCCAACTTACCAGTGCTGTGCTGCCAGTGCATTTTTATTAAGGTTTTCTTTTTATTTTGGGTTTTTTTTATTCCTTTTGTTATTATTTGGTGCAACAGAAGCCGCGTGGCAAGGACACGCATTGCTCAGCGATTTTTTATTTGCGACGCGGCTGCAATTCGCTTTACATTTGTATTTTTTTTTTTTACTGCATCTGCTTTGCCAGAAGCATTCTTGGAGAGTTTTTAATTTATTTTATTTTTTTTTTTCGCTGTATCTTGTTCCCTTTTCGGTTAGTTATGTACTTTTCCCCCTTCTTTTTCAAAAATTTTTTCTTACCAGTTTTTTTTTCTTTTTTCTTTTGTATAGCGTCAATTTGTAATGCAATTTATGTGCATACAAATGAGATATATGTTGAAAACTTTTTACTTCAAATTCATGGCCTATGGGGTGGGGGGGTGGGGTTGGGGGAGGTTATTCAAATATGGTCGCAATTTACCCATAGCGCATAAAGGGTTCTTCATTAGTGCATTTCTGCCCTGTATTTAACTATTAAAACGCATGTAAAATCTGTATTATCTGTGCACTCGTTGAATCGTTACTATTTACATCCAATTAAGTGGGTGCAAAATCAGCATTAACTCAACTGGCTGCGATAAACATTATCATTTCTTCTTTTATTTATTTACACACACACTCACACACACACACATATTACTTGAAATGTTTATTAAAAGGGATTGCTTGTTGCACAATTATGCTCGTGTTGGCAAATTGATTTATGTTATTATAGACAAATTAACAAGTTAATAGGTTTAAAATCGCTTTAAAGGATATTCTCCTTAATATTTTCAATGAGAAGTTGTTATTTTTTTAATGCTTCTTAAACGAGTTTTTCAAAATGAAAATGAATGGAAAAGCAATGAAAAGCATTTTGGATTAGTTTAATTAAGTTCAAATTTTGGAGTGGCATATGCAATATTAATGCTCTTCAATTTCCGTTTTGATCTCAAGATGACAATAAATCAAATGCATCAATGCATTCGCATTTGACAATGTCCAGTCCATTAGACTAAGACTATTAAATTATAAATGAAATATTTGATATGCAACTCAAGTTGCATGGCTTTGGCTGAAAAATGATAAATACTCCCATCAAATTGATAATGCAATGCACAAAATGCTGTTAGCGCTTTAATCAAATTAAGCACTGGCCAAAGACTCAATAGCCTTGTGTTGTGGACAATAAAGTTAATTAATTTACTTGCCTGCAAGCTCAAAATGGACAAATGGCCAGAGCCAGGCAGGCAGGCGGGTAAGTCATAAAAGTGTCAATCTGACTGACAGCCAGACCTGACTGACTGTTGTGTGTTGTGCAGTAAATTAAATTGAAGAAACATTTGCAAATGACGAGAACAATGTGAAGTTAATAAAATAACACACAGCGAAGACGAAAATTGTTGAAAATTGCAGCTCATCGATTTCGTCCCAGCCTGATTCTGATTATGCAAATCGAGACTGGTGAACGAACGCTGTTGTGCAGAAGTCGATTATAAAATATTAATAAATTAATTTAAATTGAAATTGTTATCATATTAGTTGCCAGGACACGCCCGCCAAAGCCATCGTAAATTAAAGGGTAGACATTTAATGGCTTCTCATTTGAGGTGCTCGTAAAAGGCTTACGCAGAAATTTTGCAAGCGCCTCAGCACGCCTACTAAATTTCAAAATCCAATTTTGAAATGCGTTGTTGTCAATTTTCATGCCACAATTTATGTTAATTCAGTTGTAACCTTTGATATCTTCGGGGCAGGACCTTTGCATGTGCTGTGCGGGATAAATAGGAGCGACTGCCTTTCATCCCAAAAAGCATCCATTATACAACACAGTCACAGTCAGTCGCACACACAAACACACAACAACACACACACACAATGACTGGCAACAATCCATTAGTGGGTTACTAACGGTGCTTTTGCCGACGCCATTTTGTGTAACAACTGCAAATCAATGCCTGACATGTGAAAAATGGCAATGGCGCTTTTTGTGCCATGTCTATTATAATATTCCTATATTATTTTATGCATGCAACTGAGCTTGCCACACTGACTGTGTGTGAGTGTCTGTCATCCACACACTCACACACACATACACACACACATATTTTGAGATTGTGTGTCTGCATTTTCGTAATCAACCTCATGATAAATCGTTTGCGCAGAATTTATTGAGTTTTTGCATGACATCGCCAAAGCGACAGCAGCTGCAACGACCAATCATATTTGGAATGGGTGTTATATCCAATTTTTTTTTTTGTTATTTTATTTTTACTTTTTTGTTGCTGCTACGTGTCGCACTTGAAACTTTTTTAATCTCTGCTCTTATGTAACATTAGTTATGCACTTCTTGTTACAGCAAAAAAAAAAGGTTTGAAATAGCTATTGAAAAATGTTTGCAAATGGAAATGTATAAAAAATGTCATCGATTAATTAATTACATGCAAATAGTATAATAACAGGATATAATAATAATTTTTAATTAACTTTATGGCCACCATTAAATGAAAATCTAATTATACTAACAGTAATTTGTACCCGCATTAAAACTCTGTAAAATGGGTGAATTAGTTTTGTCGCAAAATTTGTAATAGGCATCTCCAATATAAGCTGAATAATTATTTTTTAAAATAAAATTTGGCAATAAAACTAGAATAAAATATTCTATCTTGGTGCGTTCAGAATTCTAGCTTACACGACTACAGCAGTCTTATTTGGTTTTAGTCATTTTAGTTGAACACAACAAGCAAAAAACTAGATTTTATGGATATTAAAACACAACAAAATAGCAAATTTGCAAATGAGTATTTTGTTTTTCGCCATTTAAATTTAATATTCAAACCCAAGTAATTAATGTTAAATATTTAATTATACTAATAATTTTGCATAAATATGTTTTTATTGTGGCAGGTTTTTTTTTATACATTTGCTTGCATGTAAGAAATGATTACAGGTTTTTATTTAGCCAGTTGCTCTAAACCTAGTTATTTACAACAAAATATATATATGAAATAAACCACATTTTTAAAGTATCTGTAAATAAAACTCACGCTAAAAATCAGATGTGATCCGTTTACAACAACGCGAAAAGAAGTGTGTTAAAAATAAATGTTGCAGTTTTTGCGGCTATTGGAAATTTATTATCATTGGTAGCTTTGCTGCAGGTCAACAAATTATATTTTATTACATGACCAAATCGAATGTACGGGAAAAGTTTATTTAGACAATTTACTTTGATATAGATAACAACAAAGCAGCAAATTCATGTTGCACACACTCACACACACACACACACACATACATCTATGTACACATTCCTAAATATACACGTGTAATTGATGACTGAATGAATTTGGCTGGTTCAATGCCTTTTGTGTGCACAGCATTCTCAAAAGTGTTGCAGTACACTAAATATTCGACTTTCTTGCATCATTTCGCATTTGGCATTTATTTTGTGTTCGACAATGGGGCGAATCCCCCTTACCCCTGCTAGGGTGTCTATCGAGATAATTAATGAACTGCTGAAGTTGTGTGAAAATGCACAAACGAGTTGAAGTTTTAAATGGATATTGAAGAAATAATTTGAGTATTAAAATGTTTGGAAAACATCTATCGAAATGAAAATTACTATTTATTTGCCTTATGCAAATGTTTTCAAATTAAATCATCGCAAACCTTTTTGCTAATAATACTTAAATATTTGCGACTATCAAAAATTAGTGTCTTGAAAATGCGCAACTACAAAATAAGTTAATAAATTAACAATTTATGTTTTCGAATTGCTCTGCAATCAAATCTGAAGCGTATGTTTAATATTTAATTTGCAAATTTTAAACACATTTTTAATAGTTTGAAAATGTTATCTGTTTGTTTTCATCATGTCAGTCCTATAAAAACACACAGAAATTGTTCCTTACAAAAAAAAAAAAAAGAGAAAGAGAAAATAAAACATAAACACTCTCGTGGAAAGGAGGCGATATGCCCAACAGCAGGCTGGCCACAACTCAGACCCTGATGGTCGTCAATAAAGTTGGAAATTATGAGTGGTGCCCCCAGAGAGATAGGACTTTATAATGGGTGATGTCCCAACAGCTTTATGTCCACTCTAAACACTCTGACTGACTGTTTTCCCAGTTGTTGCAGCAGTTTGCCAGTTTTTGTTGCTTTCATCATTGTTGCTGTTCTGTGCTGACTTCTCTGGTAGCATTTCCGTTTTGTGCAATTTACGGCACACAGAGCCAAGTTGGCAGAAATTATTTTTGAAATATTGCAGACAAAAGCTGCCTGTGTAAAAGACAAATGTGCTGGCTTGTTTTTGGTGGCGTTTTCTGTAAATATGAATGAAAAACTATTAGTTGCACTTGTTTTGGGGGTGGCATTTTTTACTCCAATTTTTCTTTTGCTTGTTGCAAGCAAGTCTGCCGACTTGTAAAGTGCTTGTTGAGAGGAACCACAGAGCTGGACATAAGTGTAAGCTTAGCAGCGGTCAGTAAGCAAGGTAATTCGTAGGCCACACATACATTTACCCAACTGTGGTACAATTGCTGCTGCCACATATTTCACAGATACCACTGGCCTGTGTCACCTACTTTTTTTTTGTGGGTGTTGGTTTTGAGCACAGACCAACCAGGCTTGCTTACTGTTTTGTAGTTGAATGAACCTGCTCTGACGGCTGACCAGCCGGAAATGTAACAAAGGCCTTCTACGAGCTGTACATACATACACTGAAAAAGTGAAAAAAATAAGTAGAGAAATTTCTATTAGAAACCAAACTGAAAAACTTAAAAAATACGTTTGAGCAATAAAAATATTTTGTTGACAAAAATTCATTTGGCTAAATTTATTTTTAAATCCAATATATACAAAATATTTATAGTAGTTTTTTTTTTTTCAGTGCAGCATATAACTAGATATGCCCCCCGCTTGCGGTGCGGCAGCATCAGTTCAGTTCTGTGTTTCATGTCGCGTTTTCTGTTGCATGTTTTTTGCAGAATTAAACAACAACATGAAAAACATTTGACAGCCGTGACGCTCTTGCCAAAAAATATTTGCTAGCCAAAAACCATTGGACATTGGCCATTGTCAACGTTTCGTTGCCACATCCTCCATAAGCCCTCCCCCCACTCCTCCGCATCCATCACATCGCTCACATCCCGCCCAAGTACAATGGATGCATATTTGTTCAGTTGACGCTAACTTTGTTGGTTTTTTGGTTTTTTATTCTGTGCTCTTTTTATATTTTTAGCTTTGGTAATCAGTAAAAGTTTTTCTCGATATTTTGTGCTATCTTTTTTGCGTGTCTTTTGGATTTTGTCCCACCACAAAAATGTGACGAGCTGACTTTAAAGACTTGCATATGTGTGTGTGTGTGTGTGTGTGTGTGTGTGTGTGTGTGTGTGTGTGTGTGTGTGTGTGTGTGTAAGTGTGTGTTGAAGTGTGTGTGCATTAAATGTGTGCTATAAATTAGCATCAAGTGGAGCGTGTCACTCTTTAAATATTGCTGATTTACTAGCCACTTACTTTTGTATGGCTTTATCGTTTCTGGCTTGGCTTAGTGCTTGCCTCATTTTGTCAGGCATCATCCGCTTTTGCTTCTGTGGCATTAAGCTTAATTTTATTATCTGGCAAACTCGAACATATAGTTCATTTACGAGCATTACTTTTTAAGGGAAAGCCATTTCCAGTGTTTGAGCAGGCAATAACGAATTTTTTTTTTATATCTTTTGCAGCTTGTTTATAAGCGATACATGCTTAGGAGAAAGGGTTTATTTTCAAGTTTAATACTTTTGGCAACATATTGATAAATAGTTTCAAAACATGAATTATTTACAAAGTGATTCTGTTGCAAATTAAATTTAAAGTAAGTCCAATTAGAGGTGCAATTAGAGGTGCTTATCTTTCTGCTTTCATTGATTGCCTGTTTTCTGTCATATGTATTCATGTTCCTGTGATTGTTGCTCAGATATAAACGCGCTCGTCTTGGCCATCAGTCTACCAAATATGGCATAAAAAATACAGTAAAAAAAGAAGAATAAAATAAATGTTAAATGAAATAATTTAACTGGTTATGTTTATCTTATTTAATTTTAGTTTATCTTATTTAATTTTAGTTTATCTTGAAGAACTTATTTTGAAATCAATTTCAAAGTACGCTGCTCTTTTTACTAATTAAAAGCACATATATTCCGCAAACTGTATTTTTTATGATTCTTTACTGTCTTTTGCAATGCGTTACATATTTTATGAGCCAACTGTAATAGCCTTTGCAAGAGTATTAAGATGGCAAAAAACAAAAAAAAAAAACATTTTTTGCCTTATTAAAATTCCATGCAAATGCGCTTAGGTGCGGCTCTGCGTCTCAGCGCCGCCAAATTGGGCGTTCCCGCCCCAAAAAAACACTCCCTCCATGCTGCTCCTGCCGTGCTACTCCTGCTCCTCAGCGCCACTCTGCTGCCGCACGGCTGCCCATAACATTGGCCACTCAAAGGCGAGACACTCTTATGGCAGTAACCCTGGCCAAGCAATTCAGATATTTTTGAAACCATGTGTGTAAGGATCGTGTGTGTGCTGTGCGAGTGTGTGTGCTGTGTGAGTGTGTGTGCTGTGCTGTGCTGTGCGGCAACAATTGTTTCACTGACGGAAATACGCAAAAAAGTGGAAACCCAACCAAAAGTTATTTCATATGCGAGTCTGCGGACACAGTCTCTTGCAAGGGGTTGTATTTTGTAGATGGAGTGGTTGGAGAGGGGTGTTGCTGCTAAGGGCGCACAACAATTGCAGTGGGTGGCAGCAGCAGCAGCAGGGACGACAACATGGAGTCCTGGCTTGCGCGCGTGTTAAGCATATTTAGTTCATTTATTTCAAATTAGATTTTTAAGCGAAAAAATCCAAAAAGAACAAGGGACGCAAATATTGCGCAGCGAGTGTCAGAACTGATAAGAAGAACGCAACTTGTTTTGAGATTTGGCTGCACCCCAACCCCCTCGTTCCCTTCTTGCCCATTCTCTATCATCTCCCTGTGGGTTTTGCATACAATTTGAAAATTATGTGGCATTTATTTCTGTACATTTTGCGCCTTTTTCATCGGTTACGCGGCATATATTTTTCCATTTGCTGATTAAAGCGGCCATGACAAGGGTGTTTTGTTGTTGTAGTAGTTGTTGTTATATTCTTCTGCTGTCTATTCTCTCATAAAAGGGTTAAAATAACGGCAACTGTTTGATGTGGCCCTGTTTTGAATGGTTCATTAAGTTGTTTGTATGGGCATAAAGCAAAGTGGAATTTAAATAAGTAATATGAATATGGTGAATAGTGGTCAAAATCGATTTTTAGACAAGATGTTTTGAAAGTTTGGCGCAAAGTTGGAGATTTTCGATTCACTGAATCGAAAAGTGCGGTTACTGCTTGGAATATTTAGACTTGTGAAACTATTTAAATATGTAATAATCAGAACAAAATAAAATTGACTTCAGATGTTGTGTAATCTTTTTATAGCTTTACTGTAGATCGTTAAAAATTAGTTTAGTTTAGTTGGATATATACGATAAATATTTTAAATAAATTTTAAGTTGAGCTATTTACTAATTGTTTTATGTGTAAATAATAAATAAATAAAATAAAAATAAATAAATAAATTTGTATGCATTACTTCCATTATAATGCATAAAAATTTATTTCTTGTCTTAAGTATATATTATATATTATCATATCATACAGACAGAACTATAACAGTTACTAATATATAAAAAGTAAATATTTCTAAATATCTGTCACAATCAGTAATATATATATTATAAGTAAAGTTTTATAGTATTATTATTAAGTGTTATAAGCAAAGTAATAAAATTCTATACCATAAAATATCTTGAACCGTTAGTAAAATATATATTTTAAGTAAATATTTCTAAATATCCGAAACTTAAATATTCATTTAAACTTTGGTTGACCTTATGCAAAATAGTTTGAAAGTTTTGGTGTATCTTCAGTGATTGGCGTTGTCAGAGGTTATCACAATGTGTCCATCTGAGAACAGCAAACATTCCACATTGTTTGTTGCTTGTGTTCAATCTAGTAATGAAAACGATTGAAAAAGCGGGTCAGTGATAAGTACCGCAAGCCAAATGCCAAAAAGTGTTCAGCAAAAAAAGAAAAAGGAAAAAAGGAAAACAGAAAAATAGAGAAATAGAAAAAATTGCGACAGGACAAACACTCTGTGCAGAGTCAAGTGTAGAGAAGGATTGTGTAGAATAGAAAAACGACAGGACGGAAAGAAGAAAGCTGCTGAACAAGCAAAAATTTTATGACATTGCGAACAAGTGATGAGAGTGCTGAGAAATAGTCGCGAGTGCTGCAGGGGTAGCAGCGAGCAGGGGAGTGGGGGTAGTAGATGGTGCTGACAAGAAACTGAAAAACGCAAACACAATTATAACAAGTGCGGGCAATGGAAAGAGAGCAAAAAAAAAAAAAAAAATTAAAACAGAAAAAAAAAACATTACAGAAAAACTGTAGTTATAACATCGTCGACCGGGCAGATATAACGGCATCGATGAACAGGGGCATTGTAGCAAAAGCAGCTGGAGAATGGGAATGGGACAGTTTGTTGACCAACACTGTTGGTCGCAACACCACACACACACACACACACACACACACATACAGCTATATACAGAGTGGTTCACAATTGTAAGGCGGCAGTCGGCAAGTGGCCCACAACCACTAACAAGAACTAATATTTGACAGCTGTCGCTGCCTTGTTCGGTCGCTCGTCCTGCCACTTTAGGCCATGGCCTGCTGTGTATGGTTTATTTTTACTACTTCTATGTGATACCCTATGATAAATGCATACCAGAAAAAAGACAATACAAAGATACAATTCGACACAATATAACATAACTTAGAAAATATCTTCCATTTTTACATTTTAAGTCAGAATTTCGATTAAAAAATAAACAACATTTAATTAAATTGAATTATTTTTTAAATAATATCACAGGGTAACTCACAGTGTAAGCGTTGTTTTTGCCTTGTTTTCGGGGTCGTCGCATAAACGTCGACGGGCCTGCGTCATTTTGGCCAACGTTCTGCGTTCAACGACTTTTGGCTGATTTCGTAAAAGGCCAACAGAGCGAAAGCAGAGAAAAAAAACAAAACAAAAAAAATAAAAGTTCAAACTTAGCTGCAACAACAAAAGTCAAGTAGCCGCACCAGCAAAAACAGCAGCAGCAGCAAGGCGCAACCGACAAAAAAAAATGAGTAAAAATTATTTTTTTACAAAAAAAAAAGAAATGAAAAAGAAAAATCTGCCATGCACAACACATGCTGCTCATTTCGATGGAAAATTCAACAGCCGCAGCAGCAGCAGCAGCAGCAGTAGCAGCTCTGTAGGCGTGGCACTCTCAACAAACCAAAAACACGCCACACACTTCTCAGCACTTGAAACACGCAGCGAATAAGTTCGTTACTCGGGGGGAAAAGAGCAGAAAAATAAATGCGAGTCAGGTAGAAATATTCTAAAATGGCAAGAACAAAAATGTTGCAGACTTTTAGGCGCATGTGGTTTGCTCAAGT